>VDFB02271358.1:724544069-724831606 GCA_007258455.2 Sequoia sempervirens | reverse complement strand
CACGAACTTGAAAATCTAAGGGCAATTATGCTACACAAGCAAAATGGAGAAGGTCAATCGAGATGAATCATGGAAATACGTTTGAAAATTGGTGAGATTGTTCTAGTTTTAATTACGTTTTTACTTTCCCATGTTCTTTGTTGCTTAACGAATGGATTTGCATTTTAGATTTTAGTATTGTATGCATGTGTGCTTCTAATGATCTTCTTTGTTGTCTATTGTGCAAAAGCTTTTATTTGGCATTACAGTCATCCTTTAATCATGAAACTATGTCCTTCAATCAAATCAAACTTAGTCTAATCAATAGAATTTGTCATTCTATTTGACTTAGTTGTAATCCTTTGCACTATTTCTAACTTAGATCAAAACTTATTCTAAATCATAACACTTGTATGCCTGTCCAAATGAGATCACAAAAGAGAAGACTCAAGGAAAAGGAACTTGGAACACCCAACTTTGAAACAGAAAACATAGGAAGTCCGAGTAGTGAAGCTTTTGATATTGAAACTCCCAACATTGAACCTCAAAATAGTGAGATCCCTAGCAACATGGATGATGCAGAAGAAATCCCTATTCCTGGACTCAACAACACTCAAGGGGAAGAAATAAACGATGAGGATACCCAACAAGCGGAACAAGACCCCAACTTCCATAAGTTTTTGGAAAATATTTTTGAAAGAGATGGGGAAAAATACCTATTAGTGTTAGCCAACCAAGGAGTAAAAATTCCCCCTGATTTTCATATCAAAATATTAAAAACACCTCTCCAAAAGCCTGAAAAGGAAACATAGCAAATGGTTACTTTCACTCACTAAATGAAGAACCTTCAACAACAAGTTCTAGATATGCAAAGTGGAACTTTGAAATGATACTTGATCGAGGAAATTTGTCCTTATCTCTTTAATCCATCCATCAACATGATTCCTTTCCCTAAACGTAGTGAATTTCCAAAGTATGATAAATACAATGGTACAACTAATCCATTAGATCACGTAAGGGAATTTTGAACTATGAGTCTAGAATTTGCACATGAGGAAACTTATTTGATGAGACCATTTCCACAAAGTCTAGGAGAGACATGCCTTGAATGGTTTTCAAAGATAACACCCCCCATCAACACATTTGAAGAGTTGGTCAATAGATTTGTCACTCAATACTATTACAACATCCAACATGATATCACCATGAAAGACCTTTGCAACTTGAAACAGAAAAAGGGTGACTCCTTCCTCATTTTCTTGCAAAAATGGAGGAGATTTTTCACAAGGTATTCTCGTCCATTCCCAAAAAAGAAAAGATAGATATTCTCATTGACAACCTAAATGATGAGATGAGTTATAGCTTGGAATTACAATGTCCCCCTACCTTTGAAAAATTGATTGAAAATGAAATTAAAATCGAAGAAGCCTTAGTCAAAAGAGGGGTCATTAAATTATATAATGAAAAAAACTCATCCACTTCCTCTGACAACTACAACAGTGGGGAAAAACCTAAATTTTGGCAACGAAACAATAATGTGGGTACCAATGAGGTCATAGCTGAAAATCAAAATACAAAACATGTATTCAACCTAATGGCAGCTGCCACCAAGACTAATCAGACCAACAATCCTCCCAACACTCCAAATTTTAACCAAAACAACAATTAGAATAATCTGGGGACTAAAGCAACACCATTTCCAAAATCTTCCAATCAACGGAAATTTGCACCATTGGGAAAATCCTTAGATTCTGCCTTAAAGGAACTTACTGTTCGGCTAAGCTTATCACAGTGCTAGAAGCACGAAACTGGGATCCACAAGTCAAACCCTTTTGGTGGAACGATTCCCATTACTATGATTATCATCAAAACAAGGGTCATATGATGAAAGATTGTTGGCAATTAAAACACGCAATCCAAGATCTCATTGATAACAAAAAGGTACATATTGAAGGACCCCAAACAAACAGTGATCAGTTCAAGAACCCTTTACCTAATCATGAAAAGGGAGAGTCCTCTACATCGAATACCAAAGGCAAGAACATAAACATGGTTATGATTCTACCATTCATTGTATTGAGATGGTTGAGAATTCCATCCAAGATAGTGAAATCAGAAGCCAAGGTAAGGATGCCACTACTGAAACCCAACACAATGATGACACCATCTCACATCAAATCAATGACCTTGTACCTAGAAATTTGAGCACTAACATTGACACGAATGACAATCAAATTAACCTCATCAAAATCACAAATGATCAAGACAATACACCTATCAATGCAATTACAAGAGGACAAGCCAAGGTAACATTGAAAGGAGCTACCCCTTCCATGTCCAAAATGAATATTTTTCCTGTAACTCAATATAACATCATTGATCAGTTACAAAAGATACCCGCTCAAATATCCATATTGGAACTTCTCAAGATTTCATTGGCACACAAAGAAATCCTGGAACAAGCTTTAGTTGCCACCACAATACCAAACAACCTGGAATTCTATACATTTCAAGCTATGGTGGGACATTTGACTGCACCTCATTACTTATCATTCTCTGAACATGATGATGCATCAACCACCCATCCACATAATTTTGCTCTCCACATCGAAGTCCTAATCCATAAACATCATGTCAAACGTGTCCTAATAGATGGAGGAGTAGGCCTAAATATATGCACTCTCAAGCTTGTTCATGCATTAGGATATTCTGAAAATGCTATTGATCCTAGAAGGAAAATCACCATAAAAGCATATGATGATGAAGAAAGATCCACCCAAGGATTGATCATCTTACCCATTCAAGTGGGACCAATCATCAAATACATAGTGTGTCAAGTGTTAGAAAAGGAATTGACATATAACATACTCTTGGGATGACCATAGATTCATGAAATTCAAGCAGTACCATCAACCTATCATCAGTTCCTAAAATTTCCTTTCAATGGATAGGAGGTCACCATTACTACCAATTCTAACAATCCTCAATATTGCAATGCACTCAGAACAAGTCAAGATACCTTTGTACCACATAATAGAGAAATCATCAACTCTGATCCATCAAACAAATAAATTCCAGTGGGTTCTTCGTCAAGAAATTATGAGGAAAGGGCTCAATCAAAAGACAATGGGGCCATTGACTCTATTTCATGATGCCTTATCAAAACAGTTGGAAAAGATCCAAATAAAAGATAAGGGCATGGGGGAATACTCATTTGAGAAATATTCATACTTATCACAACTTTCATCTTCTCCTAAGTCACATGGACAACCATCCACCTCCAGACAACAATATTTACAACCCATCACGATCTTTGATGGGAAGTTTATAAAAGCAATAACTCAAGTGGAGGAATCAAAAGACATGGATGTCCTAAACTGGTTATACAAAGATGAAGAAACTTCACAGGTATCAGTGTCCAATATATGCACAAATAAGTATGGAAAAGGTCAGACAATCCTGACAAAAATGGGATATGAGGGAAATGGTCCTTTGGGTAAAAGAAAAGAAGGCATTAGTGAACCAATATAGATTGTCACAATGAATCCCAAAGACAAAACATGACTAGGCTATAGGGAAGACTTAAAAGAGGAAGCTACTCAAAGAGATGTAGAAAGAATCTTACAGCTATAGGCTAGTGAGGATCATGAAACAAATTCCAATGAATATGAATGGGACTCCCTCTCTAAGGAATCTTGCCATGACAAAGAGATTGATGTAATCCAAAAGTATAAAACAATATGTATGAAAGGAGAAAGTTTTGGTTCTAGACCCCTTGAATATGGATCACAGTATGTCATTGACTCAAGTGAATATGATCATTCTTCGAGTGAGATAGAAATGTTGGAAGAGAGTAACATCTTAGACCTCATTGGACAATTTTACAACATGGCTATCTTGATGCTTACACCTTATGACCTTGGCCAATCTAATGATTCCTTGTCCTTAATGCATCCTGAACTAATTGATTGGGATCAAAATGAGTCACTTGACATACCCACCTTTTCAAATGATGATGCCCTCATGAACTTCCTATGTTCCAATAATCCTGACACATGTTCTACCATTGAATCTCAGAACAAAGCTCCTGACGAAGGGAGTGTCAAACCTTTCAGTTGCAAAATGAAAAATATAAGAAATGGGTCTAATGGTGAAAACCATCTAATGGCACTATTAAATAAGGAAAAAGTAAAAACAAAGAGCATATCTCAAGGTGAAAACCTCCCTGAGGCACCAAGAGCTGGAAGGTTTGACACTCTCCCAGAACACTATCAAGAGAGATCTTCAGTACTAATAGAACCTACACAATCCATCAATGTTGGTACAACTGAAATAGTGAAGACCCTACATTTAGCGGAATCCATGACAGAAGAGGAGAAATCTTGTTTCACCAAATTCTTTAAGGAGAGGAAAATCAACTTTTCTTGGTCATATGCTGACATGCTAGGTATAGATCCAGAACTCATTATGCATCATTTATCATTACCACTTAGCGTAAAACTAGTAAAGAAAAAACTGAGAAAGATGCATCCCCATATTGCCCTTCTGGTGAAAGTTGAGTTGAAAAAGCTCTTAGATGCAGGATTTATAAGATCTGTTGACTATACTGAGTGGATATCAAACATTGTTCCTGTATCCAAACCAGATAAGAGCATCAGGATATGCACAGCTTTCAAGGATCTTAACAAAGCCTATCCAAAAGATGATTTTCCTCTACCAAACATTGATCTTATTGTAGACTTGACTGCTGGGCACGAAATGTTATCACTTATGGATGGATTTTTAGGATACAACCAAATAAAGGTAGCACATGAAGATCAAGATAAAATGGCCTTCACATGTCCTTGGGGCACTTTTTGCTAGAATGTGATGCCTTTTGGGTTGAAAAATGCTAGAGCTATGACTACCATCTTCCATGATGTGATGCATACTTTTATGGAATACTATGTAGATGATCTGTTGGAAAAATCCTACACTAGACAAGGACACTTAGAGATTCTAGACAAAATATTCACACAATTGGAGAAATTCAAGGTGAGATTAAATCCCAAGAAATGTGTGTTTGGTGTTAACATCAAGTAAACTCTTAGGATACATTGTCTCAGCTAAAGGCATTGAGGTGGATCCTGCAAAGGTCAAAGCCATCATGAAAATGCCTCCTCCTAAAAACATCATCCAACTCAGGTCAGTACAAGGAAGGTTCTAGTCCATCAGAAGATTCATTGCACAACTAGCTGATAAAACTAATCCTTTCAACCACTTATTACAGAAGAATGTCTATTTCAAGTGGGATGACAAATGCGAAGCTGCCTTCATTCAACTAAAATAGTACCTGATGACACCACCTATGTTGATACCACTAGTCAAGGTAAAACCACTATTACTATACATTGCAACATCCGAGATATCTTTGGGAGCATTATTAGCACAAGAAGATTCTACAGGAAAGGAGAGAGCCATCTATTATATCAACAGGACCCTAAATGGTTATGAGATCAATTACACCTTTATTGAGAAATCCTGCTTAGCGGTTGTATTTTCTACACAACAATTGAGGCATTACATGCTGACTCACACCATCAAACTCATTGCCATAATTGACCCATTAAAGTACTTACTCAACAAAGTTGCTTTAACAAGGAGGTTAGCCAAGTGGGTCATGATATTGAGTGAGTTCGACATCCAGTACATGGAAAGGAAAGCAATTAGAGGTCAGGCCATAGTAGATCAACTAGTTGAAGCACCATTGTCAAATAACAATCCAATGAGCATTGAATTCCTTGATAATGATATCCTAACCATATCTACACAACAGTGGCTGCTATACTTTGATGGCTCTTATACACATGGATCAAGCGCAAGAATCTTGTTCGTCTCACCACAAGGATACACAATTCCAAAATCCTATAGATTAATGTTCCCCTACACCAACAACACAGCTGAATATGAAGCATTGATCATTGGAATCAAGATAGTTGTTGAATGGAAAATCATGACATCCTAGTCTATGGTGACTCACAACTGGTCATCAACCAAGTCAATGATTATTATCAAACAAAGGATGACAATTTGCTGCCCTACAAGAGGATGGTGGATGATTTGAAAAAGTACTTCTTTGAGATCAATTTTGCACAAGTTCCCAGAATAGAAAACAAAGTTGCAGATGCAATGGCCACCATTGCTTCTCTCTTGCAGATACCTAAACAATGAAGATGTTATGAATTCATGGTAGAAAAAGTGTCCAACCCAGCTTATGAAGATCCAGAATCCCAAGTGATATGCCATATTGTTGACCCTCAAATTTCCCTCTATGGAGAGATCCATACCTACTTGCAAGACAATACCCTTCCAATTAACTTATCTCGAAACCAAAAACAAAACTTCATTCAACAAGGTACTCTTCTTCGGTATCTAGAACGTAACGAAGTTGAAATCACTTTACAAGAGGTTCACGAAGGTATCTGTGGTACACATTCAAGTGGCTTAACCTTAGCTAAGAAATTATTACGATTGGGGTATTACTAGCCAAATATGGAGAAAGAGTCATTTCAATATGTCAAAAGGTGTTCCAAATGTAAAATTCATAGAAGCTTGTTACATGCACCGGCACAAGAGTTGCATCCTTTCACAGCTACATGGCCTTTTTGCTAGTGGGGATTGGACCTTGTAGGTAAGATTCACCCCTCTTCCTCTAATGGACATAAGTTTATAATCACAGCCACATAATACTTCACCAAGTGGATTGAAGTTGTTCCTCTAATCACCATCACTAGAAAACAAATCTCATCATTTATCCTGAATTATCTCATTTGTTGGTATGGTGTTCCTCAATCTATCATTATAGACAATGGACAACCCTTTAAGAATCAAGATTTTCAAGAATTCTGTGAAAGATCCATATCCAACATCAATTTTCTACACCTTACAATCCCCAAGGGAATGGCCAAGAAGATACATCAAACAAGACTATCCTAAATATTTTGGAGAAGACCGTTAATGAAGTTGGACATGATTGGCATGTTCAACTAAACCTGACATTGTGGGCTTACAAAACCAGTATCTGTACCCCGACATGAGCAACACCCTATTCTCTTGTCTATGGATCAAAAGCTATTCTACCTATTGAGGTCGAGATACCATCCCTACGTGTGTCACTTAAAGGGATGATTTCAGACTAGGATTACAGAGTATCGAGTCTACAAGAATTAGAACTATTGGATGAATGCCAATAGCATGCAGTTGATCACCTAAAATCTTATCAACAAAGGATATCTAGGAGCTACAATCATAGAGTAATACCTAGAGCATTTTAGGTGGGTGACTTAGTCTTAAAAAAAATCCCTATAATCAACAAGATCAAGAGAAGGGGAAATTTGAACCTAAATGGCTCGGTCCCTTTGTTATAATATCAGTCTTTGGATTCAGAGCATATTAGTTATCCACACTAGAAGGAGATCTATTTGAAAAACCCCTCAATAGCTTGCATCTCAAAAGGTTTTACACCTAGCTTATCTAGTGCATTGGTAGAGGTTGGAAAAATACCAAAAAAATCAAAAAATGCAAAAATCCAAAAAAATTAGAAAAAGGATTGAAAAACAATATAAAAAAAAGAAAAAAAAGATCGTCCTCTAGTGAAAACCACTTCGGTGGCGCTTTGGGAAAGTACCTTGGTGAAAACCTGGCAAACATGCACCTTGCATAAAATAAGCACTCTCCATCTATCTTGGGCTACATGACCTACTCTACATCATTCATCCATCATGCTTTCATCTTTACATTTGTCACTCTTCCATGTTCGCACCATAGCTTGATCCAACATTTGTATCATGGTATCCCCTGGCATTACTCGACCCATTCTAAAAATCAGTTTATCTTATCATATCACACTAGGGGCATGTCCTACATTGGATTGGATTCTTGTACATTCTCAAGGTTAGAAAATAAAAAATCCCAAAAACATTCAAAACATATCAAAATCCCAAAAACATTCAAAACGTGTCAAAATCCAAAAACAGGGCAAGAAGTCAAAAGGTCAAAAACATACTCTTCATTCGAACTATGTTGTCTCTGAGATTTGAACATAGGCAAGGGTGATCTTTGATTATCCCCCAAGACATTTAGGTCAGTCTTTTAGGTGTCCGCTATGTTCATATTTTTTTCTTGTAAATCTTGGTCATGTCGTCAGTCGAACTACGTGGTCTTTGCATGTATAACGTAGGCAAGGCTAATATGTTGATCAGCCCCCGAAGCCCCTAGGATAGGTCTTTATGTTAGGTCTTGGTCGTCATGGTCATGTCTCACCTTGGACTGGGGAAAAATAAACTTTGAGCTTGAACCAACAAAAAAACAGTCGTCAGACTAACGTTACAAACACAAACTTCAAATGGATGGTGATCTTTCTGAATCAAGGGTTTATCACATTAAACATGAAAGTTCAAATTGTTCTACTTTGATTTTTGATATCATATCTCTTGAATCCTTGATGATGTATCGAACTAGAGGAGCAAGGAAGGAGTATTATTTTCTTTGTCTATTGTTTATGAGTTTATCATTATTACTATGCAAGTTGTCACGAGACGTGCACTAAAAAGTATCACTGATGACATTCTGAATTTGCATAGGAAAAAGATTAACTCTTGTCTGTTTACACAAGTAATTCTCAGGTCATCTCGGTTTAATTATACTTAGATGATTGTGTTAACTTTCCAATTTTAAAACATCATGAAAGTAGTACTTAGGTCATCTTGGTCTAAAATATTTCATCGATGCTTGTACTCACTTTCAACATTTTAAAGGCCCAATGATGATAAAAGAGCACGACAAATTGGTTAATATAAATGACAACTTTTGAAAACAATATTTTCATAGTTAAGTTAGACTGCATTCATGTTAGTATTGCATGTGTATTTATGGGTTTTTTCAATGCTAAAACAATTTCACAATAGTGTCATCTCTATTATTAATGGATTGAGTACACTAGCCATTAACCAAAAAAACATCATTCTCATTTAGTTGCACATCAGTTGCATCATCATTTGCATATCTTAGAAAAAATTCTCACATCATTTACATTCATACATTCCATTATGATATTTGCCTCAGAAAATACAAAAGAAAATAATAAAGGACATACATTGCATATCATTTCCAACATCAAAATCATGTCATCCACTATGCTTAAATAAGAGAGTCTCTTCAGATTTCCAAGAAAGTTGGGAAATATGTCAGAGTTATGAAGCATAAAAGATCAATCTATTGTAGGATTCCCACAAATTTTGGAAGTTGGACAAACTCACTTATTCAAGCTTAAGGCCTTGAACATTTGAAGTCATGCACATTCAATCATTTTCATTACACATCATAAATCACATCACATTGCATAATCATAATAAATCACATAACATTGCATAATCACAAATACATTCATCACATTGCCTAATCATTATCATCACATAGAAATTAAATAAAGTCACAACATTGCATATCATAATAGGGAAATTAAATGCATCATAATCACCACTACATATCATATATCATCAAAAATGTCATAATGTCCATGTGTACAAGGATATCCACAAGTAGGATGAGATACATCAAAATCCAAAAGGGAACTGTATCATGGGAAACACATCCTCAATCTCACAAAAGGTGTATACACAATGTCCAAAGAACATCACAAAATTCTATGTTGAGCTCCCACCAAATGTTCCTACTCTCATGGAACTAGTACCTCCTCTACCCGATGAACTTGCACCTTGATCTCTCCTATCTCTAGGAAATGGCTATGTGACACCCATGCTCAAAGTCCGAGAATGAGATCTGCCAGAACAAGACTGTACAAAACCCTCTCATCGCTCAGGAGGAACCAACTCATGATATTTACCTCTGTAAAACTGCAACTCCTAAGAAATGTGTCGGATCTCTCTGAAGAAATCTATTGTACTTGCAGATGGTGCCATCTACTATATCCTCTCAGTAATGGGCTTAGCCTTCTCTTTCCGATGTCTAAAGGCATCCCTCTCTGAAGTAAGTATGATCATCTATGCCTACAACTATTGTATCTACTGCCTATATGTCCCTCTATCAGTCGTCAAAATATCAATATGTGCTTGACACTACCCTAACTCATCCTGAAGGAGCACAATCTGTGCTCGAGCCTATGCTATCTTGCTCTGAAACTATTGAACCTCTACCTACAAAGCCGCTATTTGTGATGACTATTGATGTGAGGGTATCCCAATCCGAATCCTGGGAAGCACCGCCTGAGCTACGGTAACACTCCTCCTGTGCCTCAGAACTACAAAATCTAATGGATGACTATCATCTACACCGTCATCACTCTCCCCACTGCCCTCTGCACCACCATCACCTCTGCAACTAGCCTCTACACCACCATCATCACCTTTGCAAACAACCTCCCCACCATCATCAACACCCTCATCATCTCCTCCCTCTCCATCAACTAGTGGTATTGGCTCCTCTGGATGAGTAAATCTAGGAAAGGGATGTGTGTGGAAGAACTCTGAATAATCCTTGGTCATCCCGACATCTGTAATATATGGAACATTGGCGGAGGGAAACTCTCCCCTTTCAAATCTAAAGCCACACACATTAACCACTATGCAAGAAGGCTGCAAATAAACATTAACAACAAATATGGAAGAGAAATATGCAACATATATATTGATTTCAAATCTGAATTTGAATTACACAATCATGGAGCTCATATGCTCACATACAACATGGGCTTCACACATACAAAAATCTGCAACTTAAACTTTCAATATCATTCCAGCAATATCTGGATATGCAACCACCAACTCTCCAAATCCCCTTCTCCAAATGAGCAGCATCAATACATAGAAGTTGTGTGAGAAGAAACCGCCATTAGTTTCTCAAAACAACCTCCACAAAACCACCAAGAAAACCCGTCACTCTCTGCCTATCAACGATCTATCTTTTTTCTGAAACTCCTCAAACAATTTCTGGGTTTGGTGCCCCTTCTTTTTAGCTTTCCAAATCATTTTGAAATTCTTAATTTTGTTACCATATGAGAAAGTTATGCCCATTTTACTAAAACTGGGTCTCATAGATACGACTTTAGACATGCAACAACATGCAAGATTCCAACTCCTAGAAAATAGGGACCCAATTAGAAAAGTAACTGCCAACTCAACTTGGGCATGCAAGATCTCCATTATTACAATTTATGAGGATTTAATTGATTTTTAAAAATTTGTAACTCCCAAGAAAATCCATTCCAAGATTGCCCTTTTTTTTTTAAAGCTCAAGTTCAACACTGCCACCTAGACAATCTCCACTCGAAAATTTAGCAATATTAAAATAAAAGACCAATTATTTATTACAATTTTTGGCCTAATATTTTAATTTATTTCTCCAACTAAATAATTATCAAACCATAGGAAAATCAAAATTAAAATTGATGAAGATATCCCTTTGACCATGGATGCTCCTGCATCAGACACCCACGGTAGAAAAGAAATATTTCATGAGCAAAAATATTTATAGAACCTGTGCTTGTCTTGGATCCACCTCTCTTCTTTGTCCACTGTTATTTCTTTGTTTACCAATTTTTGCAACTTCACAACATTATCCTCTTTCATCTTTACTCCTCTACCCTCTATTGCTGGTTTAATTTCTCCCACTCTTTCCACCATGTCTTCTTCATGAAATTTTATTATTTCAATGCCTTCTGTACAACACATCGCTGCAATCTGATTTCTTTTACCCAAAACAGCATTAGTACCATTATCAAGAGACTCATTTTCTATTCCTCCTAACAAGGAATCATATTCACAAATCAGAACATCTTCATGTCCACTATTCTTTAACAAAGATTTACCAGAAAACTTTTCATTTACCTTCACTCTACACTCTTCAAATTCAACTTTTTCAAATTGATCTATTGCTGCAACAAATTCTTCATCAAAGAAAACATCAAAATATGATTTTACCTCACATTCTACTACAACCTTCGTCTCACCTGAGATTAGCTCATCCCACTCTCTTTCAATTGCTGCCATTTGCATCAATAAATCACCTCCTTTACTTTCTCTTATGTCCTTCAAAGGACACTCTTCAGCTGCAACTTCATCATAATCACATTCATCTTCACAAAAATATTTATCAAAAATAAATTTTACCTCTGTATCTTCCACTGCTGCAACTTTTTCTTCCCTTGCAATAATTTGATCCCATTCTCTTTCAATCTGAATGAGTAAATCATCCTTTTCAACTTCATAGGTGTTCTTTAAAGAACTCTCTTCTACTGCTGCAATCACTGTAGTCTCATTCTCCATGTCTTCCAATAAACATCCCTCTTCAGGTTCATCAATCTCTTCATGCTCATACTCTTCTTTCTCCTCAATGTCGCATGTGTGACATTCTATTACTTCTTCTTTCTTTCCTGCAGTCAAAACATCATTAGAAAGATAAAACTTATCTTCAAATCTTCTCTCCTCTTGTTTCCTCCTTTCAATCTCATCCCTCAATTCATTTATTTGTTGTTGCAACCTTATCATTTCTCTTTCTCTGAATCTCCTTTTTATTACCTCTAGTCTGGGAATCCTTAAAATCCATCTAATGATAATTCCCTTTCTCCTTTCCATTTTCTAGGCTTCTCAAATCCTCAACAACACAATTTTTTTTTTTAAAACCCTCAGGTTCTTCACATGTAAACTGCCTCACATTCGGCGATCTGTTTACAAGATCTTCACTCTCAAGATCTGCTAGCTTCAACCCACACTCACAGGTCCTGCTGCAACTGCCTCACATTCGGCGCTCTGTTACAGACTCAAGAACTTCTGCTCTGATACCACTGAAGTAGGGAGGGAAACTCTCCCCTTTCAAATCTAAAACCACACACATTAACCACTATGCAAGAAGGCTGCAAATAAATATTAACAACAAATATGGAAGAGAAATATGCAACATATATATTGATTTCAAATCTGAATTTGAATTACACAATCATAGAGCTCATATGCTCACATACAACATGGGCTTCACACATACAAAAAAAATCTGCAACTTAAACTTTCAATATCATTCCAGCCATATCTGGATATGCAACCACCAACTCTCCAAATCCCCCTTCTCCAAATGAGCAGCATCAATACATAGAAGTTGTGTGAGAAGAAACCGCCATTAGTTTCTCAAAACAACCTCCACAAAACCACCAAGAAAACCCGTCACTCTCTACCTATCAATGATCTGTCTTTTTTCTGAAACTCCTCAAACAATTTCTAGGTTTGGTGCCCCTTCTTTTCGGCTTTCCAAATCATTTTGAAATTCTTAATTTCGTTACCATATGAGAAAGTTATTCCCATTTTACTAAAACTGGGTCTCATAGATACGACTTTAGACATGCAACAACATGCAAGATTCCAACTCCTAGAAAATAGGGACCCAATTAGAAAAGTAACTGCCAACTCAACTTGGGCATGCAAGATCTCTATTATTACAATTTATTATGATTTAATTGATTTTTAAAAATTTGTAACTCCCAAGAAAATCCATTCCAAGATTTCCCTTTTTTTTTAAAGCTCAAGTTCAACACTGCCACCTAGACAATCTCCACTCGAAAATTTAGCAATATTAAAATAAAAGACCAATTATTTATTACAATTTTTGGCCTAATATTTTAATTTATTTCTCCAACTAAATAATTATCAAACCATAGGAAAATCAAAATTAAAATTGATGAAGATATCCCTTTGACCATGGATGCTCCTACATCAGACAGCCATGGTAGAAAAGAAATATTTCATGAGCAGAAATATTTATAGAACCTGTGCTTGTCTTGGATCCACCACTCTTCTTTGTCCACTATTATTTCTTTGTTTACCAATTTTTTCAACTTCACAACATTATCCTCTTTCATCTTTACTCCTCTACCCTCTATTGCTGGTTTAATTTCTCCCACTCTTTCCACCATGTCTTCTTCATGAAATTTTATTATTTCAATGCCTTCTGTACAACACATCGCTGCAATCTGATTTCTTTTACCCAAAAAAACATTAGTACCATTATCAAGAGACTCATTTTCTATTCCTCCTAACAAGGAATCATATTCACAAATCAGAACATCTTCATGTCCACTATTCTTTAACAAAGATTTACTAGAAAACTTTTCATTTACCTTCACTCTACACTCTTCAAATTCAACTTTTTCAAATTGATCTATTGCTGCAACAAATTCTTCATCAAAGAAAACATCAAAATATGATTTTACCTCACATTCTACTACAACCTTCGTCTCACCTGAGATTAGCTCATCCCACTCTCTTTCAATTGCTGCCATTTGCATCAATAAATCACCTCCTTTACTTTCTCTTATGTCCTTCAAAGGACACTCTTCAGCTGCAACTTCATCATAATCACATTCATCTTCACAAAAAAAATTATCAAAAATAAATTTTACCTCTGTATCTTCCACTGCTGCAACTTTTTCTTCCCTTGCAATAATTTGATCCCATTCTCTTTCAATCTGAATGAGTAAATCATCCTTTTCAACTTCATAGGTGTTCCTTAAAGAACTCTCTTCTACTGCTGCAATCACTGTAGTCTTATTCTCCATGTCTTCCAATAAACATCCCTCTTCAGGTTCATCAATCTCTTCATGCTCATACTCTTCTTTCTCCTCAATGTCGCATGTGTGACATTCTATTACTTCTTCTTTTCTTTCCTGTAGTCAAAACATCATTAGAAAGATAAAACTTATCTTCAAATCTTCTCTCCTCTTGTTTCCTCCTTTCAATCTCATCCCTCAATTCATTTATTTGTCGTTGCAACCTTATCATTTCTCTTTCTCTGAATCTCCTTTTTATTATCTCTAGTCGGGGAATCCTTAGAATCCATCTAATGATAATTCCCTTTCTCCTTTCCATTTTCTAGGCTTCTCAAATCCTCAACAACACAATTTTTTTTTAAAACCCTCAGGTTCTTCACATGTAAACTGCCTCACATTCGGTGATCTGTTTACAAGATCTTCACTCTCAAGATCTGTTAGCTTCAACCCACACTCACAGGTCCTGCTGCAACTGCCTCACATTCAGCACTCTGTTACAGACTCAGGAACTTCTGCTCTGATACCACTGAAGCAGGGAGGGAAACTCTCCCTTTCAAATCTAAATCTACACACATTAACCACTATGCAAGAAGGCTCCAAATAAACATTAACAACAAATATGGAAGAGAAATATGCAACATATATATTGATTTCAAATCTGAATTTGAATTACACAATCATAGAGCTCATATGCTCACATACAACATGGGCTTCACACACAAAAAAAAAATCTGCAACTTAAAATTTCAATATCATTCCAGTCATATCTGGATATGCAACCACCAACTCTCCAAATCCCCCTTCTCCAAATGAGCAGCATCAATACATAGAAGTTGTGTGAGAAGAAACCGCCATTAGTTTCTCAAAACAACCTCCACAAAACCACCAAGAAAACCCGTCACTCTCTACCTATCAACGATTTGTCTTTTTTCTGAAAATCCTCAAACAATTTCTGGGTTTGGTGCCCCTTCTTTTCAACTTTCCAAATCATTTTGAAATTCTTAATTTCATTACCATATGAGAGAGTTATGCCCATTTTACTAAAACTGGGTCTCATAGATACGACTTTAGACATGCAACAACATGCAAGATTCCAACTCCTAGAAAATAGGGACCCAATTAGAAAAGTAACTACCAACTCAACTTGGGCATGCAAGATCTCCACTATTACAATTTATTAGGATTTAGTTGATTTTTAAAAATTTGTAACTCCCAAGAAAATCCATTCCAAGATTGCCCTTTTTTTTTAAAGCTCAAGTTCAACACTGCCACCTAGACAATCTCCACTGGAAAATTTAGCAATATTAAAATAAAAGACTAATTATTTATTACAATTTTTGGCCTAATATTTTAATTTATTTCTCCAACTAAATAATTATCAAACCATAGGAATATCAAAATTAAAATTGATGAAGATATCCCTTTAACCATGGATGCTCCTGCATCAATTTGTGAAAGGATTTAATTCAAATGTGAAAGGAAACTGATTAAGACAACCTATTAAAAATGACTTTAATCCAAATAGGAACCTATTAAATTTGATCTCTTAAATGAAAATTTAATTCTTCTACACAAAAAAACTAGTCAAGAACATCACACAACTATGTCAATTGAGTATTGAAAACTTAAATGTATTTCCACACATTTAATTTGAATAACATAAAAAACCACTTTGAAGAAAACCAAATAGCATATAATCATATGAATCCACATAACAGTTGAACACTTCAAAGAAAATCAATAATTATGCATAACCTTCTCTCTTGTATTTATCATTAAATAATATGAATTATAACAATCATTTTTGACATGAGATGGATGGGTGAATGGGTGCCATCTATCTTCTTACTAATGCCTACCCTAAATAGAAAATATGATATGATCATTATTTTTGAGTCTTGGTCTCTCTTATATATATGAGACACAAAAAGCTTAAGACCCATTACAAAAAGTCATATTGTTTGATAATTGAACATAATTCAAACAAAATAATTCTATAGGGTAATGCACCAATCCATTAATCTCCAAGCAAAAGCACATGACAACCTAATATCTATTCAAAGCTTCTAATCTATGATAGGGAACTCATCATGTTGTTAGTTGACTCTCCCATTTCTGATGGTTGTATCATTATATTTGGGACATCTATAGCTTGGTAGATAAAGAAATTGATTTTAGAGCTCGGTGATGGATGTACTCTTGTTTAGAATAAGTGTTTGTATTGGAGGTCACTTCTTTCATATCACATTCCATATACATCATTTTCTCAAGCTGTTTATGAGTATTTTGTAAAACCATATCCTCATTATTGGTTTCTTATAATGCAGTAGTTAGAAACACAATGAAGTCTTCCTTACAATCATCATACTTTCAAGGATTCCCATTTTTTTCATGAAGTGTAGGATTCGAATCAAAGTAGTTGAGATATTCTTTAAGTCGATTATGATATCCATTCTTTTATCCTACCACTTTGTTATATGTCTGTAGTATTTGTCTGTTCAACACTTTTTTATCTAAGAGCTTCTCTTTATTTTCAATCATTCTCCCTTGTAATCATTCATTATCCACCATTATTGAGTGTATCTTCTTGAACTATTTATAGTATTCATCAACACATTTCATCATTTTAGATGCAGTATTATACTTGATGGTTTTCACTTCTTTCTCCCCTTTTTCAATTTTCTCTTGAGATCTCAAATGAAAACTCTTTCAATAAGCTACATCAACCAACTCACACAATACTCTTTTATCCTTTTCAAGAAATGGGGAATACAACTCTAATGCAGAGGATTGAGATGATCTTTGTCTTTAATGTGCTAACTCCTTCAACCTATCTCTTTGGACCAAGAGATGTCCAAACAGTTGGTTTTGGTTATCAATCACAATTGGTCTTTTGTCATGGGCATACAATGACCAAATAAGTAAGGTAGCTTCATCCAAGTTATACCTAGATCTTGAATACATTTTGTAACTTTCTTCTTCTATTAGATTCATTGTCTTGTTCCATATTTTTCTAAAACTATCAAATACAAATGTAGAACTAATATCCCACCCTAATAAACACTCTAGCTTCTCAAAGTAACTCTCTTCCTTTCTCAAGAGTCATAGATTACATTTCTTTATCTATTTCCCTTTTCAATTCTTCCAATGTGGTGGCCTCTTGATCAATAATGATATCTTGGGTCATTTATCTTATTTTTCTACCCTTATATTCATAAAAAAATGATTTAAACTCAGAGGATTTAACAAAATCACAATAAAAAATGAATTACTACCCAACTTTGACCCTATTATCATCAGATAATTCATACGATGCCTCAAATCTTACAACATTTTTTTCTTGAAGGGGTTCATTTGTGCAATTACATGGCCACTTATTTGTTTTACTTGTTCACCCTCCTCATCACTCTCCTCTTCTTCTCTTATATTAGTGTCTATAGAGAAACACACTTCAAGAGTAGGTTGTGAAGGTATGTAATCTAGAGGCTCTATGTCTTCAGCTTGTACTCCTGGATAGGTTGCATGAGGTGCATAAAAAATAAATGGGGGAACATCCTTCAATAATTCATTCACATGAGCAATAAGTTTCTCAATTTTTGTTAGAATATCATGAATGGCATGAAACTCCTTTGAATAAGATGGGACATTTCTTCTTTCCCATTCTTCTAAGAGCATAGTCTTGTTATATGCATCCATTTTATCAATGGTAGAAGCTTCATCATGGTTTTTTATCACATCCTCAACTAAGAACAAATAATCATACCCTAATATCCCATGTGATAGTCTTGCTTTGTGAATAAATCTTTTTGCATCAAAATTTTCCCTTTCATTACCTAGAGGGAGGTTGTACTATGCTAATTTAGTATCAATTTCCTCATATCCCTCATTTGCGACCATTGTAAAGTCTCCAAAACACAAGGTTTTGGGCATAATTGATTTTTTGTTGTGTCCTTTGAGATGTTTAGCATCATATTTTGTCAATTCCCTCACAATTTCTAAGCAATTCTATTAGGAACTACTCATGGCAGCAAATGTAGAGTTCCTTCAAACCCATAGTCCCTAATCACTATACGATAAGAGAAATCATACCAGTTTCCCCAATTATGATTTAATTTATGTCTTGGGTCATTATATTTTAGTCTTAGAAATATTTTTACTTCTGGGGATAAGTTATAATCACATGAATATCCTAACAAATTCATCAATGGTTTTATGAAAAAATCTTCAAAATAAAGGTAATGAGATCGACCAAATTGGATATCCCACAATGATGTTCGCATATATATAGGTTTTAAATCTCCATTTTCATTTTTTTCTCTTATTCTCAATTCTTCACTCCAAACGCTTCTAACTTATCCTTCATGCAAAAGCAAATCTAGAAGCAAAGAGTAGTTTTTGAAATAAACATTTTCATTATTTTTCTTAATATTTGGAAGCCCTTGATTTAGGATGTTGGCCAAGTAACTAACATAATCAAATGACCAAGAATACCTACTCTGTATTTCTATAGCTAAGACCATTGGGGCTATAGCACCCCTCCATTTTGGACCTTTTGACCAGTAGTGTTCTTCATTGTTATGTGTTTCTGTTAAGTGATACGTATGTGATATTTTGATGTGATGGAATTTTACTTTGATGTTATCATTATGGCATGTTTTGGATTAGCATAGCAATTATTTAATTAAAAATTCCTTATGTTTTTATTATATTGTTGATGCTAGATTCATCACTTGAAAAAAATTGTATTGGTGAAGGGGATGGGATTGTATCACTCGCTTGTGAGTGCCCTAAGATTTTGACATTTCCTCTTCACGGTGTGTTTTATTTATCATATATATGCATGTTCGATATAATCTTTGTTCATAGGTTGACAGGTATAGGACATTGACTCCACCTGATTTCACAGGTTTGAGTGTGTCCATTTACCAACAGTAATCAATTGGGAGATAATAGCTACATTTTTTGTTCCAAGTCATCACCCTAGTCTTAGTGTGTTTTTAGGTTCTCGTGAGGGTTAGTTGTTTTAATATTGCTCTTTCCTCCTTGGTTATTTATTTCATTTCATATTATAAAGGTTATTAAATGGCAGGTGTAGTTTAAATGATGATTAAATATATCTAGTTGCAATGTTGAAATGTTATTTATTTTATTGATTAATTTGATTTAACTAATAAAGTTAAATTTAGTTTATTGATTAACTAGGTTAATGGTGATAAATTAAATAACGTAGTTGTTTTGGCATTATCGGATATTAAGATTTAACTTAAACAAAAATGGAAATCATGTTGGATATTTAGAGTTAAATTAAAATATAAATGAAAATATGTTTTAAATAACACCTTTTGGAAAATTATAGATAAAATAAATTCTTTGAAAATTTTGAATTCCTTTTGTTAAATTTTTTTTTTGAAATGCATGAAATTTCAATTGGAAAGTAAATTTGTTTTAAAATTTAAAAGAAATGGAAATATCCCCAAAATTGCAATAAATTTTGTGGATGGGATATTTTAGGGGTTTGACTAAATTTGGAGAAAACTCTATTTGAGAAAAATTCAATTTCATAGATTTTTCAATTTTGAATTTCGTAGAGAGTTTTTGTTGTGGATTTTCTTGGATTTGAAGAAGAAGATTGAAATTCTTGGGTGGGATGGAAAAAGATTTGGAAGCACCATTTGAATCCTTCAAGCTTTGGAGAAAAAAAAAATAGGTTCCCTCTTTGATTTATGTTTTCATTTTGAAATGAGTTTCAAATCTTGGTTATGTTGTTGGAAAATTTTTAAAATGCTATTTGAGTTTCAATGAAAGCCCATGTTAAATCTAGTTATTAAAATTTGAAAAATCCCTATAAAAATTTTGAGGAAAAAAGATAGATTCTGTAGAAAATGGAAAAAGGAAAGGAACATAACCAATCAACAATAGAAAATTAAGATAATTTTTGGTTAAAATTGTGGAAAAGAAATTCTCTATCAAATCCTCTATTAAACATATTATAAAATTTGAAAACTCCCTTCTGTATGCCATGCAAATTCTTTTATTTGATTATTTGCCAGAATCTTTACCTTTAAACTGAATCAAAGTATATATATTATATGTATATATATATACATATAATATATACACTTTGATTTATATATACATATAATATATATACCTTTATTCAGTTTAAATGTAAAGATTCTGGCAAATTATTTTCTGAGAAATCTCTAAATTTTACACAAGAAGATCCATATTTCTTTGGCGATTATATTTATGTAAAAAAAAAAAATTGAATGCTTTTGGGGAGGCGGGCTTTGTGCAAAGCACACAGGTTGGGCCCCAAAAGGGATGCCGAGTGTCTGTTAAACACACAAGCTGCTACCCCAGAAGGGAGGCGGACTGTGTGCATAACACACATGCCGTTGCCACTGGTGGAGAGGGGCATGCATGCCCTAAGCTAGGCATTTCATTTTTCATATTTTTGTTTATTTAATTTAATTTTATATAATATAATATATAATATATATATATATATATATTGTAATGCCCCACCGTGCAAACCCCAAAGGAACTAATAACAACGGAATTTTTTTTTTTAAAAAGAACATATGATTGTATTTAAGTATTCCAATATAACAATGTATTAAGTTGCATGACTAATTCCATTGGGGTACATGAGGTGACATAACTATTCTAACCCATAACAACAATAATAGATAAAACAATAATTAAACAGTTATATAAATCCATTCATTCTCATATCATCATTTAAAATATCTATTAAACAATAACCATATTCATAACATATGTACATATGACAATGAAGGATACTATAAAGATATAAAGTATTTATATTTCCACAGACAACACAACTTAACACAACTATTACAAATGATAGTTCCTGAATAAATACATGGCCTGAATATACATTACATCAAGATGATATTACAACATCATAAACATATAATAAATTACATCAAGGTCATCCCAACACACATGGGAGATGATACATCAATAAATACATTACATCTGAAGTATAACATACATCTGGTACATGAGAACACTAGATCAACAACATCCGCCAAAACCCTGCCATAAAAGATACATCTGCAACTAAAAAGGGAACCCAACGGGGTGCGAAGCACGTTCCACCCAACCACCCTCATGCAGGGAGTAGACAAGGAAGGATCCCCGAACAAGCACATCTAATAGTAACACAATACTAACTCTAGACAGACAATTGAATATCAAAGACCACATAGAAAACTAGATAAAGATAAATCCAAAAGGCACAACAACAAACCACTTCTGAACATAACAACAAGTCACAATCACAACATCAATGAAACTCAAGACATAATATCAAAGACTACTTCCAACAATAACCAAAGACAAATCAATAAATAAATTCTAGAGGACTTCAATAAATCCACACAAATAGAATGTTAGAGGAGAGTGTCATCACATGGTTTAACATGAATTATCCAGACATCCTATCACAAGGTGCCGCATCCATCTCTACATGGATTCTCCAGACAACCAAGTTAAGGTACCACCTCCATCTATGGTTCTCCCAACAACCTATCTCAAGGCCCCACTCCATAGGGTCACTCATGCGGAGTCATTAACCTTTCCTAAAGACAAGGCAATGATCTTACCAACCATGACCTTCTCAGTCCCCTTTAGTCTACGATAGCACTAACAGGCCAATGAGACATCACAATTATCTTATTAGTGTTTAATCCCACCCATGGTCTATTACTTAGGTTCTCAATAATTAATCTAACTCTACGTGGGTTACCCTGACAGCCCCTTTGTGCGCCGGCCCCCACCTAGAGCCACTCTCTCTAAACACCCAACACAAAATATCTACTATAATAGAATTGTACCACAAGAAATACTGAACCATACCAATAATTGATCTGTGAGGCTTAACCATCTCACCCAAAATCACGTGCATAACATTCACAAAGCTGTACAATCCCAGTGTACATTAACCAAAGCCAAAACATAAAATCAACCATCAAATTACAAGCTCAAATACAACTCACAGTATCCCTGCCTCTGGAAAGTTCTAAACACTACTTAGGTTCCTATAACTGGAAAAGTTAACTCTAGGGTTTCCACATGACCTAAACCCAAATCAAAGAAAATCAAATTAAACTAAATGAATAACCTTGAGAGTAACTGATACATAAACAACCCCATAAAACAATTTACAATGAATAATGAATTTCATGAAATAAATAGCTCAACAACTCGAGAGTATCTGACTAAATTCAAAGCACAATTTATTTCTACTTCACACAATGACACTATAACATTGCATCTTTTAATTTTTAACAAATCAATTTAATAATAATAATCATATATCACATTTCCAATTACCACAATTAAACTATAAAATAATAACTTATAAAAAATATCACATTAAAACCATTATCACAATATATAAAATCTTTTATATAATAAAATCATATCCACAAATTCTAAAATAGAATTTACCTATATATATATATAAATATAACAATATATATATACACAAAATATATATATATTTATAAATCTATATATATATATATATACATTAATAGATACATAAAATATATTTTAAATTTATAAATTTATATAAATATAAATATATATATATATATATATATATATATTTACATATATATATATATATAAACAAAAAAATAAATAAATAAAAAATGAAAAAAAATAAAGGTCAGGCTCGGACCTCCACACAGGTGCGGGTACTACTTACCTCCCCCTGTGGGGAGGTCGCAGTCCCGACGGACTGCGCCCAGTAGCTTCGGCTATTGTGCACAGCCGTAGTGGCTGTGTACTACCACAATAGGGCCGTGGGAGGGTACGGCGTTGTTTGACCTCCCACCCCTTAAAAATTTAGGAATACTTGTGATGATTATCATGAATTGTTTCAGTTAATTGAGTAATTCCGTTTTGGGGAAGTTGTAAAGTTATTTAGTTCTGGTTGTTAATTGATGGGTTATTAAATATTGCTCTTGTTTGAATCTTTGATTGTTTTTTATTATGCGAAGTGATGTGTGGTTGAGTATTTAAGATGTTCTTAAATTTGGTGCCTTGGATGCTTGGTTGAATGCTTTTACCTCTGTTGTTGAAGGATTGTTTTTGGATGGTTCCATGTTGGTGTGAATGCCTTTGGAGGTTGGTTTTGATTTAAGGAATCCTTTGTCATTTAAATTTGTGTTGCAATGTAATTGGGAACTTGTATTTTTTTTGATGAATTGTGGGAGGTTGATCTTCTCGGACTTCTGATTTATTTTGTATCAAAGTTGTTTATGTGGTTTGGATGGGGTGGTTGATCTTATTTTAATGTATTCACTCATTTTATTTGAATTGAAAATAGATCTGGTGGCCTTGCAATTATTGTTGTCATTGCTATGTTGTTGTTTTTATGAAGGTGATTTGCGTACCATCATAAGGGGGTTCTTGTGAGGAGAAAATTGAGGTCTCCCATGGAATGCCTAGTTGGTGGCTTTTGGTTTCATTAAGTGATTTCGTGAATTAAAGGTTGATTTTCTTTTGTGTTTTCCTATTTGAGGTGACGCCATTGTTAATTTGTAGATGGGTCTTGATGAATCTTTCCTTGTTATGGCTTTTCTGATTTACTCTCATATTTGAGGAAATTTTATCCTTGTGTTGGAATTATTGGAGAAATACTCATGTGGCTTCACTTTACCCTTATTTGTGGGTTTTCATTCTTTGGCTTCCAGAGGCTTGAGATGATTGATAATTGATCTTCTTTCTCTTTATGTGCCCTTGATGTGGCAAGTGTTTTGGTTTCATGATTTTGAGAAGGGTTGTACGGGAATTGTTGAGACTTTGATTATGTATTTGGAGCGAGATGGGTAATGCCTCGCATGCTTCTCTATTGTGATTCTTGGTTCAAATTATGATGGTACAACTCTTGGTTTTTTTATGTTGTTGGGTCTCTAGGGAGAGTGGCTCCTTGTGGGGGCCGGCGCCCCGTTTAAGGGGAAGAGCTCAGGATAACCCACGAGTGAGTTAGTAATTAAGTGAAAACCTAATAATTAACTTAGGAGGGTTGGCTAGTAATATCATTATAAGATTAATAAAATGGATGCCTCATCTTCATTAGTGCTTCCATAGGCTAATGGAAGGCTGAGAAGGCCATGGTTGGCAAGGTCGTGACCTCGTCTTCACGAGAGGCCTATGGCTCCGCATGAGTCACCCTATGGACCGGTGCCTCCAGTTGGGAGGAAGAGCATAGGACAGCCATAGATGGGACCGGCGCCTCCAGTTGGGAGGAAGAGCATAGGACAGCCCATGTAGGACTATGCGATGACACTCTCCCCTAGTTTCCCATGTGTTTTACTTTATTGAGTTCCTCTGGAAGTGGGTTATGGGAGTTGTTTTAGATTGTTGTTTGAATTGATTTAAATTGATTTATGATTATTATTTTGATACATCTTTAGTATGTTTTGTGGTCTTGTATGATCTCATTTATATTTGATTTACAATATTGTATCTTATGATACTATGATATGATGTTATTGTGTTGTTTAATTGCAATTTGGAATTGTATTATGTTTATTAATTCAGTTGATTTGGAAGTGTTTCATGATCATCCTTTGGTTACTTGTTACTGGTCATTGCTTTGATTTATGTGATGAGATGTGTGATTTTAAGTTATTTTAATGACTCTTTGTTGTTGTTGATTATGTCTTTGTAATCCTTGAGTTTTATGATACTTTTGTATGTTGTGGAGTCTGGTGGTTTTTGTGTTTGGATTTTCTTGGTTGAGGACTCTTCTTGTCAGCTCCTAGCACGGGGGGTGGGTCTTCAAACTCGCATGGTCAGGTGGAATGTGCTAAGCACCCCATTGGGTCCCCAATCAAGGATCGAGAGGTGCGAATTAGTGCAGTTGCGGCGACTCCATAGTTGTATCTGTCTTGGAGCCAGTTTTCATCTATTTATTTGTATCATATTATCTTGTGTATGGTTTCCATTTATGTTTGGAAACACTTTTGTATCATTATACCTCTTGAGGATTGTACTGCAATGTAATGTTAACTCAGTGCGGTTATTGGCCATGGCAATTGTAATTCAATGTGTTAAGTAAATTATGCATATGTTGTATTTGTGTACTCAGATGGTTTCTTTTCAATGCTTTATCATGTATGTGTTATATTTGTTAATATTTACTTTGTTAATGTTTATATCTTTGGTTCTTATTATTGTCATTGTGTGGATCTCAGTCTCGTAATGACTCCTCATGTACCCAAAGGGATGTATGTCCTAATGAATCTACTTAAATGAAATTCATGTTATGATTTAATGTGTATTACATGTATGTTATGTTTACTTTAAAAAAAAAAAAAATTGTGTTGTATTTATTGTTTAATTGTCCTTTGGGGTTCACACGACGGGGCGTTACATGATATAATTAATTTTATTTATTAGAAGCAATAATTATTAGGGCACGCACATTTCAAATAATTTCACAAACTATTTTCTTTCAAAAAGATAATTTCTTGAACCAACTCAATATAGATCTGGATAAACAAATTTCAACTAATAAAAGATTTTTCTTTTCAACACCTTTATTTCCACTGTTAGAGTAATAAGTTATTATGCTTAATTAATTACATCACATTGATTAATTAATTAAGTCACTTATTCCTCTTTATTACTTAAGCTAAACTTAGGCACATTAATAATTAATTAATTATTAATTATTAAGTGTGCACACTAGGGTTTCATTTAGGGTTTCCCTTTTAGGGTTTCTTGATCTCCTTCATAATGATTGATCACTTTGTAATAATCGATTCTCTTAATGCATTTTTACTTTGACGTTTATAGAACATCATTTTTGGTTCTTCATGTCTTTTGCATGTAATAGGTAATTGCATGCAGGTGATCTTGGATTCTAACATGGTATCAGAGCTCCAGACCTGCAGCTGCCTATTCATGATCTAAAGATATGGCCTTTCAGTGAGTTTCAAGTGCAAGGGTTTCCACAAGCATCTTTTCTGCAAGATCTGGGGGTAGCCATTTTTTCGGGACATAATGGGCTCAAACGGACATCGCCATCACATTCGCAGCGTCCCAAACCCTATAAACGCCTGTCAAATCATCTATTTTGGTGTAGTTGATCTAGGAGGCAATTTATTTTGTCTGAGGGGCCGTACAGCTTCCCCAACACGTAGATCGAGGCATTTTTTTTGAAAAAATTCAAAAAAATATTAAAAAAAATTGAATTTTTCAAACCTTTTGTGCCCCGCCTGCACAAAAGGCAGGCAGCCACTGCCACGCCACCCGGCGGCCACCAGGAGCGGCGGCCACTGGGCGGCAACCGCCTGCTTCCTCCGCCAGGCCGGCTCAGCCCCCATGGGCTTCTCTACCAGAACCCCCGGTCATATTGAGGACCGGGGGCCATGCTTTCAGCCGCGGGCCAGAGAATAGTCTCTGGGGATTTTGCTGGCGATTCTAGAATATTTCAGGATTTTTCCAGATTTTGGGTGCCGTTTTGGGAATATTTCAATTCCCGAAGAGCATATTCTGACGGCCGAAATTTTTTTGCACGGGGTGTTTTTGTGCGCCGACAGCCAGATGGCCATCAAAATTTTTCCCGTGACTCACTAACGTCAGCATGGCGTCATCAGCCATACGGCCTCTTTGCCCATCCTAACCCTAGTTTTTTTTAAAAGAGCAGTTTTTTTCTTTTGGCAATAACTTGGGCATATGGTATCGAAATCAGGAAAATGAGATATCGCCGAAAAGCTGGTTCCGAGCACATTCATTTGGTATAGTTTATTTTTTAGTATTTTTCTACTTTCATACATTTATTACTATTTGAAGTCAGATGTTATTTTTGGACTTCCAAGCTCATAACTTTTTGCCACGATGTCTGATTTTTGCCTCGTTTGTGGTGTTGGAAAGTTATTAAGGAGCTCTATGTTGCTGTCCATGCAATTTTTCTATATCTATCCCAAGTTTATCAGTTAGTCCCGATTTGGCCCGCTGGGTTGTTTAGCGATTACTTGGATGTTTTGGCAGTTGGGAGAGTGCATATTGCATCTTTGCACTTTATTTTTAGTAATACATTCAATAATTGCTTACTACTTCATAGATTCCAAGGTTGTTCCCGTTTGGAGTTTTCAAGTGTTTCGTGGCATCTAGTCTATTGTCACATTATTTTGATTCCAGTTTTGGTTTCAGTTGTAGACAGAGATATCTTTCCTTGCTTGTCAGATTGTAGTTCCAGTGTTACTCTACAGAGTTCTTCTAATGCTTCTTTGTAGCATAACATCACATTGTAGGGTGCTTTTGTCTCACTGAGTTTTTCCTTCTCTACTCCATTCTTGCATTTGTAAATGGGTACCTGATCAGGCCTAGTTGTCGGGACCCATCTTTCCTTTCATGCATCTTATTCTAGTGTTTTAGCTTCTTCCTAAGTTCATTTTAAGGGGGGGTGTTAGAGTAATAAGTTATTATGCTTAATTAATTACATCACATTGATTAATTAATTAAGTCACTTATTCCTCTTTATTACTTAAGCTAAATTTAGGCACATTAATAATTAATTAATTATTAATTATTAAGTGTGCACACTAGGGTTTCATTTAAGGTTTCCCTTTTAGGGTTTCTTGATCTCCTTCATAAGGATTGATCACTTTAAAATAATCGATTCTCTTAATGCATTTTTACTTTTAGGTTTATAGAACATCATTTTTGGTTCTTCATGTCTTTTGCATGTAATAGGTGATTGGATGCAGGTGATCTTGGATTCTAACATCACCTCTATATTTTATGGAAGAATTCTTGTAGGTTTCTACAAAGGATTTGAGGGTTTAAATACAGACAAGTTTTCAATTCACAGATTTATTTTCAAAGAAATAGAGGAATGAATTTTCAAACTCAATAACTAGATTTTATTTACAGAACAATAAAATAATAATAAATTAACAGAATAAAACTGGGAGTCCTTCATTCGATGAAGAATCCTTTCTGAATCCTCTTCTTGACTTCCTGCCTTCAACTCTTTTCTCGATCTTTGGCCTTCAACATTCTTCTGAATCTATCTTTTCTTTCAAAACCACAATAATTTTACCCAGAAAACACCAAACCAAAACTATCTTTCCTTTTTACAGATCCCCACAATAGAGAAAATGTTTGTGTGTGAATAACCCTCTCATGAAAATAATAAATCAAAAAAAGAATCAATAAAGCTCTTCTACTTTCTTTTGTCAAAAAGCCTCTTCCCTTATTGGTCCTTTTTCCAGCTTTTAAAAGCACAACTTATCTACAATTTTAATTAAAATAATTTATTTAATCAAGATATTATCTACACATGATTTTCTAATTTAATATTAATAAAAGATAATATTTAATTATCCTCATCGATATTAATTTTAAATAATTATTTACATTTTTAATTAACTAATTCAATTTTAAATTTACAAAATATTTAAATTTAATATTTTACCAACTCACAATTAAATCAAATAACAATGCAACATAAATTAATTATCTTATAACATAAGATTAATTAAATAAACACTAACCATAAATTAAATAAAAACTCAACAATTAACTACGCAATGACAAGGACAAAACTTCAGTCATGACACAATGACTCACAACAAACAAGGGACTTGGGACGAGGACACTTCCAAACCTACTCCCTTTTTCAACATTTTTACCTGTTAGGTTAGTTTAATGCTCACCCTGTTCTGCTGAAGCAGGTGGAATCAAGACTTATTCCTACAATCCTGTATCCAAATAAACGCCAAGTAGCACATGTATATGTATAATCAGACATCCTATCATGAGAAGGAATTGTAGTGTAGCAGGGCACTCGTGCACGAGTGATGCTACACTATCATCTCACCTAATCTATTCTAACAATTACAATATAAATGATGAACTAACATTTCTAACCAAATTGATCATAAGATAACATGATACTTAACTACTACATCATAACTAATTATTAAACCATTGCATTATAAAATAATACTGAATTCAAATAACATGATCACCATATAATCATCACATCGACATTATTTATTAAATCATTACATCATAATATAATTATGAAAATCCACTAAAATCACCAACCACAATGTCATATGAAATAATCGTGTCCTCAAGTGTATAAGCATAATCACCAACAGTCTACTAATCAAACCACCAAACCAAACAATAATAGTATCATCATAGTATCAAACCAAAGTATAGGAAATAATAAGTCTAAACAGTATGAGGGGTATTACATCCTCCCCCCCTAGGACATGGCTTACTCCTGGAAGCCATTAAATAATAAAATAAAATAAACTAACCAACAAGACTGACTAGATTACATTTAGATAGCTAGGCAGGCTGCCTTAACAACTTCCTTGTTGGAAGGCGTCCATTCCCTTCTTTCCCAACAGAGTCTCCTTAGAGCTTTCGCAAAGGTCTCTAGATCTAACAGCACATAGCAATTGGAATAATCATATCAGAGTCTAATTTTCCAAAGCCATTTAACTATCGGGTCTCGAACCTTCTTCTGAGGTGTTTTCCTTATTTTCATCTTGGAAACACACCAAGGAATAGGTTTTAGTCAGAACCCACACACCATGAAAGCACACCCGAACAAACAAACAAAATAAAACTAAAAATACAAGAGTGCTCAAGAGTTCAAATGTGAGGTTTCCTAATGGACCTAACTACCCAGAGACCCCAGCGTTTGCAACCTTGGCTCTGATACCAAGCTGTAACGCCCTGCCGTGCAAACCACGAAGGAACTAATAACAACAAAACAATTTTTTTTTAAAAGAACATAAGATTGTATTTAAGTATTCCAATATAACAATTTATTAAGTTGCATGACTAATTCCATTGGGGTACACGAGGTGACATAACTAGTCTAACCCATAACAATGATAATAGATAAAACAATAATTAAACAGTTATATAAATCCATTCATTCTCATATCATCATTTAAAATATCTATTAAACAATAACCATATTCATAACATATGTACATCTGACAATCACAGATACTATAAAGATATAAAGCATTTATATTTCCACAGACAACACAACTTAACACAACTATTACAAATGATCATTCCTGGATAAATACATGGCTTGAATATACATTACATCAAGATGATACTACAACATCATAAGCATATAAAAAATTACATCAAGGTCATCCCAACACACATGGGAGAGGATACATCAATAAATACATTACATCTGAAGTATAACATACATCTAGTACATGAGAACACTAGATCAACATCATCTGCCAAAACCCTGCCATAAAAGATACATCTGCAACTAAAAAGGGATCCCAACGGGGTGCGAAGCACGTTCCACCCAACCACCCCCGTGCCAGGAGTAGACAAGCAAGGATCCCCAACCAAGCACGTCTAACAGTAACACAATACTAACTCCAGATAGACAACTTAATATCAAAGACCACATAGAAAACTAGACAAAGACAAATCTAAAAGGCACAACAACAAACCACTTTTGAACATAACAACAAGTCACAATCACAACATCAATGAAACTCAAGACATAATATCAAAGACTACTTCCAACAATAACCAAAGACAAATTAATAAATCACTTCCAGAGGACTCAGTAAATCCACACAAATAGAATGTTAGAGGAGAGTGTCATCGCATGGTTTAACATGAATTATCTAGACATCTTATCACAAGGTGCCACCTCCATCTATGGTTCTCCCAACAGCCTATCTCAAGGCGTCACTCCATAGGGTCACTCATGCAGAGTCATTAACCTTTCGTGAAGACAAGGCAAGGATCTTACCAACCACGTCCTTCTCAGTCCCCTTTAGTTTATGATAGCACTAACAGGCGAACGAGGCATCACAATTATCTTATTAGTGTTTAATCCCACCCATGGTTTATTACTTAGGTTATCACTAATTAATCTAACTCTACGTGCGTTACCCTAACAGCCCCTTTGTGCGTCGGCCCCCACCTAGAGCCACTCTCTCTAAACACCCAACACAAAATATCTACTATAACAGAATTGTACCACAAGAAATACTAAACCATACCAATAATTCATCTACGAGGCTTAACCATCTCGCCCACAATCACGTGCATAACATTCACAAAGCTGTACAATCCCAGTGTACATTAACCAAAGCTAAAACGTAAAATCAACCATCAAATTACAAGCTCAAATACAACTCACAGTATCCCTGCAACGAAGTTCTAAACACTACTTAGGTTCCTATAACTAGAAAAGTTAACTCTAGGGTTTCCACATGACCTAAACCCAAATCAAAGAAAATCAAATTAAACTAAATGAATAACCTTGAGAGTAACCGATACATAAACAACGCCATAAAACAATTTACAATGAATAACAAATTTCATCAAATAAATAGCTCAACAACTTGAGAGTATCCGACTAAATTCAAAGCACAATTTATTTCTACTTCACACAATGACACTATAACGTTGCATCTTTTAATTTTTAACTAATCAATTTAATAATAATAATCATATATCACATTTCCAATTACCACAATTAAACTATAATATAATAACTTGTAAAAAATATCACATTAAAACCATTATCACAATATATAAAATCTTTTATATAATAAAATCATATCCACAAATTCTATAATAGAATTTACCTATATATATATAAATATATCAATATATATATATATATATATATATATATATATATATATATATATATACACGAAATATATATCAATCTATATATATACATTAATATATACATAAAATATATTTTAAATTTATAAATTTATATAAATATAAATATATATATATATATATATATTTACATTTATATATATAAACGAAAATAATTAATAAATAAATAATGAAAAAAAATTAAGGCCAGGCTCGGACCTCCACACAGGTGGAGGTACTAGGTACCTCCCCCTGTGGGGAGGTCACAGTCCCTACGGATTGCACCCAGCAGCTTCTGCTGCTGTGCGCAGCCGTAGTGGCTACGTACTGCCACAGCAGGGCTGTGGGAGGGTATGGCGTCGGCCGACCTCCCACCCCTTGAAAATTTAAATTTTGTTTTATAATTTTTAAAAAAAATATATTTTAAATAAAACTTCTTTTTTATATACTATTTTCTATTTTTATTTTCAAATCAAGTTAAAAATAAATATTAATTTATATACATATGTATATATTTTATTTTAAATTTTCATTTTCAAGAAGACACGAAATTCAAGAACACAAATTGTTAAACATAATTTATTTTATTTAACCATTTTGAAATCTGATCAATAGATTTATTTATATAAAAAAAATTCTTATAAGAGACCAAAAATATATATATATATATACAATCAAACTATAGTAATAGATGATATAATTAATTTTATTTATCAGAAGCAATAATTATCAGGGCACACACATTTCAAATAATTTCACAAACTATTTTCTTTCAAAAAGATAATTTCCTCAACCAACTCAATATAGATCTGGATAAAAAAATTTCAACTAATAAAAGAATTTTCTTTTCAACACCGTTATTTCCACCTCTATATTTTATTGAAGAATTCTTGAAGGTTTCTACAGAGGATTCAAGGGTTTAAATATAGACAAGTTTTCAATTCACAAATTTATTTTCAAAGAAATAGAGGAATGGATATTCAAACTCAATAACTAGATTTTATTTACAGATCAATAAAATAATAATAAATTAATAGAATAAAACCTGGAGTCCTTCATTCGATGAAGAATCCTTTCTGAATCCTCTTCTTGACTTCCTACCTTCAGCTCTTTTCTCGATCTTCAGCCTTCAATGTTCTTCTGAATCTATCTTTTCTTTCAAAACCACAATAATTTTACCCAGAAAACACCAAACGAAAACTATCTTTCCTTTTTACAGATCCCCACAATAGAGAAAACTTCTGTGTGTGAATAACCCTCTCATGAAAATAAAAAATCTAAAAAAGAATCAATAAAGCTCTTCTACTTTCTTTTGTCAAAAAGCCTCTTCCCTTATTGGTCCTTTTTCTATCTTTTAAAAGCACAACTTATCTACAATTTTAATTAAAATGATTTATTTAATCAATATATTATCTGCACATGATTTTCTAATTTAATATTAATAAAAGATAATATTTAATTATCTTCATTGATATTAATTTTAAATAATTATTTACATTTTTAATTAACTAATTCACTTTTAAATTTGTTAGTGTAATTAATATTTAATTACGCTTGCATAAGTTTACTTCGGCATTATTTATTTCCTAGGTTATAGGATCTTATCTTTATCTTATCGAGCTATCTTGTTGCTCAAGATAAGATTAGGTTTAGGTATCTTTGCTTTTATAAAGCAAATTATCTCTTGTAATTAATTGGTCTTTTCGAATATATCAAATTGCATGTTTTTATGCAAATCTCTATTTTTTTCATTTTTCTCTTCTATGGAAGGTATTTTCTAGTTTGCAATCAAATCTTGGCTATTCTAACATGGTATCAAAGCCTCGATTTCAATCCCCTTCTCATCTTTTTTAAGGATTTCATTACAGAGCTCGTTCGAAGTCCCTCAAGGGTTTCAATCCTTGAGTACATTTATGCAGTGTCTTGGATCAGATCGGGGTTTTCCGTTGGATTTAGAGCGCTGGAAAAAGTCAGAAATGACATTTATTTCATTGATTTTCATCACTGTTTACCAGATCTGCGAGGGTTTCAAGCTCGGTGATTTATCTGATAGATCCGGGGGTCGCATGATTTTCGGTGCACTTTGGGCCCAAACAGACCTCGCCGTTGGATTCATAGTGCCCAAAAACCCCCATTTTCATATAAAATTTGTCCAGTTTGAGAAAAATCATCGAGAGAGGCAAAAAAATTTTACCCAAGGGCCGTACGGCCCCTAGGCACTGTTCCTGAGGCACAAAATTCGAGAAAAAATAAAAAAAAATATTTAAAAAATTAAAAATTTTGTGCAAGTTTTTGCACGGCCAGTTTAGAGGTTGCCGCCGACCGGCCACCACCCAGCGGCCTCCCACCAGCCACCTTCTGACCACCGCACCTAGTGGTCTCCACCCACGTGCTACTCAGCTATTTTTAGCCAACCGTGGGCCACCAATCTTCAGCCCGCCACTCATTCCAACACTCGAGCTCTGCTCCGCTGGCCCCCAAGGGCTCCAAAGATCCCGCCGCGGTCACATCGGCGCCCAAGCGCCCTCGCCAAGCCCCTGTCAGATTCTAAGGCACCCTGAATGGTCCTATGAGCGACCGAGGGCTTCAGTCCAGCCCCCTATGCACCAGCCCCTAGTCTTGCATGGGACCAGGGACCTTATTTTTTTAGCCCCTGAGGGTTGTGCATGGTCAAATCGGACATTCTTGGAGCAATTTTACGGAAATGCACATAAATTTCACATACGGCGTCATTTTTTTGCAAATGAGATATCGTCGGAAAGCTATTTCTGAGCTCTACACAATGGTGCTAGTGATATTTTATGGTTTTTCTTTTTTATTCTTTTATCAGCCTTAGAAGTTAGATGTTTCCATTTTCACTCCGGGACGCATATCTTTTCACTCGCTTGTCCGTTTTTCGCAATTTTTGCAACATCAGAAAGCTAGTTTCGGCCTCTATGCAGATCTAAGGACATTTCCTGAAAATGTGTAACTAATTTTATGAATGCATTCTTTTTTGTTTAGTGTGCTAGGTTTGCATTTTCTCCTATGTTTCTGTAGTTTTGCATTATCTCCTTATGCAATCATTGGGTATTGTAATAAAAAATTGATATAAAGTTCTATTAAGGGGGGTTTTTGCATCCATCTTTCATATTGGTGACAAATCGCATGAGTTTGTTTGGTTTCTTGTTGTCTCCTTTTAGCTTCTTTCTTGCTTAGCTGGATACATCTTTGGTTTTCTTTGGTTCACACTTCATTTGGGATTTTATGGTTCTTGATCCTCATTGGTTCAAATCTTTCACATTTGAACGCCATGGTTTTATGGTTAATGTTCTAGAATCTTGATGGTACTCATCCTATGGGTAGTTTTAGTTTTAGTTTGGCATTTTCTTCGAGACACAACTTCCAGATTTGTCACCATTATGGGTCCATTCATCCTTTCATCTACTGTTGCATTTGTGATTTCGATAGGTATCTTGCAAATAGAACTATCTTTCCTTGCTTGCCAGATTTGGGGTTCTAGTGTTGCTTCATCAAAGTTCTTCCAGTGATTCTTCGCAGTAGTTCATCTCACTGAGGGGGGTTTCTCTCTCTTTACATTTGTACATGAGTACCTGATCAGGACTTGTTGCCGGGACTTATATTTGCACAATAATCTGCTTCTCCCTAAGTTGCACTTATGGGGGGGTGTTAGTGTAATTAATATTTAATTACGCTTGCATAAGTCTACTTAGGCATTATTTATTTCCTAGGTTATAGGATCTTATCTTTATCTTATCGAGCTATCTTGTTGCTCAAGATAAGATTAGGTTTAGGTATCATTGCTTTTATAAAGCAAATTATCTCTTGTAATTAATTGGTCTTTTCGAATATATCAAATTGCATGTTTTTATGCAAATCTCTATTTTTTTCATTTTTCTCTTCTATGGAAGGTATTTTCTGGTTTGCAATCAGATCTTGGCTATTCTAAAAAAATTTACAAAATATTTAAATTTAATATTTTACCAACTCACAATTAAATCAAATAACAATGCAACATAAATTAATTATCTTATAACATAAGATTAATTAAATAAACACTAACCATAAATTAAATAAAAACTCGACAATTAACTACACAATGACAAGGACAAAACTTCATTCATGACACAGCGACTCACAACAAACGAGGGACTTGAGATGAGGACACTTCCAAACCTACTCCCTTTTTCAATACTTTTACACATTGGGTTAGTTTAATGCTCACCCTGTCCTGCCGAAGTAGGTGGAATTGAGACTTATTCCTGCAATCCTGCATCCAAAAAAATGTCAAGTAGCACATGTATATGTATAATCAAACATCCTATCGCGAGAAGGAATTGCAGTGAAGTAGGGCACTCCTGCACGAGTGATACTACACTGTCCTCTCACCTAATCTATTCTAACAATTACAATATCAATGATGAACTAACATTTCTAACCAAATTGATCATAAGATAACATGGTACTTAACTACTGCATCATAACTAATTATTAAACCATTGCATTATAAAATAATATTGAATTCAAATAACATGATCACCATAGAATCATCACATCGACATTATTTATTAAATCATTGCATCATAATATAATTATGAAAATCCACTAACATCACCAACCACAATGTCATATGAAATGATCGTGTCCTCAAGTGTATAAGCATAATCACCAACAGTCTACTAATCAAACCACCAAACCAAACAATAATAGTATCATCACAGTATCAAACCAAAGCATAGGAAATAATAAGTCTAAATAGTATGAGGGGTATTATATATATATATATATTATATATATATATATATATATATATTATATATATATATAATATTCATATATTATATACATAATATGTATATATATATATGTAATATATTATAAATTAAATAAAAGTTTTATTATTACTTATTTTAATTACATGGGAATTGATTTAGATAAGTTGAAGTTGAAATTAATTTGATAAAAATATATTTAAATGATAAATATATATTTAAATATATATAGATGTAATTATATATATGTTGAGAATATATTTCAATATGTATATTTAATATACATTTATATTTAAATATACATTATTTTTCATATGATTATGTTATTATAATAGCTGTAAAAAAATATTGATGTTGTAATAAAATGATTGTATTTAAAATTTGATTTTCATTATTTTGGGTAATGAAGGAAAATAGATAATATGCACGTGGTTTAATAGATGAATATTTAAATATGAGAAATACTTGTTTGTTTTAATGAAAGAAAATTTTCTTAGGAAAGTGACTATTAATTATTTATAGTTCTTATTGGTTGCAATGAATGTATGATAAGATTAATTATGTTCATGGGATGAACTGACAAACTTAAAATATTGTGTTCATAGTTAAACTATTCTTTTTATTTTAAAAAAGTATATTTTTAAAGGACCAATATTGGATTTAAATATAAGGTGTTTAATAGTGAGAATAATTATTTTCAAAATGATTTATTATGCAAAGAATAAATACTTATTTTAACATGATATATTTTAAATCGAAGAAGTAAATGTTAATTTTATTATTATTTAAATACAATTAAGGAATTAAAGATTTGGGTTTAAATTTCATCTTTGTCTGAAAGAGACATTATTTTGTTAGCTTTATTTTGGCAATAAATTATTGAATGCTAAAGAAGGGAGTGGATTTAGGAAATCCAAATATAGTTTTAATTCCTGTTTGATTGCCCCTCTTGAATATACACTTGTTTTGTCTTCATTTTGGGGAAGTTGATTAGAAGGGTTGTTATGTCTTCCAAAATGGATTTAACTTTTGGGGGTTGTGGTATTATGTTAGTCAATTGTTGTATTGCCTTGGTTAGGGCTTATAATTGTATCCTATTGTATTAACCGGTTTTCACAAATGGGGATGGTTTGTGCCTCCTGTGGAAGGAGTGGATGATGTGGTTTGTGCCTCCTTTGGAAGGAGATGATTTTCTGATTTGTGCCTCCAATGTTTGGAGAGGTTTTTGACTTTTGTTGCCTCCAGTGTTTGAAGTGGGATTTCATTATATGTTCCTCCTAGAGTTGGAGTTTTTTTACCTTGTTGGTATGCACTTGGGATTCCCTTGGTGATTGGTTTTGGTTGGTATGTTTTCAAGTACAAGAGTGGCTTCTGTTAGGGGTGAAATCCCATAGAGGTAAACTCAGAAACCTTTAGAGGTTGTTTAATCAAGTGATAAATAAATTAATGTACTTAGAAGTTAGGTCGTTTTTCACATTAATCAAGATAATTGAGCCTCGCTCATGGAAGCAAGGGCTTGTATAGACTTGGGATGAGATGGGAAGGCATAAAATGGCAAGGTCATCTATCTTGTCCTTACGAGAGGTATTTGATTTTGTATGAGTGAGTATGGGTGTCGGGATTCGGTTGAGGCCACTAGGATAACCCATAGTGGGGGTCGGAGCCTATGAAGATTCCTAGAGGATGTCCCATGTTGAGCTATGTGATGACACTCTTTCTACGACAACAATTGGTACGTGATTTTATGTGTATGGTATTCTTATCATACTTGATCTATTTAAATCTAGAAGCAATGTGACTTATGTCAATGTTGTTAGAGTTGCACTTGTGTTATTCTTATGGTTGTATGGTTCATGAGATTGGTTGGTTCAATTATGTTTTAGGCTATTTCTAGAGGTAGATGGTCTTGTATAGGATTCCCTGTTACTATCTCCTAGCACAGGGGGTGAGCCTTTAGGTATCACGCGGTTGGGTGGAACGTGCACCTTAATCTGTTGGGTATTCTTCTTGTTCGGGTGGATGAGATTTCTAGTTGGAGAGATCGTGGGATCCAGTTACTTTCCATGATTTATTCTCTTTTGATGTTATTGTATTTTTTTATCCCTTATTTTTTTCAAGGTGAAAGATGTAATTTGTTATCATGTTTATTGGTAGTATGTGTAGGAATAATCATGGAAAAAAACATGCCCTTAAGTGGCAAATTTTTTTTGAAAAATCAGAGTTAGGCAATTTGATGGAAATTTTTGAATAAGTTATCTATATTATTTCAAAAATATGTAACAATAAAATCTATATCAAATTGAATGTAGTTTCTAAACTACTAGATTTTAAAAAAAAAAAAAATTCTATTTGGTGACAATTTGAAATTTCAATGCAGTAGTACTTAAATTTTAGGGAAAAAATAAGAAGTAGGTGTTTGTCTAACCAACCTAACCATAATAAAATGATAATTATTTTTATAATATTTTAGATATAAGTAGAGGACTCATGTCTCAATGTGATGCATATTTTTTGTATTTTTTTCCAAGTAAATAATTAATTATAAATTTTTATTAAAATTTTTTAATAATATAAAAAATTGTATTTCTGACCACTTTAACTTGGTCAAAACTTCATGAAATTTATTTCTCTTTTTTTAATCTTATATTATACAAAGCATAGAATGTGACACATGTTTCAGATTCAAAAAAGTGATATCGTTTAAAAGATATAGATGTTTTTCAATCATCCTATCAATGAGGACTTTAGTCGTAATTCAAATAGAAAATGAATAATAAAAATTTATGAAATTCAAAGTAAGGCACAATTTATATTAGTGGAAAGTTGAGAATCTCCTTTAAAAACCATATTCATCTCATCAATTTTGGGTAAGAAAAAAGTCATCAGCCACATACCCTACAAATACCCATCATATCGCCACTTTTTGGCCCATCATGATCCTCCACATACCCTTGGATTTACCTCATTCAGGGAATGAGAGTTGTAATCATATTATATATTATTGTTATTGGAACATGTGGTATTTATTATGCCTTGGATGTAATTTTATAATGTTTGGAATGTATGTGATTCTTAATTTATTAAGTAATTAAATGTGATGTTCTCAATTCATGTTTCTTGTTTGGGTTTTAAGTAATCTCAGTCTCATAACCTTAGATGTTGTTAGCAATGAGTAGTGAACTTTTCTGTTATTTGTACTTAAAAAAATAAAATTAGTATGTTTGAGTAGTAAATAGTAACTTGCTCTAGGGTTGTGTGGTGGAGCATTGCACATGGTATGAGAGCTGGGGTTTAAACACTGGGTACTCTGGGATAATGTGGAACCCATTAAGCTATTAGTTGCATAGGTTATACTCTGTGCACTATGAGCCATGGTGTTGACCTAAGTGCTTTGTTTGTTAGTTTATGTTTTCCTTTTGGGTTGATCACACCCCAGAAGTTGTTGTTACATGGTGTAGGTCCAATGGTGTAGGAAACTAGTGGAAAGGATAGGATCCTTGGTGTAGTGTACAAGGCACCGATATCCCTCCTACTAGAAGAATGCATTATGGACAATTGTGTAGTGTGTGTGGTGGACGACAACCAATTTTGTTGTTATTTCTGCTCTTGCATGCCTTGTTGATGAATGCTTTGGTGGGGGTTAGTTAGGCCTGTGAGCCTAGCAAGAAGTGTGTTTTGATTGGTCTCCTTCTTGATGGATGGCTCTTTCGTTGTGCAAAGAGTTGTGATCCTTGAGTGGTTCTTGAGCATGGTTGTAGTGTGTTTTTTGGGTTTGTTCCAAGTGCTTGTTGGGGCGAGATAGTCATAGGACCTCTTGCCTTGAGTGCCTTACTATGGTGTTTTAGAGGGTTGAATTTTCCAACCTTGTCTTATGTTGTGGAGGAATGATGCCTCCTAGGACTTGCCTTACCCTTCAAGATTGGAGTGATTCCCTGGGTTGAGAGTCTTTCGAGGTTGAGATCAATTACTTCCCTATATCCTAGGTTGCGGGTGAGCATGTTGGACCTTAGTTAAAAAACCTTGGTGGGTTATAGGTGACATGTGTTGCCTAAAATAACCCTTGCTTGGTTTCTTTGCTTATATTCTCGGAAGGTCTATTTTACCTTGAGGGTGCCAAGAAGTTCCTTTGGTGTGTATTCTCTTCTGGAGTCTTGTTGATTTTCATCACCATGCAAGTATTTGGTACATGCCTTCTTGTGCTTTACCTCATTGTGTAGGTGATTGCCTAATTGACCCTATGTGGCTTTGGAGTTGCTTTTGCATGATATATTATTTTTAAATTATGAAATATGGTAATAGAAAATGAATAATCATGTTGTTAGTTCATAGAGATTTGTGCATACTCTCATATGATTGATGCATTTGTGTGAAAGTGATTGCGTGATGATGAAACCATGATTGCATTTGTTCCTATGTTAGACCTATAAATAACTCTTGTCTTCTCTCTTTTCCCATTGGTTTAATGAAGTTGTCTGTCCATGAGTGTGTGGAGTATTGAAACCCATGGTATGTTGTATCTTATGAGAAAATGCTTATGTATTCATGAAGGTTTGTTTTATTAGATAAAACCTTGGGTAAAGGACCTAAGTCCCCAAGTTGCATTCATAATCATGGAAAATTTATAATATGAATAGAACATTGTTTTGCAGTAACTAAAAGTTTAGAAAAAATGGATTAGTGAAACTATTGCATGTTAATGATAATTTCATAATAGGTGCATCTTGTTGGTGAGACCTATAGTCCCCAATTTTTTTTGTTAAGTCTTAATAAATCATGTAGATGTTAAATTACTATACTTAGATTCAAAATTCTAAATTTTAAATGAATGTTGAAGTGATAATGTTGCATACCTTGTCTTGAGTTAACATTGTAATGATATTGCACTATGTGTGGCCTTGTGATGATTCTCAGTGATGTGTATTGGTGCATATTTGTATTATGTATGTTAATCCATGGATATGTGTTTTGGAGATTTTGTTGATGGTTGATTCACCATGTTGATTTGTATAGTTTAACAATGTACTTGGTTGGGTTGATTATAGCACGGGTTGCTATTGTTTTTATGTTGAGATGTGGAGTGGTTCAGTTTTAGAAACATTGATTATGTGTGATTTTATTGAGTTTGTACTAGGGGTATTGGAAAGCTTCCAAGAGTAAGCCTGACCCTAGGGGGGAGGATGTAACACCCCTCCATTTTGGATCTTTTAATCGGCAGTGTCCTTTGTTATGTGTTCCTATTATGCTATGACTATGGTACTTATTTCTATTTGATCACAATTGTTAAGCGATGCGTATGTGATATTTTGATGTGATGGAATTTTACTCTGATATTATCATTATGGCATGTTTTGGATTAGCATAGTAGTTATTTAATTAAAAATTCCTTATTCTTTTATTATATTGTTGATGCTAGATTCGTCAATTAAAAAAAATTGTACTGGTGAAGGGGATGGGATTGTATCACTCGCTTGCGAGCACCCTACGATTTTGAGATTTCCTCTTCATGGTGTATTTTATTTATCATATATATACATGTTTGATATACTATTTGTTCGTAGGTTGACACGTATAGGACATCGACTCCACCTGATTTCACAGGTTTGAGCATGTCCATTGACCAACAATAATCGATTGGGAGATAGTAGCTAGGTTTTCCGTGCCAAGTCATCACCCTAGTCTTAGTGTGTTGTTGGGTTATGATCGGGGTTATTTGTTTAATTTCATATTATAAAGGTTATTAAACAGTGGGTATAGTTAAAATAATGATTACATATATCTAGTTGCAATGTTGAAATGTTATTTATTTTATTGATTAATTTGATTTAACTAATAAAGTTAAATTTAGTTTATTGATTAACTAGGTTAATGGTGCTAAATTATATAAAGTAGTTGTTTTGGCATTATTGAATATTAAGATTTAAACTAAAATAAAAATGGAAATCATGTTGGATATTTAGAGTTAAATTAAAATATAAATGAAAATATGTTTTAAATAGCACCTTTTGGAAAATTATAAATAAAATAAGTTCTTTGCAAAATTTGAATTCCTTTTGTTAAAAAAAATTGAAATGCATGAAATTTCAATTGGAAATTAAATTTGTTTTAAAATTTAAAAGAAATGAAAATATCCCCAAAATTGCAATAAATTTGGTGGATGGGATATTTTAGGGGTTTGACTAAATTTGGGGAAAACTCTAATTTGAGCAAAATTCAATTTCATAAATTTTTCAATTTTGAATTTGGTGGAGAGTTTTTGTTGTGGATTTGCTTAGATTTGAAGAAGAAGATTGAAATTCTTGGGTGGGCTGGAAAAATATTTGGAAGCACCATTTGAATCCTTCAAGATTTGGAGAAAAAAAAACTAGGTTCCCTCTTTGATTTTTGTTTTCATTTTGAAATGAGTTTCAAATCTTGGTTATGTTGTTGGGAAATTTTTAAAATGTTGTTTGAGTTTCAATGAAAACCCATGTTAAATCTAGTTGTTAAAATTTGAAAAATCCCTATGGAAATTTTGAGGAAAAAAGATAGATTCTGTAGAAAATGGAAAAAGGAAAAGAACATAACCAATCAACAGTAGAAAATGAAGATAGTTTCTGGTTAAAATTGTGGAAAAGAAATTCTCTATCAAATCCTCTATTAAACCTATGATAAAATTTGAAAACTCCATTCTATATGTCATGCAAATTATGATATTTTATTTGGTTAATATATATATGTATATATATATATATATGTATATGTATATATATATATACATATACATTATATATATATATACATATAATATATATACTTTCATTCTGTTTACAAGTAAAGACGCTAGAAAATTATTTTCTAAGAAATTTGTAGATTTTACATAGGAAAATCCATTTTTCTTTGGTCATTATATTTATGTAAAAAAAAAAAGAATTTTTGAATGGTTTTGGGAAGGTAGGGGAAGCCAACCCTACTACCTCCCAGCCTCAGGGGAGGCAGGCTATGTGTGAAGAAGATAGGTCATGCCCCAAAAGGCAGGCATATTGTGTGTTAAACACATAGCCTACCGCCCTTTTGAGGCAGGCTGTGTGCAAAGCACATAAGCTGTGCCCCAAAAGGGAGGCAGATTATTTGTTAAACAAACAGACTGCCACCCTTTTGAGGCAGGTTGTGTGTGAAGCACATAGGCCACACCCCAAAAGGGAGGCAGACTATGTGTTAAAAACACAAGCCACCGCCCCTAAAGGGAGGCAGACTATGTATTAAACACACAGGCCACCGAGCCAAAAGGGAGGTGGATTGTGTGCATTGCGCACAGGCTGCCAGCGGTGGAGAGGGTCTTGCATGCCCTAAGCTAGGCATTTCATTTTTCATATTGTTTTTTAAATTTTTATTTTATTTAAATTTATTTTATATTATATAATATAATATATATATACATAATATTAATATATTTTATACATAATATGTATATATGTATAATATATATATAATATATTATAAATTAAATAAAAGTTTTATTATTACTTATTTTAATTAAATGGGAATTGATTTAAATAAGTTTCAGTTGAAATTAATTTGATAAAAATATATTTAAATAATAAATATATATTTAACTAAATATAGATGTAATTATATATACATTGGGTATATATTTTCATATGTATATTTAATATACATTTATATTTAAATATACATTATTTTGAGATGATTATGTTATTATAATAGAAGCAAAAAAATATTGATGTTGTAATAAAATGATTGTATTTAAAATTTGATTTTGATCATTTTGGGTAATTGAGGAAAATGGATAATATGCATGTGGTTTAATTGATGAATATTTAAATATGAGAAATGGTTTTTTGTTTTAATGAAAGGAGATTTTCTTAGGAAAGTGACTATTAATTATTTATAATTCTTATTGGTTGTAATGAATGTATGATAAGATTAATTATGTCCATGTGATGAACTAAGAAACTTAAAATATTGTGTTCATAGTTAAACTATTATTTTTATTTTAAAATAGTATATTTTGAAAGGACCAATATTGGATTTAAATATAAGGTGTTTAATAGCGAGAATAATTGTTTTCAAACTGATTTATTATGCAAAGAAGAAATAGTTATTTTAACATGATATGTTTTAAACCGAAGAAGTAAATGTTTATTTTATTATTATTTAAACATAATTAAGGAATTAAAGATTTGGGTTTAAATTTCATCTTTGTCTGAAAGAGACATTATTTTGTTAGCTTTATTAAGGTAATAAATTAGTGAATGTTAAAGAAGGAAGTGGGTTTAGGAAATCCAAATATAGTTTTAATTCCTGTTTGATTTCCCCTCTTGAATATACACTTCTTTTGACTTTTTTTTGGGGAAGTTGATTATAAGGGTTGTTAAGTCTTCCATAAGGGATGTAACTTTTGGGGGTTGTGGTATTATGTTAGTCAACCATTGTATTGCCTTAGGTAGAGCATATAATTGTATCCTATTGTATTAACCAGTTTTCATGAACGGGGATGGTCTGTGCCTCATGTGGAAGGAGTGGATTATGTGGTTTGTGCCTCCATTGGAAGGAGTGGATTTTGTGATTTGTGCTTTTAGTGTTTGGAGAGGGTTTTGAATTTTGCTACCTCCAGTGTTTGAAGTGGGATTTCATTATATGTTCCTCCTAGAGTTGGAGTTGTTTTACCTTGTTAGTATGCACTTGGGATTCCCTTGGTGATTGGTTTTGGTTGGTATGTTTTCAAGTAGAAGAGTGGATTTTGTTATGGGCCAGAGCCTGAGGAGGTAAACTGGGAAACCTTCAAAAGTGGTGTAATCAAGTGATAACTAAATTAATGTACTTAGAAGTTAGGTAGATTTTCACATTAATCAAGATAATTGAGCCTCACTCATGGATGCAAGGGCTTGTATTGACTTGGGATGAGACAGGAAGTCTTGGAATGGCAAGGTAATCTATCTTGTCCTTACGAGAGGTATTTGATTCCGCATGAGTGAGTATGGGTGCTGGGATTCAGTTGAGGCCACCAGGATAACCCATAGTGGGGTCAGAGCCTATGAAGATTCCTAGAGGATATCCCATGTCGAGCTATCTGATGATACTATTATTACAACAATAGTTGGTACATGATTTTATGTGTATGGTCTTCTTATCATACTAGATCTATTTTATTTTGGAAGCAATGTGACTTATGTCAGTGTTGTTAGACTTGTACTTGTGTTATTCTTATGGTTGTATGGTTCATGAGATTGGTTGGTTCAGTTATGTTTTAGCCTGTGTCTAGAGGTAGATGGTCTTCTATAGGATTCCTTGTTACTATCTCCTAGCATGGGGGTAAGCCTTCAGGTATCGCATAGTTGGGTGGAACGTGCACCTTAATCCGCTGGGTCTTCTTCTTGTTTGGGTGGACAAGATTTCTAGTTGGAGAGCTCGTTTGATCTAGTTACTTTCCATGATTTATTCTCTTTTGATGTTATTTTATTTTATTACTCCTCCTTTGTATCGATGTGCAAGATGTAATTTCTTATCATGTTTATTGGATTTACCTCATTCGGGGAATGAGAGTTGTAATCATATTATAAATTATTATTATTGGAACATGTGGTATTTCTTATGCCTTGGATGTAATTTTATCATGTTTGGAATGTATGTTATTCTTAATTTATTAAGTAATTAAATGTGACGTTGTCAATTCATGTTTCTTGTTTGGGTTTTAATTAATCAAAGTCTCACAACCTTAGAGGTTGTTGGCAACGAGTAGTGAAATTTTATGTTATTTGTAATTAAAAAAAAAAAAAGTACGTTTGAATAGTAAATTGCAACTTCCTCTAGGGTTTTGTGGCAGGGCATTACAGGGGCAATAGTGTATGCGTAGGATCATGATGGGCCAAAAAGTGGTGATATGATGGGTATGTGTAGGGTATGTAGCTGACGACTTTTTTTTCCCAAAATTGATGAAATGAAAAGTGTTTTTAAAGGAGATTCTCATTTTTCCACCAATATAAATTATGTTTTACTTTGAATTTAATAAATAATTATTATTGATTTTCTATTTGAATTAGGACTAAATTCTTGATTGATAGGCCGATTGAAAAACATCTATAGCTTTTAAATGGTATCACATTTGTTGAATCTGAAACATGCATCACATTCTATGCTTTGCATACTATAGGATTAGAAAAAAATTGAATTTCATGAACTTTTGACCAAGTTATGGTGGTCAGGCATACATGTTTTATATTTTTTAAAGGTTGTAATAAAATATTCATAATTAATTATTTTAGTGGAAAAAAATTATAAAAATATGTGTATCACATCAGGACATGAATCATCTACTTATATCTAGAATCTTATAAAAAAATATCATCATTTTATTGTGGTTAGGGTAGTCAGAAAGACACCTACTTCTTATTTTTCCCTAAAATTTAGGTGCACTATTGCATTGAAATTTCAAATTTTCACCAAATACATTTAAAAAAAGAATAAACCTACTACTTTAGAAACTACATTCAATTTGCTACAAATTCTATTCTTACATATTTTGAAATAATATAGATAACCTATTCAAATTTTTACGTGAAGTTGCCTAAATCTGATTTTTTAAATTTTTTTGCCACTTAAGTGCCTTTTTTTCCCATGATGATCATGCACATACCCGATAGACATGAGAGGCGGAACCTCTACTCCCAAAGCCTAACCACCTAAATAATAAGTGTATCGAAAATAATCCTCAAACATATCTTCATGAAAAGGAGGGTTTTCATTACTAGAGAACCTTTTAAGTTGGCCTCCTTCATTTTTGGGCCTATGCAAAGGAAATTTTCATCATTTGTAAATGGTATCCATATGATGATAATATGTCAAGAGGTCATTGATTGTGAATGGTAAGTCCTAAGAACACTCCAATTGAAACAGATTAGAAATGAGATCCTTAGAAATCACAAGAATGTCAGCCCCACTATGTGATATAATAGCTCTTTTCTTGGGGTGGTATCTACTAGCAAGAGCTTTAATAAGTTATGCATTAGGGAACACATTTGGCAGCACAAGTCTCCCTACATTCAACCTCCATGGGTTGCAGACTAGTTGAAACCTAAATTTTTTTCTATAATGGTACATGAAGAGCTCATATCCACATTGCAATTTCAAAACATCTCCTAGGCCCTTATGTTTATCCCATAGTTGATCCATTGATGGATTCCTTTGACCACTCCTCTTGGGTCTTAGTCCCAACCTAGGGCATTGATCTATTAGGCCTTGATTTAGGAGTCTCTTTTCAATTTTCTATTTTTTAGTTTTGGGATTTTCTATACTTTCCTCCATTGTTTGAATTCTTAAGCCTTTTAAAAAATAAAATTTCTCAGTTGGGATTGATGTACTTGATTTTTTCCTCCATTGGTTTTTGTTGCATACGAAGTCCAAGCTTTACTTTCCTCCTTCTACACTTAGCCAAATTTTCTAGATTTTTCAATGATTATGTGATCAAGTTGTGCTAAATTTCACTTCAATTCTAGTTCATAAATGCACCACCAATTTTAGTCTTGTCATAGAAGTAGAAAATTTATTTTCATTATCTCAATGATTCCTTGGGATGTCATATTAGTTAGCAATAATCATTATCATTGTATTGGTGAGACTATGATTCTTCTTCCACCGATAGCCACCTTCTCCACCAATGAATAACTTTCCTTAGGTATATTGGTGAGACACCAAATAAAATTGTCCTGATGCACCCAATTCCCCCCGATATTAATTATGCACTTAGTGATCCATGGTTATATTGGGCCATTTAGGGAATGAAAAAATTTGATCCACCAATATACATGTTCTACATCAATCTACTTATTTTTCTTGACTCTATCAGTCTATCAGGGAGAGTGCATTAGGAGTTAGCCCGATAGGGTATTATTACAATGATGTTAGGTTGTGAGCTTTTGTCAAGCCATTAGTGAGGCTATGATGGGGTTTCTACCGATGAGGCATAGTTAGGACAATGGTGTTAATTTTTTTTAGGAATGGGGGAAAGACTATGGAATCTCAAACTTATTTATGGATGTAATCATTTGGAAATGTAGGCTATAAATAGATCTTGTCACACAAATTTTAATAATTTGTATTGATCGTAAAATTAAGAGGTGGAAAAATTTTGTGGTATGTGGAAGATAGATGGGTGGAGACTAGTGAAAAATGTGAGAATTTGTCCAGTCCTAACAGTGGCTTCAATTAGGAATGAATGAGATTGACATCATTGCAACAATCTAGAATAATCTCTTGGAAGCAGACCATGAATGAAAGATGGAATCATATGAGAACCTAAAACTAATATGCATGGAAATTATATATTTTAAGAAGTATCTGAAAATTGTGCATACACTAACAATTCTTGACCTTTTTCTAGACTACTATGCTTGGAAGATCAAGAAAATAAATGTTTCAAGAATTGTCCATGCATTGGCAATTCTTGATCCTCTCTCGACATATTTTGTAGATAATAATATTTTTTTCCTCCTTTGCCAGTAATGAAAAAAGTTCTAATCCAAAGAGCTTCAAACTTCCAATGTTTTCCTTTATCCTGGCCCCTTCCATTCCACAATAGGATCATATCATTTTCATTAAATTTTCTTTCCTTTTTCCCCTTTTCAAATAAATATTTTACTCGTGATTGTATTTTGGTATTTTTTTCTTGAGCTATCCTCCTTATCTCATCTAATTTTACCAATTGCTCCATTCTATCTTCCATGGGCTCGAGGATATCTAGATCTTCTTGAAGTATGAATTTATATGTAGGTAATAGGTTTTGCATAGGCAACTTGGCCTGTGCTCCATAAACCAATTCAAAGGGTGACTTACCTATTGATTTCTTCGCACTGATTCTATATGGCCAAATTGCCAATTTCCATTTAGAATCACATTCCTTCTTGTTTTCTTCCAACATCCTTTCAATGATCTTCAAGATAGTTTTTTTACTTGATTCAACATGTCCATTCACTTTTGGATGATATGGAAAGGCATATGAAATAAAAATTCCATATAATTCACAAAATTATATAAATTCTTTTGACATGAAACACATACTATTGTCTGTGATAATCCTCATGAGTGTCCCAAACCTTGTAATGATATTCTCCATTAAGAAGTTAATTACAACCTTTCTAATGACTTGTTTAGTTGGGATGGCCTCTACCCATTTTGTAATATAATCAGTCACCACCAATTTCTATATATGACCTCCACTAGAGTTTTTTGATATTTTTCCAATAAAATCAATTCCCCACTAGTAAAAAGAGTCTCAACCTACATTAGTTTGAGTGGAAATGCTCCCTTATATTTCATTTTTCTAGAGAATTTCTAGAAAATCTCACACGTCCTTACATAAGTAAAAGAATCATCAAAAACTCTAGGCTAGTAATATCTAGCCCTTAAAATTTGATGGGTAGTGGTTTTAATTGAAAAGTGCCCCCCATAGACCCCTTCATGCATCTCTTTCAATACTCTTTTTTCTTGCGATTCATCCACACATAATAACAATACCCCATCTATATTTTTCCAATATAAATGTTCACCCATGAAAACATATTTAGAGGCATGTAGCTTCAAAGTTCTCTTTTTATTTTCATTCAAATGTTAGGGACATTTTTTATTTTTCAAATAATAAATTATGTCAGTATACCATGTTGTGTTTTCAATGCTTGAAATCATAGTCTCTTCTTCTCCTATGTTGTAGATCTAATAAGCCTCTAGATTTGATTTAGCCATTAATTTGGCAAGTCCCTATCCTCTTACTAACTTAGTGATTTGGATATCTATGTGAAACTCTGAGATTCTATTAATCCATCTACATCTCCTGCTAGTGACCTTAGTTTGTAAAAACACATCTTTGACCATAGCGTTGGGGACATATGCAATTATCTTTGCCCCTACTAGGTAGGGTCTGAAAGCTTTTACTACTTTTACTACATAATATGCCTATTTTTTTGTAATATCAAAGTTTAACTCTTCTCCATGGAGAGATTTATTGAAAAATGGCATAGGTTGTTCATGTCCTTCATCATTCTTTTGTAACATTACTGCAACAGGGGTGTGGTATGATGTAAACAAGAAGATTTGAAAGGGCTTACTAAAATCATGGGATTTCAACACTAAGGCCTCCTTAATTTCCCTTTCTATAGCTACAAATGCAGCTAGTGCTTCTGTGGTCCAATCTTTTCTAGTCCCCTTTTTCAACATTTTCAAAATGGGCTTGACAATCTCAACAAAGTTTGAGATAAATCTTCTTACAAAATTTATTGGTCCAAAGAAGGACTGGATGGCTTTAACTATCTCAAGAATAGTAATATTATCTATGTCTTCCACTCTTTCTAGATCAATTTCGACTTTGTCCTTGTACACTATATGTCCTAGTAACTTTCCCTATATTACTGCAAAATGAAACTTTGTAGGATTCAGGGAAATACCATACTCCAATGCCTTAACAAATATCTTTTCAAGGTGTGCAAGATGGTCTTCTGGTTTCTTGGAATATGTTGTGAGATCATCCTGGTATATCACCATTATTATGTTAATTAGGTCAATAGAAGCAACATCCATGGCTTGTTGGAATGTGGCTCCAACGTTTGTTATCCCAAATGGCATTCTTATGTATACATATGTGCCCCAGGGAGTATTAAAAGAAGTATTGTATTGTTCATATTCCTTTACATTCACTAGGTTATAACCTAAAAATTTGTCCATTATGGATAACAATTCACACCTTGTGACCCTTTACAACATACCCTGCATGTTTGGGAATGGGTAGTTGTCTTTAAGGGATGAGATATTTAGATTCCTAAAATCTACACAAAACATTATTCCACCTTTCTTCTTTCTAAATGGCATCAAGTTGGATAACCAACTGGAATGTCTAATAGTTTTAATGATACTCCTTCCCTAAGCTTGATGTAGTGCCCCTCATGATACTATTCTCTTTTGATACTGTGTGGATACTATTTACGTTATATGCATGCTCGATATTACATTGGTGATTGTTTTTCTTGTTTGGCTTATGTGTTTTGCTTGGATACAGATGATAGTGTTTTATGATGTTGATAATAGAATGATGCATGGTGCCTATCTTTAACTATATATGCTATATTATGTGGTTATGCAAATTTTTTAATACTTATTTCATGATATGTATGATGTTGTGATAATGTTTGAGGTTTAGGTGAGGGGAATGGTGTTGCATTGCTTATCCATGAGTGCCCTGCCACACTGCAATTCTCTGTCACAATGTGTTTGACATTAGATGTATATGTTGTTTCGACACTTGTTGTATGTAAGGCTGCAAGTACTAGCCACCGACTTCAACTGCACTGTCGATTCTGAGCATGCCCAACATACCCAATGGTTATGACATGGTTTATGGATTTGACAAGGAAGGGTCACTGTCCGTGTTTGTCATCCATCAGTATTCTATCCTGTTATAGTATTGTTCCATTTTATGTCATTTGATTCTAGTCATAAATTTTGATGTGTTTTTCATTTTATTTAGTTGTGGGAGAAACACGAAGATTTAATTAAATATTAAATTAGTTGCAAATTTTAATTTTTAATAAAATACTATTTAAAATTGATATTAATTACAATTGTCTAAATGTCCAATATCTATTCAATAATATTGTTGTTTAATTAAATAATATTATTTATTTAATTAAGTAATATTATTTATTTAATTATAGTTATGGAATTATACAAAAATAAATAGTTTTTCAATATTACATTCGGTAAAGTTTAAAGAAAAATTAATATAGGCCATTGAAAATTATTATATTTAAAGCCTTAGTGGTAGTTGGTTTATTTTTCTTTTCAAATAGAGGAATTACCTTCAGGTGGAAAAAGGGAGAAAGATAAAGTGACAGGTGATGAAAATGAAATTTGGGAATTAGCCACATGTCCTGCTTCATTTCCAACACTATTAAGTTTTATTAATAGAATTTGAGGAAGGAAAAATGGGGGAGGACCATAAAAAAAAGAAAAAATTGCTCTAGTAAAGAAAAAGAGAGGAAAAAGAAAAATATATGGAAGAAAGCAAGAAGAAAGGAATTAAGGGAAAAGGGTGAAAAGAAGTTACAGAGAGAGAAGCTTCAGTCATGAATTTCCAAATCCAAGTTAGAAAAATTTAAATTCTAATTGATGAGTTTCAAATTTTAAGCTTCAGTTAATAAAAGTTTAATTAACCTCTTTATACAATTGATAGTGTTCAGAACACCTCAACTAGGGTAGGATCCTCAAAATATGATCCAGGTAATTTCTACATATAATCTCCAGATTGGAAGATAAAATCAAGCATAAGAAGATAGCAGTAAGGATAAAATATGAAATTAAGAGCATGTTGCAATTGTAATACATTATCATCTCAATTGGGATTTCACATTTTAAACCATGATGATCATAAATAAAAAAAACTTTGGTTGTTTTTTTCTCAATTTCTACTTAAGGTCTAAGTATTAGCAATCGCTCATAACTACAACTTTAGTCTGGAAAACAAAAAAACAAGCGTAGTAAATTAAATAACCTTCCTCATACCATTGGTATCCTTTCATAGCTGAAACACTTAAGCATAAAGTGATGTAGAGGTTTAGATAATCTCTCCAATTCCTTTGTTAACCCATTTCAACTATAGCACTTAAACAAAACAAGAAGTTTAAAGGTTTAAATAACCTTCTCGATTTTATTGTCAACCTGTTGCAGATGCAACACTTAAAATAAAATAGGGCCAGCATAATAATATATTAGAGAAGCTTTTCCCAACTTTGAACTCATAGAGATCATTCATAATGATGAAGAAAAACATACCAGCTATTGATTGCACACTAGTTTAATTTTTCCTAACTTTGGGGGTTTCTCCTACTAGTTAAAGTAGCTCGTGCCTATGTGAATTCCCTATCTGCCTCTTTCCATTGTTTTTTTTTTTTCAAGTGGCCTTCTTGAGATTGAAATGACATAGGAGAGTGAGGAAACACCAGTAGGGGGAAGAGAATTTCTATTTTTTTATTTTTTATTTTTATGCTCCATGCAGTATCTTTAATTTATACCATTTCTTTGTTATTCTTTGGATCCTAACCCTTTATTGCTATCACTAGAGGCATTGGGTATTGCTTCTCATGGTTGCTTATATTTTCCTTGATGTCTTTGGCAACCTATCTCAGCTGTAGTAGTTAGACTTTGGAGGATACATAAATTTAAACAACCTCCCCGATATCATTCACAATCTTTCCTAGCTAAAATTTTTAGAAGTTAGAGAGTAAGATTGTGTCTTCTCACATGATAATTGCATTTACTTGAGTGTTTCTAATCCCATTTTGTGCATAGTCCATGAGGCATAATTCCTTTGAGAATTTTTTTAAACATAGAATTATGTTTATTATTCTATCTTATTTCTTTGTTCAATCCTTTTCCATTTGAGTGAGAGTGGATTTCCAGACACTTCCTTTTTTGTGGAAGGTTGGGAGTATGGCCTTTTGTTACATCATCTTTAATATCAACATGTAGATAGCATACACAACCATTAGTGTCAACCTTGTTATTAATAAAACTCCCTTTTAAGGTTAAAGTTTGAGGAGCCATGTTAGCACTAAGAAGATAAGTAATAATAAAATAACAAAATAAAGCACCATGATAAGTTTCACGATTGCTTAAATAAATAAAAAATATATACATTTCACAAGAAATAATATAATTATTCTATTTTATATTTCTCTATTTTAAATTATTTCTTGGAGTAATTTAATTATCGAATTAAATAAACAATTAAATAATTATAAAAAAGAAAATCATAAATAGATAGCCTCATAATACATTTACCATGGTAACAATAAATTAATTCAAAAAGAAATTAGTATAAATAATATTTAAGGGGTTTAGTTATTGAGGGACACTTGACTTTTTACCTTTCAAATTAACTAAAAAAATAAAAATAAATAAAATAGATGAGTAAATAATGTCCGGAATTAATTGTTATATAGATTAGTGTTAAGATTTATTTCATTAGCATTTAATTTCTTCCAGATTATAAAGACATTTATTTCTATTTTAATTTCAAGTTATTTAAAATTAGATCCATCCATAGATTTATTTTCTATGTGATGAGTAACTTGCGTGGATGAAATATTTTGATTTGCAGTAAACAAACATATTTGATTTGAATTAAATTTAAATAAAACATGAGTTTCTTGATGTTGTTGATACCTAGGAGGTATGTATGGTTGTACACATTATCATGTATTGTGGATGTCATTTCTGGTCATTTGGGGTTTTCACCTTATGATAGTTTCAACTTGTTTAAAGTCTTTGTTATCACTTACATTTGATGCTTGTGTTCTTCGATTGGTGCATCTTCACCTTTTCATGTTTCTTTTATTCAATAGATGGAATTTTGGAGGATGAGACTTGTTATTTCTTGAGATGGTGGTCACTTTAGTTTTCCTGCAGGTATCTTGATGGAGCATGAGAGCATGCTAGAGATTCAAGTGGTTACAAGTATGTTTTAGATGGTGAATATGATTTGGACGATGAAGAAAAACTAGGTCTACCATTGGGTGTTATAAGGGATTTCTCAAGTAGGGTTTCTTCTAGAATAGATTTCAGATCTGTACTTGAAACTATTTCACTTTCGATCCTTAGTCTATTAGGAAAGTAAAGGGTATGTGTAGGATCATCATAGAAAAAATAGGCCCTTAAGTGGCAAAAAATTTAGAAAAATGAGTGTTAGACAACTTGATGTAAAAATTTGAATAAGTTATCTATATTATTTAAAAAATATATAAGAATAGAATTTGTAGAAAATTGAATCTAGTTTCTAAACTACTAGGTTTATTTAAAATACATAAAATATATTTTGTGAAAATTTGAAATTTCAATGCAATAGTACTTAAATTTCAAGGAAAAATAAGAAGTAGGTGTTTGTCTGACCACCCTAACCATAATAAAATAATAATATTTTTATAATATTTTATATATAAGTAAAGGACTCATGTCCAAATGTGATGCATAATTTTTTATAATTTTTTTCAAGTAAATAATTAATTATGAATTTTTTTTTACAACTTTTAAAAAATATAAAAAATTGTATGTCGACCACCTTAACTTTGTCAAAACTTCATGAAATTTAATTTTTATTTTTTAATCCTATAGTATGTGAAGCATAGAATGTGAAGCATGTTTCAGATTCAAAAAATGTGATACCGTTTGAAAGTTATAGATGTTTTTCAATCAGCCTATCAATCAGGACTTTAGTCGTAATTCTAATAGAAAATGAATAATAATTATTTATTAAATTAAAATCAAAGCATAATTTATTTTGGTGGAAAGTTGAGAATATCCTCTAAAAACCCTATTTGTTTCATCAATTTTGTGTAAAAAAAAAGTTGTTAGCCACATACCCTACAAATACCCATAATATTGCCACTTTTTGGCCCATCATGATCCTGAACATACCCTAAATGAGCTTTTAATTTTCAAACTAGGTCGGTTTTTATTTTAGTAGCTAGTAATCCTCGAGTAGCGGGTTGTGGTGGAGTAATAAGGGATTCTTTTGGAAATTTTCTTGGTGTGATTGCCACAACCCTTGGTTCTCAAACCAATCACCTAGCTGAGGCTGCTGGAACTTTCCATGTAATAAATTTGGCTCATAGTCTAAATTTTAAAAACATTTGGCTAGAATGGGACTCAAAAAATATTATTGATAGTCTTTTATGTAGCCCCCTCCCCCTCGTTGACCATAAAGTCTTGGATTGATGATGCCATTTCGACCTTAGCTAAGTTTGATAATATAAAAGTATCTCATGCCTATAGAGAAGCTAATGTTGTGGTGAATTTTTTTGTGAATGTAGGGGTTAAAAGAAAAGGACATTGCATGTGGCTGAACATTAGTGATTTAGATACTAATGTCTAAGCCTTATTGTACTATGATGTGTCACATGGCCAAGATGCATGTCATCTCATTAATGATGATAGAACAGGGTAAGTACTTCACTATCATTAGATTGCATGGGACAGAGCTAATTAGCATATCCTGTGAGCTTGCTTAGCATGCTTCATGGGCTCATAGGTTTGGCGGGACCATTTCAAGTCAAGATTTTGTCTCTGTCTGCATTACTATGACTGCTAAAATGGGAGGAGACAGAAAAAGAGTTGAGCCAAACAACTATGACATACACACAAGAAATACTAAAGCGTGGAATAAAGTTAAAAGTGGGAGTTTACTCCCTTTTTTGGAAAAACTCCATGGATCAAACCAAGAATCTACAAAATATTTTGAGAGGAATTGGGAAAATGGGGAAATTACCCTTTTTGATAGGAAAGTTAAGCTCAATGAATATGTCATTGTTAAAGTGACTAGTATGTCAACTGAAGGACAAAAATTTTACTAGGATAGGATTTTCTTTGATGAAGCTATGGTCAAATTTATGAAGAAAGACAAGGAAAAATTGAATCTGGTGAAAATTTCCAATAGTTACTTTGAGGTTGACACCATTAAAGCTCTTTGGAGAAAATTTCTTCACGTCATCATGGAGTATATCACCTTGGATGGTTATTTCACTAGGGTCTATGACTATCATTTTTCTTTGCTCAATGTTTTTTGCCACAAGGTCAAGGTTTCTCTCCCTTACTATCTTCTCTATTCCTTAATAAAGAGTCTTGAAGACCATAAGAAAAACTCAAAAAGATATCCTATTTTACATACTAGTCTAATTAGGTTAATTTTTGAACATGTTCAAAATATGTCGGCCCCTGCTAAATTGGATGCCCCTTTGGAGTCTGAGGAGGATGATACTGAACCTAGCTATTTGAGGAATAATACCAATTTGAGTCTGGTGAGGATGGTCCTGAATCTGCCCTCTATCTAGGCAAGCAAGGAAACCCAAATCCATAATCCCCAATCTGTTAAATCATGCACTACTTTTAAGCCTAGAAGCTCCACTTGTAAAGCTAAAGGTGCTGGAAAGAACCAACTTGTCAAAATCCTTGTTTTGTATTCTAAATATTCTTCTAATTCTGAGGATTGTGGTGCTAATAATAAGTCAGCCTCTTCTATCCCGTCAACAGACAGAGATGGTAGAACTAGGTCCCCTAGAGCCTCTGACCCTACTATAAGTTGTTTCAATCTTGATAGGGATCCCTTTGGTGATTTACTAAGTATAGATAGGAATAATGTTTTAGACCAATTCAGATTATCCAAATGGGTCTTTCATGAAATTAATGACCTGAAAATTAAAAATTGGGCCCTCTAGAGCAAATTGGAATAAATGGGAGCCAATGTCATTGCATTATACAAGAAAGATGTTGAAAGTAAAGATCACATTGCTAGTAAAGAGATCAAGGACAAGGTGGGTAAGGATAGAAGGACTAAAATTGAATTGGAAAAAATGAAAAATACTATGAAGATAATTGCCGAACAAAATAATAGGATGGAAAGACATAATGCCATCATTATCAACGTCATGACTGAAAAGATGGATAAAGCTCAATAGGGATCCTTGGTTGTTGATCTTGAAGAGGTGAAAGATAAAAATCAGGAAGAGGACATTGGGATTTCAAAGAGAGCCAAGGCTAATCTGAAGAGGAAGGCACCCCCCACACTGCAGATGATTCAAACTTTAAAGAAGGGTGTCAAGGAAATGTAGGACCTAGAGGCAGAGATGGAGTCTATTATGAAGACTTTGGGTTAGTTGCTACTAGTTTTTTGGCCTGCGTTTCGACTGGTTTTTTGTTTATCCTTCCAAGCCTTTTTGGTTGGTTTCTGCTTTTTCTAGTTTTTTCTTTTATTGTAGCCTTTTTTTTACTCTATACTTTTTAGTCCTCTTTATTTTTTTGTAAAACTTGGTAGTTTCAAGTCCCTATAAAACCCCTTTTTTCCTTTATTAAAAACATATATATATATATATGGGTTATATTTTAAATTCTAAATATTTTTGAAGTAATGTTATTATTTTTCTATATTTCACAGTTTCCTCACACATTTGGGCTAGATCTATTTATAGATGAATTTAAAATTAGAATTAATTTCAAATTATTTAAGTTAAAATTATTTACAATTTTTTTTACTAGATTGTGATTGTGATAAATGTTTTCAGATTGGAATTAAAATCACAATTTGCTAAGGTGGATAGTGGATTTTTAATTAAAAGTTATTCAGTTTAAAAGCAATTAAATGTATACATCACCCTTTTAAATTAAATCTATTTATTTTGTAATAATGGAGGTATAGGTTATATTTCTATCTAATCAGTTTGAGATAATCAAGTGTTTGAGTTAGGGATGTTAAATTAAGAAAGGATCGAATGGATTACATATTCTAGGGCTTACCCATTAAAAGGATGTTATGATCTAAGATGAACTTAATTAAAGTTAATCATATAATAATTCTTTACACTACTCGAGTAGGACTGGATTATGTTTATGTATAAGTGAAGCGATATTTACAACTTATTTTGTACATGTTAGATTGTTTGGATACTCCTTGGTATTGATTCATTATGCATGCTAGTGGTTCCATGAATGATGATATTTTTCCTTGACTTATTTTTCTATCGAAGTAATCTTTATATATAGACATTTTTTTTCTTTTGGATGAGTTGGGAACCCATCAAATCCAAATTCATTCCCTTGGATAAGTCATGGGTGATGGGCTGTTAGACTTCCAAAGACGATGTGAACCTTTTGTGTGTGTTGAATATTCTCTTAAATAGACCTTTTGATTCCATTGATTGTAATTCTATTTTGAGCTCGTGGGTGTACCTTGTTCCATGATTTCTTTACATTTTAGTTGTGATTATGAGTGAGATGGTACATGCCTCACATGTGTTATCATTTTTATGGATTTTTATGTTTGGTACACTTCTTGTGGTTTTGATCTTTGTTGTGGAACTGGTGGGGAGGGTGGCTCTTCATGGGGGATGACACACAAAGGGGCTATTAGGATAAACCATGGAAGAGTTTCCTAAACAAGTGACAATATATAATTGTTGAAAAACAAGGTGAAGAAAGCTTGCAATATGAACTTAAATGTGTGAACGTAAATCTGAAATATGTAGATTAACCTTAGCCTTAGTGTGAAGAAAGAATGAGAGAGAGAGATAGAACAATATAAAACATGCAACAACAGATTTACGTGGAGAAACCCCGAAGGGAAAAAACTCAGCCACCGAAAGAGAGGAAAGTATATTACTGATAATCTTCAATATTACATGCAGCAATAGACTTCTCTTATCATTCCCTATAAATTCAGCAGCACCCTGTTACCCTGCAAAACTGAATTCTTAATAACACTAGCTCAAGGCCCCAATTTATAGAGATTTGTGAGGATGAAAACCACCATGGTTTCACCAAACAATAGGCAGTAATACCACCTAGAAAAACCCACGCCTCCCTCCTTCAAATGGTCAAAAATACCAAAAATATCCTCTTACAGATGCTCTTACAGCTGTCATAAGGCATCTTTTATGCATGGGCACCTGGGGTCTAAAAATAGCATATTCTGTCATAGGGAATCTATCATACTATCATAGCATCTTATGACAACTTGCATGCATGTCATAAATGCTCTTACAACACCCTATTTTGACCCACAACCTTATTTTAGAAGATTCCAAGGTGGGACACCTAGCTAATTTGTCCTTTTCCATAAGGATAAATGGTAACGGTAACACTGCATTTACATAGTCTCTTTCACCACTGTTGGTCAAACAGTTTCACCTCTTATGGGTAAATGTACAAAACACTTTAGGAGAATAATAAAAATAAAGGATTTACAAGGTTGATGACAACTAAATCCTAACATTCTCCCACTTGACATCATACATTGTAAATTACACCCATAGAGATACAATTACATAGAATTAAGTACAGTGATCAAGGCCCATGGCCTTTCTGCACCAAGAGAACTTTTTTGTGGTGACTGGCTTCATAAGAGAATTTGCAACATTATCCAAAGTGTCAACTTTTTCAATCAAGACTTGTCCATTCTCAACCATTTCTCGCACAATGTGATACTAAACATCAACATGCTTAGTACGAGCATGATACATAGGATTTTTTAGCCAAACATATGGCACTCTAACTATCACATCTGATCCTCACTATCTTGCAATCAAAACCAATACCATTACCAAGTCTCTGTAACCAAACTACCTCCTTAGAGGCATGTGTAGCAGCCATATACTTTGCTTCAGTGGTAGACAAAGAAATTGTAGGTTGTCTTTTACTCATCCAACTCACTGCTCCTCCAAACAAAGTAAACACATAGCCACTAGTGGACCTTCGACTATCCAAGTCACCTGCCCAATCTGCATCGAAAAAACCATGTATTTCCAATGACTTATAAACATTGTCAGTACCATGATAAACCAAATAGTAATCAGAAGTGCCTTGCAAATATCTGAATACCCTTTTGACAAAAGTCCAATGTTCTTTACCAGGGTTAGACATAAACCTGCTTAGAACTCCCACTGCTTGGGCTATATCTGGTCTAGTACAAACCATTGCATACATTAAACTACCGACAACACTAGCATAAGGAACTTTAGACATTTCATCAATATCATCATCCAATTTAGGACACATGTCTAAACTCAACTTAGTACCAATAGGAAATGGAATATTTACTGGTTTATAGTCCCGCATATTAAACCTTTGCAAAATAGTGTTAACATACTTTCTCTGACTTAACCAAAGCTTTCTGTGAATCCGATCCCTAATGATTTCCATCCCAAGAATATATTTAGTAGCCCCTAAATCTTTCATATCAAATGTGCCAGAAAGCTGAGTTTTAAGTTCCCTAATCATTGCCTTATAGTTACCAATGAACAACATATCATCCACATATAAGACAATAATCAGTATCTGATCATCAATAACTTTAAAGTAAACACAGTGATCCTCATCACTTCTAACAAAACCCATATTTAATGAAAATGCATCAAACTTCTGGTACCACATCCTAGGTGACTGTTTCAAACCATATAGAGACCTCTTTAACCTACAAACCAAGTGTTCTTTTCCTTTCACAAGAAAACCGTTAGGCTGTTTCATATAAATTTCTTCCTCTAGATCCCCATGCAAGAAAGTAGTTTTAACATCCATTTGTTCTATTTCTAAATCATAAGCAGCAGCAATGGACAAAATAAATCTAATAGAGGTTAACTTAGCAACAGGAGAGAATATTTCACCAAAATCAACTCCCTCTCTCTGGGAGTAGCCCTTGGCCACTAATCTGGCCTTGTACCATTCCAAATTTCTGTCTGCACCAAACTTCTTTTTATATATCCACTTACAACCAATGGCCTTTCTTCCTTTGGGAAAACTAACAAGATCCCAGGTGTCACAGTTTTTCAAAGACATCATCTCATCATGCATGGCCTGCATCCAAGACTCACATTCTTCTGAAGAGAGAACCTCCCTAAAAGATCTAGGTTCATCATCAGTGCATAACAAAGCAAATTTACAACGAAAATCAGGTGGGCTATACCTGTCAACTGGATTTTGTTGTCTTATGGATCTTCTCAAAGGTGGAGTAAGAGGTTCCTCCTCATGTTCATCCTCACTGTTTTCAACTTCCTCTGTTACAACAGATTCGTCAGAACTCTCTTCTTCTTCTCCATCTTCTTGTCCATCTCTTTGTTCTTCCACATGTGCATCTTCGTGCTTAGTTTCAAAATGCACTATTTTTGACTTTTCCTTTGGTTGCACATCTTCAGAGTTAGCTCTAAATTCCCTGAAAATAACATCTCTAGAAAATATCATCTTTCGTGTTAGTGGATTTACAAAGTTTATAACCTTTAAAATTTTCACCATAACCTACAAAGATACATTTATGAGATTTGGGATTCAATTTAGACCGCTTCTCTTGAGGCACATGAACAAAAACCTCACAACCAAAGACCCTTAAATGTGAAACTGAAGGCTTTTTACCCAACAACATTTCATAAGGAGTTTTATCAACAAGAGCTTTACAAGGAGATCTATTAATTAAACAACAAGCAGTACCAACAACCTTTGCCCAAAAGCATTTGTCTAACTTAGCACTACTTAACATGCTCCTAGCTCTTTCCATTAATGTATGGTTCATTCTTTCTGCTACCCCATTTTGTTGGGGTGTGTAAGGTGTAATATTTTGCCTAACAATTCTTGCATGTTTGCAAAACTCATCAAATTCCTTAGAACAATATTCACCCCCATTGTCAGATCTCAATACTTTTATCTTATAATCTGTTTGCTTTTCAACCAATGCCTTAAATTCCTTAAATTTGGTGAAAACTTCAGATTTTGAATGCATAAAATAAATCCAAGTATATCTTGAGTAATCATCAATGAAGGAAACATAATAACGAGATCTACCCAAAGAATCTGTATCCACTGGACCACAAACATCCGAATGAATAAGTTCTAACAATCCATTAGCTTTATTAGTTCCTTTAGGAAATGATGACCTGTTTTGTTTACCAAACACACAATCCTCACAGAAATCATTTTTACCAACAGAATAATCAGAAATACCGTCTACTAGTTTCTTATCAAGTATGGTCCTAAGACCTTTTTCACCAATGTGACCCAATCTATGGTGCCACAACATACATGCATTTTCAGCACTAGTTACAAAAGAGGAGTTACAAAAAGTAGAGGCATGTAGCGTAAATAAATTCCCTGTCTGAGATCCTTTAGCAACCACCAAACTTCCCCTTACCATCCTGCAACCAGACTTGTCAAATGTCACATGCATCCCAGAATCATTCAACTTGGAAACTGAAATTAAACTTTTTGTAAGTCCTGGAATATGTAAAACATCATCAAGGGTTTTAACCCTCCCATCACTGAAACACAATTTTACCTTTCCTTTACCAATAACCTTTTGTGAGCTATTATCACCCATGAAGACCTCTCCTCCATCATATTCTTTGTATGTAGAAAACCACTCCTTATGAGGAGTCATATGGAAGGAAGCACCTGAATCAATAAGCCAAGCATCATTACAAACTGTGTTAGCTGAAATAATCAAAGCATCAGAATCACCGTTATCAGAGGACTTTTCCGTGGAGGAATCTGCATTCTTTTTCTTGTTTCTACATTCCTTCTTCACATGTCCCCGTTTACCACAGTTCCAACACTTCACTCTGCTCTTTCCAGGGGTCTTAGATCGTCCTTTAGACTTATCCTTCTTCTTATCCCCTTTAGGCTCTTTCTCCTTGGGCCTACCTCGCACATGCAAGGCATCTTGGGAGCCACTGCGCATGGTCTTTCTCCTCATCTCCTCTGAAAGAAGTATGGGAATAATAGTATCCAACTTAGGTTCTGCACCACCACTTGTTATAGCAATAACTAAATTTTCCCAAGATTCTGGCAAAGAGCAAATCAATAAAATGCATTTATCCTCATCTTCTATTTTAACATCAATAGATGCAATGACTTATAATCAAATTAAAAGCATTCAAATGTTCAGCAATAGATTCACCATCCTTCATCTTTAATGAATACAAACATCTTTTGAGATACAACTTGTTAGACAAACTCTTAGTTTGGTAGATTTCACCTATCTTCCTCCAAAGCTTGTATGCTATGTCTTCTGAAGAGACATTCAGGAGGACAGAATCTGTGAGACACAACCGAATAGTCCCTCGAGCCTTCTTGTCTAACTTATTCCAATCTTCATCTGACAAGGTTGAAGTAGATGGCTTCTTTTCAACTGAAACTGGTAACCACTGATCTCTTTCCTCAAGAAGGTCCTCCACTTTCAACTTCCACATCTCGTAACCAGTTCCATTGAACTTCTCAATATCTAGATGAGAGGTGGAGGCCATGGTATGCAATCTTTCACAAATCTGCAAAACCCACAACACAAAAGCTCCCACTGCAGCAAAAAACCTTCAACACTCTAAAAGGAAAGCGTCCCTTCCTTAACAGAACCGTTAGCTCTGATACCAAATGTTGAAAAACAAGGTGAAGAAAGCTTGCAATATGAACTTAAATGTGTGAATGCAAATCTGAAATATGTAGATTAACCTTAGCCTTAGTGTGAAGAAAGAATGAGAGAGAGAGATAGAACAATATAACACATGCAACAACAGATTTACGTGGAGAAACCCCGAAGGGAAAAAACTCCACCACTGAAAGAGAGGCAAGTATATTACTGATAATCTTCAATATTATATGCAGCAATAGACTTCTCTTATCATTCCCTATAAATCCAGCAGCACCCTGTTACCCTGCAAAACTGAATTCTTAATAACACTAGCTCAAGGCCCCAATTTATAGAGATTTGTGAGGATGAAAACCACCATGGTTTCACCAAACAATAGGCAGCAATACCACCTAGAAAAACCCACACCTCCCTCCTTGAAATGGTCAAAAATACCAAAAATAGCCTCTTACAGATGCTCTTACAGTAGTCATAAGGCATCTTTTATGCATGGGCACCTAGGGTCTAAAAATAGCATATTCTGTCATAGGGAATCTGTCATACTGTAATAGCATCTTATGACAACTTGCATGCATGTCATAGATGCTCTTACAACACCCTATTTTGACCCACAACCTTATTTTAGAAGATTCCAAGGTGGGACGCCTAGCTAATTTTTCCTTTTCCATAAGGATAAATGGTAACGGTAACACTGCATTTACATAGTCTCTTTCACCACTGTTGGTCAAACAGTTTCACCTCTTATGGGTAAATGTACAAAACAATTTAGGAGAATAATAAAAATAAAGGATTTACAAGGTTGATGACACCTAATTCCTAACAATAATTAATAAACTAGTGGGTTTGGGTAGCTAAACATTAAACAAGATTAATGATGTGCCTCACTCATACCATTAGTGCTTTCACATACTAAGGATGGGATGAGAAGACCTGGTTGCTAAGATCATTGCCTTGTCCTCACAAAAGGTAAGTGGTCCCATATGAGTCACCCTATGGAGCAGTGCCTTGAGATAGACTACCTAGAGAACCATAGATGGAGGTGGTACCTTGTGATAGGTTTCCCAGATAATCCATGTAAGGCCATGCAATGAAACTCTCCCATAGTATCCATTTACTCTTCTTTGCTTGGTAGCCTCTGGAAGTATTGATGTACTTGTTGATGTACTTGTTGAAGTACTTTGTGATGTTATTTTATGTCATTGTTCATGTTAGTCTTGTTTGCTTGATATTGTTGGATGTGGACCCTATCTTGTCATTTCCTAGCATGGGAGGTGGACCTTCAGGTCCATGTGGTCGGGTGGAACGTGCTATACACCCATTGGGTTCCCAGGATGTCTTCGCGATACAAATGCAGATGTAGAGTTCTAGAGCTTTGCTTGGATGAATACTTTTCTTCATTTTGTACCATAAACCTCATTTATGTACTCAAGGTATTCTTCTTGATGATATAAGGGAAGCTATATTTAATGTACTATTATATCTATGATGTGTTGTATTTGTGGAAATATGATCCACAATTGCAACATGAAACTATGAATTGAATCACAATAAAATATTGTATCTCTTATAATTATGGATGAATGTATGTTATCCTTATGTTTCTCTTTTGCTTTCATTTGGATAAAATTTTAGTGTTTGTAATGACCATTCCATGTACCCCAAAGGACGTGGATAACTTTGCAAGTGCATAATTTCTTTTCATGCTAAGATTGTACATTTCCATCTTATACAATGTTTCACTTTCAAAAAAAAAAAATTGCAATGTTTTGTTGTCCTTTGGGGTTCACACGGTGGGGCATTACACCACATAAGTTCTTCATGCATCTTGCGCTACAAAGATGCATTTATTGGTCCCTTCTTTTTCCTAAAAGTTTTTGCATCAAGTTTGAGTGGAATTTCATGTTGGAACAAATATTTCCTGCATACCTTGAGATCAGCATAAGACCATGTGAAGACATGCTTCTATATCTTTAATAGTGCAATCAACATCTATCTAATTTTTGGGATTATCTTTTTCCCAATGTACACCAATTTTGGTGCTAATTCAATGCCCAATTTAATCTCTTCAATGTCTTCCCTTTTTATGAGTGTTTGATTTGTAAGGGCTCAATCATTTCCATCAAGCACCCTCTCTAATACCACAAGTCCCTTAGTAATTTTGTTAGTCTTGAGTTGTGAAACCTCCTTGCCAAATACAGTTTGCTTGCCATCTAATTCCTCCACAAATGCATTAAATCAATTTATTGAGCCTCATACTAATCAATAAAATATAAGAATTTAATTAGGTCAGTGTCATCATTAAAAACTTTCCAACTATAGATGTTATCTAAGATCGTAGGTCATGTTTTGAGCTCAATTTTTGAAATTCCTGCTAGAGTAACATCATCTCTCTTCAAGGCTACATTCACCAAGAAAATTTCCATTAAATTCTTGGATCAGTCTATCCATTCAATAAATAAAGCATCAAATAACTCAATGGTGTCCCATACAACATTTATACACTTCTTTATCCTTTTATTTTTTGTAGAATACTTTGATCTCACTTGCGAAGTAACCAAATCATAATCTCCAAAAATAGTCAGTAGTTTAATTTTGTGTTTGGTAGCCATGTTCAAACCTATCAGCAGGGCCTCATACTCTGCTATATTATTTGTGCACTTAAATGTTAACAAGAATCAATATTTTAATGATGTTCCTTTAAGTGAAATAAAGACAACTTCTGCTCCATTACCCTCTTTACTACATGCTCCATCAAAGTACATTTTCCACACACCATGCTCATTCTTGGAAACATCCCTAGCAATTGGATCAGTGTTCAATAATTGAGCCTTTGAATGTTCTGTTATAAAGCTTCCCAAGTCCACATCACAAAAGCAATTCATTTGATTGGGGTCAAAGAGCTCAATGACATGTTTAGATCTAGGATCCCTATGTAGCTTGACTTATTTTACATTCACAAGGATAGTAGCATAAGAAAGTTCCAACTGAACATTCCCTCTTACTATAGTTGTCCACTATCTTGATAGTAGCATCCCATAGTAAGGAGTATCAACCACAATAATATTTGTTTTATATGTTTCTTTTGAATATGTTGCAATTTTTAGTTCTACATCCTAGATTACTCCTACTATAGGAATTGATCTATGGTCCATGGAATAATATTTTCCATATCTAGTATTTACCCACATACCCATCTCCTTCATGACAACTAGGGGCATAATGTTGATTGTTGACGCTGAGTCAATCATGTAATTCTTCACCATTTTATTGTTGATAACCAATGTGGTATAGAATGGATCTACTTGGGATGGATTCTTTGTGAGCGTATCTCCCAAATATACCTCTAGTGCCTTTGTGACTTCCCTTTCCACAATATTTGCTTCTCTCTTCCAATCTTCATGTTTTTGAGATATGTTGGTAATCATTTTGAGAGTTGTATCTCTAAAATCTTCAATTTTCATAAAATTTTTTAAAGGAACTATCATTTTTATCTATGTCAATGCTTGGGCCATGTCAAATGAAGGAGTAGTGATCCCTTGTTCTCCCTTTTCAGTTCTAGTAACTTTATTAACTTCATGTTGGATTTTTTCATCTTTCTGTGTTTTCTAGCCCAACATCAATAGTCTCCTTTTGGATGTTTTTCTGTGGTTTCTTTTCTAGCCCATTATTATTTTTAGATGGGACGTTCTCCTTATTTATTTGATCTTTAATGAACATAATTTTTTTGTCCCACAGTTGTCCTTGCACTAAAAGATTGACCTATTAATTCCCAATACAATTGTTAGAGTTAATGATCCATGAGAGGTGGTTAGTCCATGTCACAAATCCCAAGGGGAGCACTAACCATCTTCCAACAAATTCCCCCTCAAAATTACCCAAGGGGATTCAAACCTGACATCTTTGGCTCTGATACCAATTGTTGGCCCATAGTTGTTGTTGCACCAAAAGATTGACCTGTTAATGCCCAATACAACTATCATAGTTAATAGATCCACTGGAGGTAGTTAGTCCATGTCATGAATCTCAAGGGGAGTGCTAACCATCTTTTAACAACTTTTTTGGTGTGTGTTGATCTCCCTCTATGGGCCTACTTCTCAAATTGTATTTTCTCTCTTTTTCCCCAGCCACTACTTGTTTTATGATGGCCTTCTTCTCTTCTTTTGTTAGTGTTCTATGGTAGAATTGGGGTGTTGTATTGTATGCATATGTTGCCTCGTATGAGTTTTCTTCTATTTCAGAAAATACCTCTTGTCCTACATTCACATTGTACTTCTAATCATCAATGTTATATTCATATCCTTTTTCTAAAGAAGAGTATCCTTCCTCTTTCTAATAATGCTTCCATCTAAGCATATTCATAGTATGGTCATCCCTATCATGCTCTTGTCGCCATTCATCTTAACAATCCTAAGACACTACACAATATTCAAGATCATCGGTTTTTTGGAAAGGTGAACACCATGGTGTAGTATCAAGTGCATGTGCTCCATGTTTTTCCAATGGGTCTAGAGTTTCTTTCCAATTTGTTCTTGTTACTGGCTTTCCAAATTTCCAAATAGTGTTGTAGGGCTTATTGTGTAATCTTGGTCTTTCATTTCTATATGAATTCTCCTACCTATTTTGGGGATTGTCAGAGTTTTAGGGAACTCTAAGGTTGTCCTTGTTTCTAGTCAACCCCACAACCTTACTATTATTGTCAATGGTTAATGTTTTTTTTTTATGCTTCAATTAAGATTCTATGGCATTTGTTCCTAAGTTCATACCAAATTTTTGGATCAAAGTCCTTTATATAATTACTTAAGGTTGTTGGATCAATGAGCTTGGACCCATTTGGTATTTTATTGTATAGTCTAGAAAGATTTTGATTGAATTCATAAACTAACTCATTTTGGTGTTTTTGAATACTTATCAATTCATGAAGGGTGAATCTAGAGGCACATTGATTCCCATATTGTTCTAGAAATTGATTTTGGAAGCCTACTATAGAATAAATTGAAGCATTAGGTAGAACATTGAACCAATCCCTTACTTCTTTAGTGAGGGACATCATGAACAATCTCATATTTACATCCTCATACTCCATACCAATAGCCTGTATAAAGAAATTAAAATTTCTAATATGTTCTTTAGTTGATATCCCATTATTTCTAGTGAATTTGGGAATTGTATTTCTCCAATTTCTACCAATTGGGTATGTATATAATTGGGATCTTGTTGAATCAAATTGTCTACATGTGCTCCTAGGGTTTTGTGGATGTAGATTTAGAGGTGGTGGATTGGGGTAGTATTGGTATCCATATTGAGGCTAATGATAGAAATTTTGTTATATTTTTTGTTGAGGGTATACATGCTGATGTGGCACATAATAATAATGTTGTGCGACATACTGTTGTCCTAGTGGTGGATAGTGTTTGGGAATATTCTCAACATTTGGGGGTTAGGACCTTTGTAGTAGCACATTATGTTGGGTGTATTGTCTTGGGCTACCACCTATATTATGAGGTAATTTTGAAGTACTCAGAGCACCTGTATTCTAAGATGTCCCATGTGAATTGACATTATCACATTTTTTATGTGGAGGGGAATATTTTGGTGGCTTTGGTGCCTAGATTCTCAATTGTACAATTTGTTGATCCAATTGTATAGGGACCCAAAACAAAAAAGTCCAACAAACACAACCAACTGCACAAAAGGAAAAAACCAAAACAAGCAGCAGCCACCCGTAAAAGACTATGAAGGTCAGACCAAAAAAGCTAGTAGAATGTCCAACAAAAAGACCATTCGTGATTAACCCAGAGTCTTCAGGATAGACTCTATCTCAGCCTCTAGGATCTACATATCTTGAACACCCTTCTTGAAGGTTTGAATCATTTGTGAAGTGGAAGGAACCTTCCTCTTCAAATTGGCCCTAGTTCTTTTAGAAATTCCAACATCCTCCTCCTAGTTTCTTTCATTAATTTCCTCCAGATCAACCACAAAAGACTCTTGTTGAGCTTTGTCCAATTTATTAGTCATGGAATTGATGATGATGGCATTATGTTTGGCCATATGATTGTTTTTCTCATTCTTGTATCATATGTTGTCTCCTTCTAAGTTGTTTTTAACATTCTATATGCAGTTCAATATTTTGTTTAGTCATACTATCAAAATCAACAACAATGTAATAACAAAACCCCCTATTTTTCTTCTCCTTGTTGTGATGAGAATCCCCTATCATATTCCTCTTGCCTTCATTTTCTTTCTTCTTCAACCTGTTCCTCAAACTCATTTTCCTTTTGAGGGTCTGGTATATAATTGATGATATTATCATTTATATTGCTTCTTTCAAGTGGTGTTGATGGATTTCAACCATCAGGGTGAAGGGGGGAGTTAAATGTTGTGATGGTATGCTCAAATGTGTTCACACTATCTTCTATCTATTTAGATATTGTTTCACCCTTATTTGTGTTATTTTTACCATGAGGAGATTCATGCTTATCTATCCACCAAACATTTCTCTTCTTGGGGACTCTCCTAGTGCAAGAATCTTCTTCCATTCATGTTAGATGATATAAAATATCTTTCCTGTCTATTGTTTATCCTTTCTAATCTAATATTTATTTTATCAGTCATAAAAATCCTTCAGATTCACCACCTACGTTTCATAAGTAGGAAAATGATTGTGTTTCTTCCTAGTAGAGTCTTCACCATTTTATGATTTTTTGGAATGAATGTATGATGGAAGGCTTAGGTTTGGAATTAGATTAATCCCCAATAGAGTCACCAATCTATTAGGTCTCAAAAATGTGGGTTTTCCATACCACAAGAGGGTGCCAATCTTTTGATACATTTTTGGCCCACAAACAAGGTAACACAAACTCTCATTACCTTCTACTCTTTAGGCTCTGCCAAACCTAGGTTGGTGTACCTAAATGATAGGAATAATTTTAAGGCTATGATCTCTAAACTAAGAAAACTACTTGCAATGGCACATGAGGTGAAGTAGATTCTAGGCTAATTATTGCTTCCTACTAAACTATTTTTAAAATCAAGAATATAGATGAGGTTTATATGAGTTTATTCTAAAATGAGTAGTGCCTACACCAAATAGTTGGGCACTTTAAAATTTTGCACCTTGTGCAAACATGCAAGTATATTAGTTATTTGGACTCTTCTTAGTGATCCTAGTGATATCCCCTTATGCTACTGTGAAGTTGTGAAAGGATTTAATTCAAATGTGAAAGTAAACCAATTAAGACAACCTATTCAAAAGGACTTTAATCCAAATAGGAACATATTAAATTTGGTCTCTTAAAAGGAAATTTAATTCTTCTGCATATAGAAACTAGTTAACAACATCCAACAAGTACATCAAATGTGTATTGATGAATTAAACATATTTCCACACATTCTATTTGAATAACATAAACAACCACTTCAAAGATAGCTAAATAACATATAAGCATATGAATCCACACAACAATTGAACACTTGAAAGAAAATCAATAATTATGCATAACCTTCTTCATTGTATTTTTCTTTAAATAATATACATTATAACAATCATTTTTGACATGAGATGGATGGGTGAATGTGTGCAATCTATCTTCTTGCTAATGCCTACCCTAAATGGAAAAGATGATATGATGATTCTTTTCAAGCCTTGGTCTCTCTTATATATATGAGAGGAAATAAGCTTCAGACCCATTACAAAACGTATGTGTCATTAGATAGCTAAGCATAATTAAAACAAAATATTGTCACGGGTGAATGTATCAATCCGTTAATCTCTAAGAAGAATCTCGTTACCATCTAAGATATTTTCAAAGCTTCTACTCTATGATAGGGCACTCATCATGCTACTGGCTGACTCTCCCATTTTTGATGGTTGTCTCGTTATATGTGGTACATCTACAGCTTGGTTGATAAAAAAATTGATTGTAGAGAGGTGATGGATGTACTCTTGTTCAGAATAAGTGTCTATGTTAGAAGTCACTTATTTCATATCATATTCCATATACATCATTTTCTTGAGTTTTTTATGAGTATTTTGTAAAACCATATCCTCATTATTGATTTGTTATAATGCAATAGTTATAAGAATAGGGAAGTATTCCTTCAAATCATCATACTATCAAGGATTCCCATTACCATCATGAAGTGTAGGAGTTGAATCAAAGAAATTGAGATCTTCTTTAAGCTTGTTACAATATCCATTATGTGAACCAACCAATTTGTTATATGTCTACAGTGTTTTTCCTTTCAAAACATTTTTATCTAAGAGCTCATCTTTCTTTTCAATCATTCTCCCTTGTAATTGTTCATTCTCTACCACTACTAAGTGTGTGTGCTTTAATCATTTCTAGTATTCGTCAACACATTTCATCATTTTAATGAATCTCTCCTTGGTCATTTTAGATGCAGTATTATACTTGGTGGTTTTCACTACTTTCTCCAATTTTTCACTTTTCTCCTGAGATCTCAAATGGAAAATCTTCAAATAAGATACATCATTCAATGCATCTAATATTATTTTATCCTTTTCAAGCCATGGGGAATACAACTTTGATGTGAAGGAGGAAGATGATCTTTCTCTTTGATGTGCTAACTCCTTCTTCAACCTGTCATTTTCTTTAATGAAATTTTCAATTTATTCTTTGCTGAATTTTTCCACATTGATATTCAATTTTGTTGTCTCCATGGAGTCCCTACTCTTTGGACCAAGATATTTCCAAAAAATTGTTTTGGCTTATCAATCACAGTTGGTCTTTTTTCATGGGTGTATAGTGACCAAATAAGTAAGGTAGCTTCATTTGGGTTGTACCCAAATCTTGAATACATATTGTCACCTACTTCCTCTATTAGATTCTTTTTCTTATCCCATATTTTTCTACAACTATCAAATATAATTTCAAAACTTATATCCCACCCTAGTACAAGCAACACTCTAGCTTCTCAAAGTAACTCTCTTCCTTTCTCAGGAGTCATGGACTCCTTTTCTTTATCTATTTCTCCTTGCAATTCTTCCAATGTGGTGGCCTCTTGTTCACGAATGATATCCTACATATTTTGTATCATTTTCTTTCCTTTTTACTCATAAACAAATGATTTAAACTCAGAGGATTTAACAAAATCATAGCAGAAATGAACTCCTACCCAACATTGACCCTAACATCATTAGATAGTTCATCTGATGCATCAAATATTATAATAGTTTTCTCTTGAGGGGGTTCATACTATGCAATTACAGTGGCACTTCTTTGTTCTACTTGTTCACCCTCCTCATCACTCTCCTCTTCTTCACTTATATCAGTGTCTATAGGGAAACACACTTTAGGAGTAGGTTGTGAAAGTATGTAATCTAGGGGCTCTATGTCTTCAACTTATACTCTTGGATAGGTCACATGAGGTGCATAAAAAATAAAATGGGGACACATCATTCACCAATTCATTCACATAAGCAATAATTTTCTCAATTCTTGTTAGAGGATCTTGCATTTCACCAAACACCTTTGAATAAGATGGCACATTTCTTCTTTTCGATTCTTCTACTAGCATAATCTTGTTATATGCAACTATTCTATCAATGGTAGAAGCTTCATCATGGTTTCTGATCACATCCTTGTCTAAGAAAAAATGCTTATACCCTGATAGCCTCTGTGACAGTCTTGCCTTGTGAATACAACTTTCTGCATCAAAATTTTCCCTTTCATTACCTAGAGGGAGGTTGTACTGTGCTAATTTAGCATCAATTTCCTCATATCCCTCATTTGTGACCACTATAAAGTCTCTAAAACACAAGGCGTTGGGAATGATTGACTCTTTGTTGTGTCCTTTGAGTTGTTTGGCATCAAATTTTTCCATTTTCCTCATAATTTCTAAGTAAGCAATTCTATAAGGAACTACTCATGGTAGCAAGTGTGGAGTTCATTTGAACCCATAGACCCTAATCACTGTACAATCGTAGAAAGCATACTAGTCTCCCCAATTATGATTTACTTTATGTCTTGGGTCATTATCTTTTGGTCTTAGAAATATTAGTAGTTCTGGGGATAAGCTATAATCACATGGAAATCATAGCAACTTCATCAATGGTTTTATGAAAAACTCTTCAAAGCTAAGGTGATGATATCTACAAAATTGGATATCCTACAATGAAGTCCACATCTATACATGTTTGAAATCTCCATTTTTATTTGTTTCTCTTATTCTTAGTTCTTCACTCCAAACCCTTCTAACCTATCCCTCATGTAAAATAAAATGCATAAGCAGAGACTAGTGATTGAAATGAAAATTTTCATTGTTGTTTCTAATCTTTTCAAGCCCTTGATTTAGGGCATGTGTCAAGTAGCTAGAATAATAAAATTACCTATCATCCTTTCTTTTTATATTTGTAGCTAAGACCATTGAGGCAGTAGACATGAGAGGTGGAACCTCTACCCCCAAAACATGACCAACTGAATAATAAGTGTATTGAAAATAGTCCTCAAACAAATCTTTGTGGAAAGGAGGATTTTCATTGCTATAAAAACTCCTAAGTTGACTTTCTTCATTCTTGGGCCTATGCAAAGGAAATTTCCATCATTTGTAGTTAGTATCCATATTATGATACTTTGTCAAGAGGTCTTTCATTGTGAATGGTAAGTCTAGAGAACACTCCAACTAAAACACATTAGAAATGAGATCCTTGGAAATAACAAGCATGTTAGCCCCACTATGTGATTGAATAGTTCTCTTCGTGAGGTTGTATCTTCTACCAAGAGCTTTAATAAGTTCCTCATTAATGAACGCATTGGGCACCATGAGTCTTCCCAGGTTCAACCTACATGGGTTGCAGACTAGGTTAAACCTAAATCATTTTTTTGTAATGGTACATGAAGATCTCTTATCCATGTTGCAGTTTCCAAATATCTCCTAGGCCCTTATGTTTATCCCATAGTCGATCCATTGAAGGATTCATTTGAGAAATTCTCTTAGGTCTTAGCCTTGACCTAGGGCATTGATCTATTAGGTCTTGATTTAGGAGTCTCTTTTTAGTTTTTTATTTTTTAGCATTGGGATTTTTTGTACTTTCCTCCACTGTTTGATTTCTTAATCCTTTTGACAAATAAAATTTCTTAGCTGGTATTGATGTACTTACTTGATTTTTTCCTCCACTAGTTTTTTCTATGTATGAACTCCAAGCTTTACTTTTTTGCTTCTGCCCCTAGTGAAATCTTCTAGATTTTGCAACGATTATGTGATCAACTTGCAGTATAATTCACTTGAATTCTGGTTCATAAATACATCACCTATTTGAGTCTTATCATTAGAGGAGAACATTTATTTTAAATATCTCAATGATGCCTTGGGATGTCACATTAGTTAGTAATAATTATGATCATTGTATCGGCAAGACTATGGTTCTTCTTCCACTAATAGCCACTTTCTCCATCAATGAATAACTTTCCTCAAGTCTATTGGTGAACACCAGATAACATTGTCCTGATGCACCCAATTCCCCCTGATATTCATTATGCATTTAGTGATTCATGGTTATATTGGGCCATCTGCGGAATACAAACTTCATTCCACTGATATACATGTGCTACAATGATGTACTTATTTTTGTTGACTCTTTTGGTCTATCAAGGAGAGTGCCTTGGGAGTCATCCTGATAGGGTATTGTTACACCAATGTTAGGTTTTGATCTACTTTCATCAGGCCATCAGTGAGGATATGATGGGTTTCTACCAATGAGGCATAGTTAGGCCAATGGTATTAAGTTTGTTTAGGAATGGGGGAAAGACTATGGAGTCTCAAACTTATTTACGGATGTAATCATTTGGCAATGTAGGATATAAAATGGATCTTGTCACATAAATCTCAACATTTTTTATTGATCATAAAACTAAGAGGTGGTGATATTTTGTGGTATGTGGAAGATAGATGGGTAGAGCCTAGTGAAAAATGTGATACTTTGTCCAATCCTAATAGAGGGAATGGAACCATAGCAATGTTTCTATCAAATGGATAGGGGCATAATTTTCCCTATGAGTGTTATCTTTTCACTTTCCAAAATTAGATGTCATGTATCTATTGTGAGAGCAATTTGACCTGCATGGGGAGGTCATTTTGTTGATCTAATGGTGGGATGTGCATGTTTTGAGATGGTATGCTTGGTTGGATGATAAATGGGGTGGATTATGTGTTTATGTTCAAGGCATTTGGGTGATTTTGTGAAGGGTTGTTGTAAGATTTTTTGTGTGAGTAATGCTTGTTGGTATTCCTATAGTTTTTGTTCCAACAACACTTATTGTCAGTCTTGTTGTTTTTGTGGTTTTTGAGCCAATATTGCTTGTTGTGTGTGTTGTTACAAGGCTTGTTGATAGGCTTGTTGTTGTAACAAGGCTTGGGCTTGGGCTTGTTGTGCTTGGTATTGAGCTTGATATTTTTGTGTGGCTTGTGCAGCTTGTGTGTCTTGTGCAACTTGTGTGGCTTGTTGTTGTTGTAGCAAAGATTACAATTGTGCTTGGGCAACTTGTTGTGATTGAGCTTGTTGTGTGACTTGTTTTGCTTGGAATTTTTGAAGTTCCTTTTGGTCATATGCTTTCTGGGCTACTTGCAATGTGATGATGTATTGATTTGATATTTTGGATTTGGTGGTGGAGGTGGGTGATTTTGTGGGATAGTGTGAGATGGTGTGATGAGAGATTTTTGGGGTGTTTGTTGAGGTGTTTTTTTAGTGATGGCAATGGGTTGTGTGGTAGATGGTATGATTGATGTGCTAGGTCCTTGGGAAACCACATTTTGGAGAGTTTGAGGTGATGTAAATGATGTGATGATTGGTTGAGATTTTTGGATTGGTGCCATTTGGTGTTGTGATATCAGTGGTATGCTTAGAGGATTTGGTATAATAGACATGTTGATTTGATTTGTGAATAGGGGATTGATTTGATTTGATTGGTTTTGGATTGGTATGTTGGATAAAGGGAGTTCCGCTAAACCTTGAATTAGTGTGGATGTTGATGTCAAAAGAGGAAATGATGGGAAAATTGGTGTTATATTCCCTTGCCAAAAGTGAGGATGATGCATTTAAAGTTCCCACTTCAAATAAATCCACATGTCCTTGTGACATTTTGGGGAGAGTATTAAGAGGGTATGCCAATGTTGCAATAAAGGTGGAGGGATTTTTTTGTATCATGGAAGTTGAGTGGCACATATGGATGTTTTGGATCTTGTGGGATAGTGTTAGGCATACCCAAGATCATGTTAGCCTCCAAATTTTTGTTGTTAGCAAAGTGGATTCCCTTGAAAGGAATGTAATAATGAGCTTCCCTTCATGATCATGGGTTAACTTGGATCATGAGATGGCATTGGTTGTATGATTGGTTGGATGATACTTGGGAATGAAGGTATGAATGATGTTGGTGGCATGTTCCCAAGAGTGTGTTCAACAATAGTGCTCACATAAAAATTAGAAGGGATTTTTTCCTGTTCTTTTGCTAATGCAAACATGTATTGTGTAGGATTGAGCCTCATGTCTGTGTTCACAATCTTGTGTGTTTCATAATTTTGGACTAGTTCAATTATTTCATCTTGGGTCATCCCTTGGAATTTGTTGAGCTAACATCCTCCACTAGGAAATCTCCCTCTTGAAGATCTTGCACGGTAGTTGAGGGGGCTTAAGTGGAGTGTTTATAGATTCCCTAGGGTTAATTTCTGATGTTGTTTGACTTAAATCACTTGATATAGATTTTTCCTTTTTTTTCTCCATGATCTTCTTGTTTTATTGTTTGGACCATAAAATTGGGATCAAATTTTAGGAATATGGGAGGTAAATTTATTCCTCCTTAGGTTGATCTAAATTTTAGGTACAAAAAGAAAATATAGGATGTTTAAGGATAAAATGATGGTGGTGTGATAAATGAAGGGTGAATAATATGGACATTTAAAATTGTGAGAACTTTGGAGGAATAATATGTCGGTGACATAGGGACAGAAAACTAAGAGGGGGGGTGAATCAGTTGTCACAAAACTTTAAAATTAATAAAATTGTTCTAAGATATGATTAATAACAATGAAATCATAAATCATTACCACATAAAAAAACACATAACACCGATATTTTTTATGTGGAAACCTTGTTAGGGGAAAAACCATGATGGAAGTTAGTCCACAAGATTATACCCCATTAAAAGTATAAAAGAATAAATTGGGAATGCACATGCATTTAGGAACACTTCCTAGAGCTCACTACTCAATTACAAAAAAGGCTTACTGCACAATGGAAGAATTTCTATCTTATATAAACATTTGGATTACATCTGGAAGATTGAATTGAGAAAATAACATCTACTCTTGCCTGATTATAGTTTTGGTTAAGCACATGAACACTACTCACTCATGTTCACACTTAACTTCTTCCTTTCAATGATTAGAAAATTATTCACAAACAAGACTCACACACTTTACTTCACCATACCTTCAAATATTAAAAAAATTTCTCATATATATATGAAACCAATAGCAACATCATCTACATGTTAGCTTTAATAAAATATAAAATGAATACAAATTGTCAGCCAAAAACATAAATAATTATCAATGTGAATCAGCCAATGTTGGAAAAAACATAGTGAAGACCCAAAAAATTATCCTCAAACATGAAACATCATCAATAATTACTCCTTGAAGACCCACAACATGTTGCAATCACCTTGTCAGCCAAGAACATGAAAAACATGAATACACAAAAGAAAATTGTCAATTGCGAGCACACCGATCAATGTAGACATACAAAATAGATAAATCATGATGTAGAAACATCCACAAGAATCATGAATCACCAATATGCATATACAACACTTCACATTACCACAATCACATCATCTTCTTTCAAGAACACTAACTAAAGCAACAAAAAAACTTTTAGAACATAGATACTCATAACTTGATCAAATCTTTGCGTTGATTAATGAGACTTAATGTGGATAAACTAGATATAATATAAAAAAAATTATTTAATTCACAACCTTTTACCATCAATATATTGAGCTAGCTATCAACATGTTGGCCATACAAAACTTCACTGCACCACTTATAACCTGCAACTTACTTTATTACAATTTTTTCAATATCCTCAACATATACAACCTCTAATGCCAATAGTGTTGACATCATGATAACCACATATAAACAATATCCAACAGTCTCCCCGATTGGCATTGAAGGAAACACATGATGTGAAAAATACCATCAACCCAACTTTCTATAAGCACTTTCTCTCCCTTAGATTTTGACTCTTCTCCCTAAATAATTCACAATTTTTCACATGACTCTTCTCCCCCTTTGACATCAATGACAAAGATAATGTGTATCTTTCTCCACATAAGGTTTGAACCACATTTCTAATCATCTGGCTACTCCTGAGTAGAAGCCACCACAACATCAATCTAGATCAAGATATGACTATGAAATGCACATACTGATGCAATTCAATGCATCCTAGTTTTGATTAGGAGGAATAATCACCCCTATCTTCCCTCTAAGATACTCAAAAGTATCCTTAAATCCAAGCTTCAACAAATGATTATCTAATATATAATACCATTCTCTTTGGGCTTGCTTAAGTCCATACAATGCTTTCTTTAACTAAAAAACCATATCTCCCTGACTAGTCAATTGAAATGCATCAGGTTTCTCAATATACACTTCTTCTAGTTCACCATTTAGAAATGTTGACTTGACATCCATCTAATAAACCTTGACTTTTTTTTAAGCAACATAAGCAAAAAATAATCTCACATCTTCAATCCTAGCAATAGGGGAAAAATTTTCTTGAAATTCAATTCCTTCCATCTATGAATATCCTTTACACACTAATCTTTCTTTGTTTCTAACAACTTCATCTTTCTCATTTAGTTTCTTCTAAGAGATCCATTTAGTTCCAATTACATTTTTGTCCTTAGTTCTAGGAACAAGAATCCATGTATCATTCTTCTCTATTTATAGTAGCTCTTCTTTCATTTCTTCCAACCAATGCTCATCTTTGCATGCTTCATTGACACTAGGGTATTTGCAGGATCATCATGGAAAAAGCAGGCCCTTAAGTGGCAAAAAATTCAAAAAAATCAGTGTTAGGCAACTTGACATAAAAAATTGAATAAGTTATCTATATTATTTCAAAAATATGTAAGAATAAAATTTGTAGAAAATTTAATTTAGTTTCTAAACTACTAGGTTTATTTAAAAATAAAAATCTATTTGGTGAAATTTTGAAATTTCAATGTAGTAGTACCTAAAGTTCAGGGAAAAAATAAGAAGTAGGTGTTTGTCTGACCACCTAACCATAATAAAATGATAATATTTTTTATAATATTTTATATATGTAGAGGATTCATGTCAAGATGTGATGCATATTTTTTTGTAATTTTTTTCCAAGTAAATAATTAATTATGATTTTTTAATTACAACTTTTAAAAAATATAAAAACTCATATGTCTAACCACCTTAACTTGGTCAAAACTTCATGAAATTTATTTTTTATTTTTTTAATCCTATAGTATGTGAAGCATAGAATGTGATGCATTTTTTGGATTCAAAAAATGTGATACCATTTGAAAGTTATAAATGTTTTTCAATCAGCCTATCGATTAGGACTTTAGTCATAATTCTAATAGAAAATAAATATTAATTGTTTATTAAATTCAAAGTAAAGCATAATTTATATTGGTGGAAATCTGAGAATCTCCTCTAAAATCCTTTTCTTTTCATCAATTTTGGGTAAAAAATAGTTGTTAGCCACATACCCTACAAATACCCATAATATTGCCACTTTTTGGCCCATCATGATCCTATGCATACCCACTATTAGGCTTAGTCTTTGAAATCAAACAATATTCTTCTACAATTATTCTCCTACTTTGAACACCTTTTTTCTTATCACCTATAATATTTTTCAATTATTTCATCTTACATACCTTGGAATCTTAGGATGTTCTTGAACTTCAAGCTCTTGTGATCTCACTTCTGCACTTTCACTAGTTCCTTCCTCTTGGCTTTCTTGATTCACAAAAATGATATGAACTTGATTATGAGTTTAAACTGAATTGAAATTTTGATTATCTAAATCATATCCATAGGTTCTAGATAGTCTCGCTTTTTCTTCATTAACCTTGACATTAGCACTTTCAACTACTTTCCTCAATGTCTTGTTGAAGCACCAATAGGCTTTACTTTCAATAGAATAACCAAGAAATATTCCTTCATCACTTCTAGCATCAAAATTTCCTATATCTTTATCTCTTTTTCTATAGCATTTACTCACAAAAATTTTGAAGTATCTAACAGTAGGCTTATGACCAAGCCATAGCTCATAAGGGGTCTTACTAGTATCACTTTTGATATGTACCCAATTAAGTGTGTCAACAATAGAACTCATATCTTTTATCTAGTAGATATGTGGGAAATTTCCTTCCGGCATCATAGTCCTAGTAGAATCTAGAAGTTTCTTGTCCTTCCTTTCCACAACTCCATTTTTTTTAGCGGTCCACGAGGTAGATAATTGTATCTTTATCCCATGTTCTTCACAAAAAGAATTAAACTCACCTGAAATGAATACACCACCTCTACTTGATCTCAGACATTTAATATTCAAACCTGTCTCTATCTCAACCTTAGCCTTAAAAATATTTAACTCTCTAGAGCTTCATATTTTTCCCTTAAGAAAGCAACCCACATTAGTCTAGAATAATCATTAATGAGTAACATGAAATACCTCTCCTTGTAAACTTCTGACTCTAGAAGGACCACATAGATTATTATGCACAAGCTCCAATACTTCATTTGAAAAATGTTGTTTTCTATAAAATGAAATTGTAGTTTTCTTCCCTAACATTCCTTGCATATAGTATTAGCGGGCTTTACCAATTTACGAAGATCTCTCACAATCTAAGTAGAACTTCTCTTGATAATATTGTCAAAGTTTACATGACACAATCTCCTATGCCACAACCAACTTTCATCAACTTGAGCAATCATACATTTTTTACTAGTAGTGCTTAGCTGAAATATATTACCTTTTGTTTTTGTACCTGATGCAATCACATTTCCAAAACTCCCCAATATTCTACATTTTCCATCCTTGAATTGAATATTGTATCCATTTTCAACCATCTATCCCACACTTAAAAGATTATGCTTAAAACCTTACACATATAGAATATCATCAATATTATTCTTAGCATCAAGAGAAATGGATCCTCCGCCACAAATTACACTAGCTTTATCATCACCAAATCTTACAACACTACCATAATTCTTTTCAAGAATCACAAATTTACATTTATCACCTATCATGTGATGAGAGCATCCATTTTCAATCACCCATTCATCCTTTCTTTCAATTCTAGCAGCTAGATCTTTCTCCACATTCACACAACTAATAGATTCAATAGGTACTATATTATTTCCATTGATATAAATAAATACCCATTCATCTTCACTTGCATTCCCTTTATCAAATTTATCATCTATCACACCTTCATCAATAACATAGTAACAATTTTTTTGGAATCTATGCTTGTTAGGTCTTGGCTTAGGAACTCTTTTTGGATATCTTGAGGAAAAATGACCTATCCTATTGCATGAAAAACATTTAAGATGAAATTTCTCTTTATACTTACCTTTTCGTCTAGGTACTCTCTTGACAAGAAGTGCTTCAAGCTCATATAATTTTCTCTCTTCTTCTTCAATCTCTCTCATTTACTACTCATACTTGGACAAGTATCTAGAAGAAATTTCTTTTGAATCATATCTCTTCTTATCTTTTCTAGAGGTAGTAGCTTTGAATATAAATTTTATCTTAGGAAGAGAATCACAAACTCACTTAACCAAAAAGAAGCAAGCTTACCAATCATGTCTCTAGTTACTTTTTTCATAGTCTAGATCTCCTCCATAGAAAAAAAATTGTGTTTGTATGTAGTAGGAAAGGATCTAAGCATGTTAGCAACAATCTCTAATTCTTCCAATGTTCCACCAAGGTATGTGCAGGATCATCATCGAAAAAAAAGGCCCTTAAGTGGCAAAAAATTCATAAAAATTAGAGTTAGGAAACTTGATGTAAAAATTTGAATAATTTATCTATATTATTTCAAAAATATGTAAGAATAGAATTCATATCAAATTGAATGCAATTTATAAACTACTATATTTTTTAAAAAAACAAAAATTCTATTTGGTGAAAATTTTAAATTTCAATGCAGTATTACTTAAATTTTAGGGAAAAATAAGAAGTAGGTGTCTGTCTGACCACCCTAACCACAATAAAATGATAATTTTTTTTATAAGATTATAGATATATGTATAGGACTCATTTCCCAATGTGATGCATATTTTTTTGTAATTTTTTTCCATGTAAATAATTAAGTATGAATTTTTTATTACAACTTTTAAAAAATAAAAAAAATCATATGTCTAACAACCTTAACTTGGTCAAAACTTCATGAAGATCATTTCTTCTTTTATTAATCCTATAATATGTGAAGCATAGACTGTGACACATGTTTTAGATTCAAAAAATGTGATACTATTTGAAAGCTATAAATGTTTTTCAATCAGCCTATCAATTAGGACTTTAGTTGTAGTTCAAACAGAAAATAAATTATAATTATTTATTCAATTCAAAGTAGAGCATAATTTATATTGGTGGAAAGCTGAGATTATGCTTTAAAATACCTTTTCGTTTCATCAATTTTGGGTAAAAAAAAACTCATCAATGACATACCCTACAAAAACCCATCATATCGCCACCTTTTGACCCATCATGATCATGCACATACCCACCAGCTCATCTAATATTACACACAAGTTATTTCACTCTCTGCCTAAAAGTAGTGATGTTCTCATCTTCATCCATTTTCATTTTTTCATATTTCCCTTTCATAATTTTGAGCTTAGAAATCTTCACATGGGCATCACCTTCATACAAAGTTTCCAACTTTTTGCAAACCTCATAAGCAATATTCATATCCATTACATTTTTCATCTCAAAATTAGTCAGAGCACTCAATAATGCTTCCTTAGCACTAATATTATACTCAACATATTTAATCTCACTTGTAATATAAGGACCATTCTATGGGATGATATACCTATTATTTTTCATGTTCCAATAAGGTTCACCAATGCATCTCAGATGACACTCCATTTGAATCTTCCACAAAAAATAATTGATTCCATCAAATCTCAGAATATCCTTCTTATATGTCACCATCTCAGATCACCTAAAGCTATTGAACTTCTTCCAAGGAACCTACTCTGATACCGATTGTTGGCAACACAAGGGTAGACAACTGAGAGGAGGGTGAATAAGTTGTCATAGAAATTTAAACTTATTAAACTTGTTCTAAGATCTGATTAATAACCATGAAATCATATATCATTACCACATCAGAAACACACATAACACAAATATTTTTTGTGGAAACCTTGTTAGGGGAAAAACCATGGTGAAGGTTAGTCCACGAGATTATACCCTATTAAAAGTATAAAAGAATAAGTGTGGAATGCACATGCATTCAAACACTACCTAGAGCTCATTGCTCAAATGAAAAATGACTTACTACCCAAGGGAAGACTCACTATCTTGTAGAAACATTCGGATTACATCAAGAATAATGAACTAAGAAAATAGCATCTACTCATGCTTGATTATAGTTCCAGTTAAGCCCATGAACACTGCTCACTCTTCTTCACACTTAACATTTTCCTTCAAATAATTAAAACATTACTTATACATAGGACTCACACACTTATCTTCACCATACCTTCAAATGATAAAACAATTGCTCATATATATATATATATCTACAAGCAAGAATAACATCATCTACATGTCAACTTCAGTAAAATATAAAATGAATACAAACTGTTGGCCCTAAACATAAATAATTATCAATGTGAATCACCCAACATCAACCAAAACATAGTGAAGACTCAAAATAATATCCTTGAACATGAAAAATCTTCAATAATTACTCCTTGAAGATCCACGACATGCTACAATCACCTTGTTGGCCAAGTAAATGAAAAAAATGAATACACAAAAGAAAATCTTCAATCACGAGCACACCGATCAATGTAGATGTATAACACAAATAGAGCATGATCTAGAAACATCCACAAGAATCATGAATCATAGATAAGCATTTGAAACAATTCAAATTACCGAAATCACTTCATTTTCTTTCAGAAACACCAACTAAAGCAACAAAAAAATTGTCACAACACAGATACTCATAACTTGATCAAATCTTCAAGCAGATCTTTGAGACTTAACCTGGATAAACTAGATATACTCAACAACAAACCTTTTAATCCACAACCTCTGATCATCAACATAATCAGCTAGCCATCAGCATTTTGGCCATACTAAACTTCATTGCACCACTGACAACTTGCAACTTACTTTATTACAATTTTTTCAATATCCTCGACATATACAACCTCTAATACCACATATCAATAAAATCCAACATACTAGATTTTAGGACTTTATATTTTTATTTTGGATTTGGTTTGTTTTGGATAATGGACTTGTAGATCCCAAAATGTTAGATGTTATCTTGGGGTAAAATTTTCCAAGAAAAAGGGTGATAATTTAACTAAATGTGTGAGGAAGGATTCATCCACACTTTTTATTAAAGGATTTACCAAAAGCCTAGCATAAATTATTTTCCAAGGTTCTAAAAGTTTTTTGTGAAATGGGATTTGATTGATGTTGTGACAAATGAAAGTGTGAATTTGATCCTAGATGAACCTAGAAAGAATTTTCTTACAAGCCCAAGGTGTTGAAGAACATGCTATACCTATAAAACTTTCAACCCTATGTGAGAAATTGAAAACATTTGAAAATACCACAATTCTAACAATAATAGAAGGAATACAAGTTTGGATTATTTCCATAAGCACATTTGTAAAATTTGTATACCAATCTATCTATGGTTCCGTGAAATACTAAAAGGAATTTTTTAAAAACCTTTGGACTAAGATTCTTGTGATGATTAGTGAACCTTCATTTTTGTATTTTGACTTTATGGTAAATCATGAGAACAAACACATATGTGGGGTCCAATTGAATTTTCTCTTGATTTAAATGGATTCCTTTTACCACATCAAAACCTCCTGCTTAAATTTTAAACTAAATGTCTATGTATCAATTTATTTTCATTCCACAAGGTTCATTGTGTGGAAATCAAAGAATCAAGGCCATAATTTTCCTAGGTTGAATTTGGAGAGAAAAAAATGAGATATGGGTGTAAATATTTAGAAGCCTCTAAGGATAAAATTTGGAGGGACAAGCAGTAATATTTGGATGGATATTTGCTCTTTCCAAAGGGTTTATAATTTTGATGACTTGTTTAATGTTTGTTTGAAAGTTTGAGATCCCAACAATGTATTTGACTAAATCAGAAATTGCAAAACCCTAGGTTAGAAATGGGTATATTTGTTGAGTCCCCACTCAAATTTCTCCAAACACTAAGACAAAGAGAACAGTTAGAGATCTAGTGACACTGGCTCCCCCTTTCTTGAAACACACTTCTCGGGACAACCAAATCTCAAAATCCCTGAAGGATTTTTCTCTTTCTAATTTGAATAGTATAAATGTGGGGTGGCTTTAGAATGACCATTATTGCACCAACAAGTATTAAGGATTTCGGTCTTTTAAATAAAGGGTTGTAGTAAGGACATCTAGTTCAGAGGATACTATGATAAACTCACTCAATAAGTCTCCCAACCCTTAGAAAAAGGGCTTTACATATCATAAAGATATTGGGGGAGAGCTATCACGTAATGCTTCCCGTTGATTGCAAGCTTTCCTTGCAATCACAATTTTATATAGTGGTTCAAAAGAACTTGGTTTTAGCTCATTACTGCTTAGGTCATTCCCTCCTTTCAAAGCAAGGATGAAGGACCTCTAAAGATAAAGAAAAGCAAAGAAGTACATTTGTAGTTTGACTACCTAGATTGCATGAAGCACTAGGAGGGAACACACACAATACCTTTCATTCACACTCACATTAGGGTTCAATTTTAGATCCAAATTGAAATGTGTTGGTGATTTTAGACAACCAATGTCAATGTAATGCTATTGATTCTTAAGATCACCAAGTAGAGTGAGAAGTGCATATGTACATTCAAATGACACAAATTGAAAAAATCACAAAACAATGAAGGGACAAGTTCTTTTTAAAACCCAAATTAAAGATGGATTTGTTTTAAAGAATGAAGCTAAATGTGAGTTTTTTTGGTTCAATTTTAGCCAAAAATCAAAGTCTAGTAAGTTTGTAATGTTCAATTTTAGTCCAAATTTAACAAAGCTTGAGTTGTTTGTTAATTTTAAGCCCAAAATAATTTTAATTGGTCCTAAAACATAAAATGAAAATAAAAAATTAGAAAGCCTAAGATATTACAATAAGCTTTTTAAAAATGCTTTTAGTTCTCCAATTCAATTTTCCTCCATTTCTTGCCTAAGGAAACACAAAGAAACAAAGGTGATTCTCTACAACTGTCAAATGTGATGCTATAAATGAGGGAAACACTCTATTGAAATACAAAGGTGGTGCTCTGCAGAAGATAGAGAGCACATATGCAGTGCAATATCAAAAGTGACACTCTATCATAAAGTATAATTTAAACAAAAATAGATGAGATTGAGGTAGCACTATAGAAAATGTGACGTGACAGTAGCGAGCAAGAAAATTTGATACTTTATGCAAAGGTGATGTTGTATCATTCAAATGTGGTGTCTCTACCCTATAGCTACACAAACTGGTGTTTTCAAGAAAAAATAATCAAAATAAAAGGGTTAGCCCTCCCTCTAGCACCAAAATACCAAAATGTGAACACCAAACCTGCAATAAGCTAACACAAGATAAAAAAAACTAGTTAATCATGTTATCAATCAAAATCTATCATTCCCTATGAAATTATTAGCTAAATCAAAGAGAAAATATGAAAATGAGAAGAAAATAACTAAAGATAACATGAAATCAAATTGAAATAGGAAGAGTGGTGCTCCTTTAATGTGGAAAAAAGCCCTTTCTCAATCCCTTTTGATAAGCTTTGATGATGTTGATGATCCGATCGTGAGATTGATTCCAAGTAGTGATAAAACTTAGCTAAGATGATAAAAATAAGGAAATACTATGAATTTAAATTCCTATATTAAGAATTCTTCAAGTTGTGGATCCATATTGTGAAGAGAACACTTCTATTTATAGAACTCAAGTGTTGAAGAATGAGAGAAATTGGTGAATTTGGGATAAAATGAGAGCCAATGAGAATGTGACACTTGTCACAATTATGTTGGTTGAGGGTTGAGCATATTTTTGGAAATGTGTTGAGTAAAGGGAGGTGTAAAAGGAATAAACAAAATTGGTGAAGGATTTAAAAGGTTATAAAATGAATTGAAAGGATGTAAGAGAATTTATTGAAGATGTAAGAGGAGTTATTGAATGTGTAAGAGGTTTTTGAAAAATTTGGAGAGAAATCAAATGAAGAGGTGGTTGAGTGGAACATTCCTTGGAACATTGCATTGTGATGATAAATAGAGGAATTAGATATTTAAAAGAAATAAATTTTATGTGCAGCTTGGTTAGTTTACCATGGGTTGGTTTAACTCTTGAGGAGTTAAAAGCTGGAAGATTTGTTAATGTTGATTAGAAAGTGGTTTAGGATTAATTCATTTGAATGGGTGAGGGGCTTGTGACATTTGATTTGATTTATTTAATCAAATGTGAGGAATTAGGGGGATTTAATTAAATGATTTGATTTAATTAAATATGTGAAGCGTATGCGCAAGATCATCATGGAAAAACAAGCCCTTAAGTGGTGAAAAATTCAAAAAAATCAAAGTTATGAAACTTGATGTAAAAATTTGAATAAGTTATCTATATTATTTAAAAAATATGTAAGAATAGAATCTGTAGCAAATTGAATGTATTTTCTAAGCTACTAGGTTTATTTAAAAAAAAAAATCTATTTGGTGAAAATTTTAAATTTCAATGCAGTAGTACTTAAATTTTACGAAAAAAGATAAGTAGGTGTCTATCTAACCACCCTAACCACAATAAAATGATAATTATTTTTTAGAATTTTTTAGATATAAGTAGAGGACTCATGTCTAGATAATGCATATTTTTTTGTTATTTTTTTCCAAGTAAATAATTAATTATGAATTTTTTTATTACAACTTTTAAAAATATAAAAAACTGCATGTCTAACAACCTCAACTTGGTCAAAACTTCATGAAATTCAATTTTATTTTTTGTAATCCTATAGTATACAAAGCATAGAATGTGACACGTGTTTTAGATTCAAAACATGTGATATAGTTTGAAAGGTATAGATGTTTTACAATCAACCTATCAATATGACTTTAGTCGTAATTCAAATAGAAAATGAATAATAATTATTTATTAAATTCAAAATAAACCATAATTTATATTGGTGGAAAGCTAATAATATCCTTTAAAAACCCTTTTCATTTCAGGTATGTACATGATCATAATGGAAAATGCAGGCCCTTAAGTGGCAAAAAATTTAGAAAAATTAGAGTTAGGAAACTTGACATAAAAGTTTGAATAAGTTAGATATATTATTTCAAAAATATGTATCAATAGAATATGTAGCAAATTGAATTTAGTTTCTAAACTACTAGGTTTGTTTTAAAAAAAAAATCTATTTGGTGTGAATTTGAAATTTCAATGCAGTAGTACTTAAATTTCAGGGAAAATATAAGAAGTGGATGTCTATTTGACCACCCTAACCACAATAAAATAATAATATTTTTTATAAGATTTTATATGTAATTAGAGAATTCATGTCTCAATGTGATGCATATTTTTTGTAACGCCCCGCTGTGTGAATCCCAAAGGACAAATACATAATAATTACAGCACAATTTTTTTTTTTTAAAAGTAAACATAACATACATGTATTACACATTAAGTCATGACAAGAATTCCATTTAAGTAGATTCACTAACACATACATCCCTTGGGGTACATGAAGAGTCATTACGAGACTGAGATCCACACAACAACAATAAAGAATAAAATCCCAAAGATATAATCCATAACAAAATAAACATTAACAAATATAACATATACATGATAATCATTGATAAGAAACCATTTGAGTACATAAATACAACATAAAAATAATTAACTCAACCCAATCAATAACAACTACCATGGCCAATAACCACACCGAGTTAACATTACATTACAGTACAATGTTCTAAAGGTACAATGATACAAGAGTGTTTCCAAACATAAATGGAAACCATACATAAGATAACATAATATAAATAAACAGATGAAAACTAGCTCCAAGATGGATACAACTCTGGAGTTGCTGCAACCGCACCAAACCGCACCTCTCGATCCTCGACTGGGGACCCAATGGGGTGCTTAGCACGTTCCACCCGACCATGTGAGTCCGAAGACCCACCCCCCGTGGTAGGAGCTAACAAGAAAGAGACCTCAACCAAGAACATCCAAAAAGGGAACCACAAGACTCCATGCCATACAAAAGTATCATAAAACTCAAGGATTACCATGACATAATCAACAAAACCCAAGAGTCAACATAATAACTTAGTCATAAATCCCATCACATAAAACAAAGCAATGATCAGTAAACAAGTAACCAAAGGATGATCATTAGATACTTCCAAATCAAACTGAATTAATAAACATGATACAATTCCAAATTTTAACTAAACAATACAATAACATCATATCACAGTATCATAAGATACAAGATCGTAAATCAAATATAAATGAGATCATACAAGACCACATAACATACTAAAGATGTATTAAAACAATAATCATAAATCAATTTAAATCAATTCAAACAACAATCTAAAACAACTCCCATAACCCACTTCCAGAGGTACATAATAAAGTAAAACACATGGGCAACTAGGGGAGAGTGTCATCGCATAGTCCTACATGGGATGTCCTGTGCTCTTCCTCCCAACTGGAGGCACCGGTCCATAGGGTGACTCATGCGGAGCCGTAGACATCTCGTGGAGACGAGGTCACGACCTTGCCAACCACGGCCTTCTCAGCCTTCCATTAGTCTGTGAAAGCACTAATGAAGACGAGGCATCCATTTTATTAATCTTGTAATGATATTACTACACAACCCTCCTAAGTTAATTATTAGGTTTTCACTTGTTTACTAACTCGCTCGTGGGTTATCCTGAGCCCTTCCCCTTAAACGGGGCGCCGGCCCCCACAAGGAGCCACTCTCCCTAGAGACCCAACAACATAAAAACCAAGGGTTGTACCATCAAAATAAGAATATTCGATCACAATCGAGAAGCATGCGAGGCATTACCCATCTCGCTATAAATACAAATTTCCAAGTCTCAACAAATTCTGTATGTAATGCCCAAAAATTTCCACAAAAAATACAATTAAGGACAAAACACAAATATGTAGATGGTTGAGTCCTTATAATTTATTGGTTAGATGTTGTTATGCTTTCATAAAGTGCAGGTATAGGATGCAGTCTTTGGGCGTTACATTAGGGGTTATGGTCAAAATTTAAAATTTGTGTTTTGTCCTTAATTGTATTTTTTGTGGAAATTTTTGGGCATTACATTTGGTATCAGAGCCTGGTTGCAACACTGGAATCTCTGGGCAGTGATGTTTCCCATGCGGTGTTTTTTGTGTGAAATTTTTTGTATGCCTGTCTCCTTGTTATGATTGATTGTTGAAATGACCTTATGGGATTCTAAGTTTCTTTCATCAATCTTGATAACTTTGACTATGAAAAATTTAATTAAAAAGGGGATAACTATGTTGTTAAATTGAATGAACATTATGTAACCTCATATGAATGACGTATTTGATTTTGAAGAAGTCTAAATAGCCCAATTTATGGATTTTGACTCGCCAGGATTTAAATATCAATGCACCTATGTAACCTCCTGTAGGACTTGTAAGTGTTTAATATGAACAAGATTAGGAAAATTAAATGTGTGAATGGCATGTTTTGTTCATGTGGATTAGCATGTTATGGGGAATTATTGTAGTGAAGAACGAGTCAACCTGGGATGAAAATAGAAAGGAAAACAAAGTGAGTAACGAGAAAACTATGGATATTATTGTTATAAAATCCACCCTTGTGTTATCCTATAACCTTGAACCTTATGGAGATGAAAGATGATTCTTTAGACATGAATATTATGTAGAAAATACAACTTTACTAAAGTAAACAACGTTGACTCTATGGGAACTATTTCCTCTGTTCTTTATATTTTAAATTGTCTTGTTACGTTGTTAATGTGTATAGTTCTTGACATCAATAATTATCAATAACATGTTTTACTATGTAAATTATTGACATAGAGATAATGCTCTTAAATGGGTTCCTTCAACTTATTAGCATTGTTTAAAAGATTAAATTTAATCATAGACTTGACTTGATGCATATAGTGTATAACATATTTATGTATTCATCCTATGGATAATGAACATGATACATAGAATAATGGTATTGAAACTTATTATATATCATTGCGTTGCTTTAATTGTTTTGCAAGTAGAAGGTAAAAGGGGATGGAGAACCTCTTATGAGTCTCTTCCAATCTTTGTTTGAAAAGTGTATGACATATGAGTACATAGTTGTTAATTTAATGTGTCCCATCCTTTTAACACTACTCCTAAAAATTAATTATTATAGGCTTGTTCAACTAGAATAAATCATCCCTTATGATTGTTATATATTGAAAATAGTGAGATTATTGTATGTTTACAAATGGGAGTATAGTTCTTGAAATCTAATGCAAGATATGAGACAATGAGCCATACTTACAACATTAGTAAATATAACATGTCATATATATATATAGTTAAGTTTTCCATGTGACCACTTCCTTTCTCTTGCTTTCCTTTATTTTTATCAATTATAAGGGTTGAATATTGAGTTTTAGGGTAGATGAGGATTGTGTTTGCTATTTTGTAGTTTTGGAAGATTCTTGGGAAATCCTATATGTAGGTTTAGACGTAACCCTTGACCTTTAACTATTATTACCTAATATTACTATGTGAAGAGGTGTCAGGGGTTTGTGTTGATGTTGATGTTAAGGCATCTATTTAACCTAATAATTGCATTCCCTTGTTATCCAACCATGTGGGAGATGGTTGAAGTCTAGTTGTCGAACTACGGTTCCTCTGCGAATTATATACGTAGGCAAGGCCGTCAGAGATGAGCCCCCGAGGAATTAGGTCTGACCCCTAGACTTGTTATCTTATTATTACTTAAAGATACTATTGAAATATATATTATATTTGCATAACTTGTGACTTGATCTAAGTTTGTGATTATTGATGAGTTTGTGCAACTAATAAAGTCTACCTTGGTGATGTGGATTCCATATCTCCACTTGAAACCCAACCTTGAATGCCAAAAACAAATATGTAGATGGTTGAGTCCTTATAATTTATTGGTTAGATGTTGTTATGCTTTCATAAAGTGCAGGTATAGGATGCAGTCTTTGGGCGTTACATTAGGGGTTATGGTCAAAATTTAAAATTTGTGTTTTGTCCTTAATTGTATTTTTTGTGGAAATTTTTGGGCATTACACTGTACAACCCTTTTAAAATCATGAAACCAAAACACTTGCCACATCAAGGGCCAATAAAGAGAGAGAACATCAATTATCAATCATCTCAAGCCTTTGGAAGCCAAAAGAATGAAAACCCATAAACAAAGGTAAAGTGAAGCAACATGAGTATTTCTCCAATAATTCCAACAAAATTTCCTCAAATATGAGAGTAAATCAGAAAAAACCATAACAAGGAAAGATTCATCAAGACCCATCTACAAATTAATGGCGTCACCTCAAATAGGAAAACGCAAAAGAAAATCAACCTTTAATTCACGAAATCACTAAATGAAACCAAAAGCCACCAACTAGGCATTCCATGGGAGACCTCAATTTCCTCCTCACAAGAACCCCCTTATGATGGTACGCAAATCACTTTCATAAAAACAACATAGCAATGACAACAATAATTGCAAGGCCACCAGATCTAATTTCAATTCAAAAAAAATAATGAGTGAATACATTAAAATAAGATCAACCACCCCGTCCAAACCACATAAACAACTTTGATACAAAATAAATCAGAAATCTAAGAAGAGCAACCTCCCACAACTCATCAACAAAATACAAATTTCCAAATACATTGCAACACAAATTTAAAAGACAAAGGATTCCTTGAATCAAAACTAACCTCCAAAGGCATTCACACCAACATGGAACAATCCTTCAACAACAGAGGTAAAAGCATGCAACCAGGTATCCAAGGGACCAATTTAAGGACACCTTAAATACTCAACAACTCACAACCCACAAAACACTTGCATAACAACAACCACAAATTCAAATGAGAACAATATTTATTAACAAATCAATTAACAACCAGAACTAATTTACTTTACAACTTCCCCAACGGAATTACTTAATTAACTAAAACAATTCATGATAACCATCACAAGTATTCGAAAAGACTTATCCATAAAGAGAACTTACAATCAACCATTAAATGAATATAAAGGAAATCAATTTCCAAAAGATTAAAATTCCCTTTTTACCAATAAACTATCCAATTCGAGAATACCCTAATCAAACACTAATCATACCTATACATTTAAATTTCCTCTTTCATCATACTCACTTAACATTTACTTCCAAAATTTAAATTAATTGTGAAAACCATTTAAGACCAATTGTCTATAATTTAAAATGTCAATAATAACAATACTCTACATACATAAACTACATATTAGAACTTACCACCTTAAAATATTAAATCTATCTAAATAAATTTACACACACAATTATGTTTAAAAACCACTATGCATTTATATTTATTTTAATTCTTTTTGAGGAGGGGATGTAAAAAGTGAAAAGATTTGTTCTACGAATCCAACAATACTACAAGATGAAATATAAAAAGAACACCTTATTTAATCCCATAATAAATTCTATTCCCAAAAATATTCACATTTAAACAAGAATTAAATAAACAATGTTGTTTTACTTTCGTAAACAATATCCACTCAAAGTTATAATTTAACAAATCCATAAGACATATTTTTTTTCTTTTAATATTTTACTATTATTTTCATTGTAACAAATTTTGCTTTATTTTTAATCAGAAAAGAAATAGAATCTAAGTGTGAATATCTATTTTCTAAATAACAGTTAAATTACAAAAAATATAATTTTAATCAGAAAAGAAACAGAAACAGAATATATTTATACATTTGTTTAACTAACAGTTAAATTAACAGAATATATATATTAAACAGATTTAAAACAGTATAGATATATTTTCTTCTTGAATAACAGAAAAATTGATTAAATAATACTACAACCAGAATTAATAAATTAATCTTTATATATATATAAATATATATATATATATATCTACAACATATATATATATATAGATATATATATACAAATATTCATATATATATATATATATATACATATATATACATATACATATTTATATATCAAATAAAAATCCGCAGAGAAATCATATATTAAAAATCGCATATTAAACATTATGTTTAAACATATTAAAATTCAAGTGGGATTTAATCCCAACACAGCCGCATAGAAGACCGGACCCCGCCGGCCGTGGGCAGTCTACGGACTGCACACGACAGTCCAAAGGACTGCCGTGGATAGTCTGTAGACTGTCCACGGTACCGACGGTACCGTCTGCGCCTAAAAGGCGGTGTGGTGGGTACGGCCGAGGCCGTCCCCCACACAGCCTATATACATATACATATGAATAAAAAAAATGAAATCAAATGGTATGAACAGTGCGACGGGTTTTCACAATTTCAAATTTCCAAACAAATTTCCATTCGATTATAAATATATATATATATATATTTATATATATCTGTATATATATATATCTAATATATATATATATATATATATATATAAATATATGTATATATATATATATTTTCAGAGGTTCGAATATTACAGTAACAGAGAATTACTGTTCACATGAAATTCACTGTGCATGATTGAAGTAAAAAAGATTTCTAAGGAAATATATATATATATATATATATAAACCAGAAATTCGAGGAGAGGTAATTGTTTTCAAAACAATAATCAAAAATTAAAAAAAAAACAAAATGAAATAACAGAAAATTGTTTAATTCCCAGATTTCAATTAAAACCCCTCTTTTTAAATAACCAGCCACAACCCGGAAACCCTAGAAATTTCATCAATCTAATAACAATCCCCAATTTCCTTTGATTAAACTGTAACCCCAGTGAATTTTCTTACTAATTTTCAATCTTAAATACAAATTTAATTCACAAGCACAAATCCCTATTTTAACAGAGGCAAATAAATTAAAGAAGGAACCCGGCGTCCTTCGCTTGCAGAAGATTGAAGAAGCTTCGATCCTTTTCGTGTATCAATTTCCCTTGCTGCAAATCTTCCAGCAACTGATCTGAATCCTCCTTCCTCTTCACCAATTTCTCCACAAATAGAAAAGAACTAGGGATAGAAAATTGATTGGAAAAGAAATTTCTCCAGCATTCCAAAAGCCATCCCTCCAACAAGGAAAAACCCTTATTAAATTCTATGCCCAGGAATCCTTTCAATTCCTCTTCCCGCGAATACCAAAAGTCACTTCTCCAAAAATGAAATTTAATTACATTCAAATCCACAAAAGATGGAGTTTTATATTTGTTTATTTATTTATCATTTCCACAATCAATTTAAATAAACACATGCATATTAAAATAATTAAAAACAACTATTTACAAAATTTTCTTCAAAACACCATTAATATTTTTGCAAACTACCACAACTTTTATTTATTTATTCTTCATATTCTCCAGCTCTCTTCAACTTCCAAATGCTCTATAGGTGAAGTTTCATTTTTGGCTTTAAAACACTTCAGCTTCCTTTAAATCAATTTATCTAATAATATCACATTTACTTATAACGAATTAGATTAATTTGATCATTTGTTATAAATCATTTGATTTGATTTAATTGATTATTATTTTAATTCCTAATTATATTTTAAATAACCTTGCAATTTCATTTATGATTTAATTAATTATTTAAACATGATTACTAACATATTATATTTTCCACACAATCAAATAACTCAGTAACCAATGAAACACACACACACACAAGTCCAAAACAACTGACATGGAGGGGTATTACATCCTCCCCCCCTTAAAATCGACTTACTCCTGGAAGTCAAGCTCAATCAAAAACATGGTAACACAACAAATATCAATGATCATAAGCACATCATTACCATAAATTAAAACATCGATTAAACATCATCAAGTAAACAACGAAAATTAAACAAACCAAAAAAATAAGGAAAGGATACCAAAACAAAAATGGTGGCAGGGTTGCAACCAAACCAATTTGACAAACACAAGGACAGATGACGAACTAGGTTGGGGAACTTTCTTGTCAGTTCCTATTTTCCATGTCAATCCCATTGGGTGTTTATGGTGCTCGTCCTATCCTGACAATGCAGGTGGAATCGAGGCTTAGTTCCTGCAATCCTGCATGCAAGTAAACATTGTGCACAATACATATATATCACAAATACATTGTGAGAGGAAATCCCAGCATGGTAGGGCACTCGCGAGTGAGTGATACCACACTGTCCCTCCCAGCAAACCACACATAAAAGTCAAAACAATTCTAGTAACTCGTAAACAATTTTCTTCTAATTAGTTAGGAAATATTCATATAAGGATACTAACCATAAACCTAATTCATCTACTATATCAAAATGAATTACTACTTGACATTATAAGTATCTATACCTGCATATTACGATTACCTTACCTTCGTCATTATGCTTTTTGAAGCCCACTTCCTGTAAATCAAAAGCTACCATAGAGCATTGCACATTAGTACCAATAATTCAAGTTACATCTTACCCTCAAGATACTAGATTCTGCTAAAATCATAGAATAATTATCCACAAAACCTTACATTTTCATTAAAACTCATAATTTTCACACAAAGAACTCCACTTTAATCATTATTCAACACCAAAATTCACATCAATTTCAAAAAAAAGGGTAAAATTTTACACCTTCACAGATTCAAGAAAACATAATTCCTCACTCAAGGACAACAAAATCGCAAATTCCACACACACTTGACATATTCACACACATAAAACACATCCCCAAGAAACACATCACACTAAAACTCAAGGGTCCATAGAGCATCCCCGACAGGAAGGATATCGGTGCATTGCACACTACACCGAGGGTCCTATCCTTTCCCATCAGTTTCCTGCACCATCGACCCGACACCATCAAACGAAAGAAATTCAAATTCACAACTATGACAAAAGAAAAGTGAAACTCAAGACTCATGGGTCTAAGCGCAAGGTTACATAGTGAGCACACATAGTGCCCAGTGTATGAACCTAGGCTCTGATACCATGTTGTAACGCCCCGCCGTGTGAACCCCAAAGGACAAATACATAATAATTACAGCACAATTTTTTTTTTTTTTTAAAGTAAACATAACATACATGTATTACACATTAAGTCATGACATGAATTCCATTTAAGCAGATTCACTAACACATACATCCCTTGGGGTACACGAAGAGTCATTACGAGACTGAGATCCACACAACAACAATAAAGAATAAAATCCCAAAGATATAATCCATAACAAAATAAACATTAACAAATATAACATATACATGATAATCATTGATAAGAAACCATTTGAGTACATAAATACAACATAAAAATAATTAACTCAACCCAATGAATAACAACTACCATGGCCAATAACCACACCGAGTTAACATTACATTACAGTACAATGTTCTAAAGGTACAATGATACAAGAGTGTTTCCAAACATAAATGGAAACCATACATAAGATAACATAATACAAATAAATAGATGAAAACTAGATCCAAGATGGATACAACTCTGGAGTTGCTGCAACCGCACCTCTCGATCCTCGACTGGGGACCCAATGGGGTGCTTAGCACGTTCCACCCGACCATGTGAGTCGGAAGACCCACCCCCCGTGGTAGGAGCTAACAAGAAAGAGACCTCAACCAAGAACATCCAAAAAGGGAACCACAAGACTCAATGCCATACAAAAGTATCATAAAACTCAAGGATTACCATGACATAATCAACAACACCCAAGAGTCAACATAATATCTTAAAGTCATAAACCCCATCACATAAAACAAAGCAATGATCAGTAAGCAAGTAACCAACAGATGATCATAAGATACTTCCAAATCAAACTAAATTAATAAACATGATACAATTCCAAATTTTAATTAAACAATACAATAACATCATATCATAGTATCATAAGATACAAGATCGTAAATCAAATATAAATGAGATCATACAAGACCACATAACATACTAAATATGTATTAAAACAATAATCATATATCAATTTAAATCAATTCAAACAACAATCTAAAACAACTCCCATAACCCACTTCCAGAGGTACACAATAAAGTAAAACACATGGGCAACTAGGGGAGAGTGTCACCGCATAGTCCTACATGGGCTGTCCTGTGCTCTTCCTCGCAACTGGAGGCGCCGGTCCATAGGGTGACTCATGTGGAGCCGTAGACATCTCGTGGAGATGAGGTCACGACCTTGCCAACCATGGCCTTCTCAGCCTTCCATTAGTCTGCGAAAGCACTAATGAAGACGAGGCATCCATTTTATTAATCTTGTAATGATATTACTACCCAACCCTCCTAAGTTAATTATTAGGTTTTCACTTGTTTACTAACTCACTCGTGGGTTATCCTGAGCCCTTCCCCTTAAACGGGACGCCAGCCCCCACAAGGAGCCACTCTCCCTAGAGACCCAACAACATAAAAACCAAGGGTTGTACCATCAAAATAAGAATATTAGATCACAATCGAGAAGCATGCGAGGCATTACCCATCTCGCTATAAATACAAATTTCCAAGTCTCAACAAATTCCGTACAACCCTTTTAAAATCATGAAACCAAAACACTTGCCACATCAAGGGCCCATAAAGAGAGAGAACATCAATTATCAATCATCTCAAGCCTCTGGAAGCCAAAAGAATGAAAACCCATAAACAAAGGTAAAGTGAAGCAACATGAGTATTTCTCCAATAATTCCAACAAAATTTCCTCAAATATGAGAGTAAATCAGAAAAAACCATAACAAGGAAAGATTCATCAAGACCCATCTACAAATTAACAATGGCGTCACCTCAAATAGGAAAACGCAAAAGAAAATCAACCTTTAATTCACGAAATCACTAAATGAAACCAAAAGCCACCAACTAGGCATTCCATGGGAGACCTCAATTTTCTCCTCACAAGAACCCCCTTATGATGGTACGCAAATCACTTTCATAAAAACAACATAGCAATGACAACAATAATTGCAAGGCCACCATATCTAATTTCAATTCAAAAAAAATAATGAGTGAATACATTAAAATAAGATCAACCACCCCATCCAAACCACATAAACAACTTTGATACAAAATAAATCAGAAATCTAAGAAGATCAACCTCCCACAACTCATCAACAAAATACAAATTTCCAAATACATTGCAACACAAATTTAAAAGACAAAGGATTCCTTGAATCAAAACTAACCTCCAAAGGCATTCACACCAACATGGAACAATCCTTCAACAATAGAGGTAAAAGCATGCAACCAGGTATCCAAGGGACCAATTTAAGGACACCTTAAATACTCAACCACTCACAACCCACAAAACACTTGCATAACAACAACCACAAATTCAAATGAGAACAATATTTATTAACAAATCAATTAACGACCAGAACTAATTTACTTTACAACTTCCCCAACGGAATTACTTAATTAACTAAAACAATTCATGATAACCATCACAAGTATTCAAAAAGACTTATCCATAAAGAGAACTTACAGTCAACCATTAAATGAATATAAAGGAAATCAATTTCCAAAAGATTAAAATTCCCTTTTTACCAATAAACTATCCAATTTGAGAATACCCTAATCAAACACTAATCATACCCATACATTTAAATTTCCTCTTTCATCATACTCACTTAACATTCACTTCCAAAATTTAAATTAATTGTGAAAACCATTTAAGACCAATTGTCTATAATTTAAAATGTCAATAATAACAATACTCTACATACATAAACTACATATTAGAACTTACCACCTTAAAATCTTAAATCTATCTAAATAAATTTACACACACAATTATGTTTAAAAACCACTACGCATTTATATTTATTTTAATTCTTTTTGAGGAGGGGATGTAAAAAGAGAAAAGATCTGTTCTACGAATCCAACAATACTACAAGATGAAATATAAAAAGAACAACTTATTTAATCCCATAATAAATTCTATTCCCAAAAATATTCACATTTAAACAAGAATTAAATAAACAATGCTGTTTTACTTTCGTAAACAATATCCACTCAAAGTTATAATTTAACAAATCCATAAGACAGATTTTTTTTCTTTTAATATTTTACTATTATTTTCATTGTAACAAATTTTGCTTTATTTTTAATCAGAAAAGAAATAGAATCTAAGTGTGAATATCTATTCTATAAATAACAGTTAAATTACAAAAATAATAATTTTAATCAGAAAAGAAACAGAAATAGAATATATTTATACATTTTTTTAACTAACAGTTAAATTAACAGAATATATATATTAAACAGATTTAAAACAGTATAGATATATTTTCTTCTTGAATAACAAAAAAAATGATTAAATAATACTATAACCAGAATTAATAAATTAATCTTTATATATATATATATATATATATATATATCTACAACATATATATATAGATATATATATACAAATATTCATATATATATATATACATATATATACATATACATATATATATCAAATAAAAATCCGCACAGAAATCATATATTAAAAATTGCATCTTAAACATTATGTTTAAACATATTAAAATTCAAGTGGGATTTAATCCCAACACAGCCGCATAGAAGACCGGACCCCGCCGTCCGTGGGCAGTCTACGGACTGCACACGGCAGTCCAAAGGACTGTCGTGGACAGTCTATAGACTGTCCATGGTACCGACGGTACCGTCTGCGCCCAAAAGGCGGTGTGGTGGGTACAGCCGAGGCCGTCCCCCACACAGCCTATATACATATACATATGAATTAAAAAAATGAAATCAAATGGTATGAACAATGCGACGGGTTTTCACAATTTCAAATTTTCAAACAAATTTCCATTCGATTATAAAAATATATATATATTTATATATATATATGTATATATATATATCATATATATATATATATATAAATATATGTATATATATATTTTCAGAGGTTCGAATATTACAGTAACAGAGAATTATTGTTCACATGAAATTCACTATGCATGATTGAAGTAAAAGGATTTTGTAAGGAAATATATATATATATATATAAACCAGAAATTCGAGGAGAGGTAATTGTTTTCAAAACAATAATCAAAATTTTTTTAAAACAAAATGAAATAACAGAAAATTGTTTAATTCCCAGATTTCAATTAAAACTCATCTTTTTAAATAACCAGCCACAACCTGGAAACCCCAGAAATTTCATCAATCTAATAACAATCCCCAATTTCCTTTAATTAAACTGTAACCCCAGTGAATTTTCTTACTAATTTTCAATCTTAAATACAAATTTAATTCACAAGCACAAATCCCTATTTTAACAGAGGTAAATAAATTAAAGAAGGAACCTGGCGTCCTTCGCTTGCAGAATATTGAAGAAGCTTCGATCCTTTTCCTGTATCAATTTCCCTTGCTGCAAATCTTCCAGCAACTGATCTGAATCCTCCTTCCTCTTCACCAATTTCTCCACAAACAGAAAAGAACTAGGGATAGAAAATTGATTGGAAAAGAAATTTCTCCAGCATTCCAAAAGCCATCCCTCCAACAAGGAAAAACCCTTATTAAATTCTATGCCCAGGAATCCTTTCAATTCCTCTTCCCGCGAATACCAAAAGTCACTTCTCCAAAAATGAAATTTAATTACATTCAAATCCACAAAAGATGGAGTTTTATATTTGTTTATTTATTTATCATTTCCACAATCAATTTAAATAAACACATGCATATTAAAATAATTAAAAACAACTATTTACAAAATTTTCTTCAAAACACCATTAATATTTTTGCAAACTACCACAACTTTTATTTATTTATTCTTCATATTCTCCAGCTCTCTTCAACTTCCAAATGCTCTATAGGTGAAGTTTCATTTTTGGCTTTAAAACACTTCAGCTTCCTTTAAATCAATTTATCTAATAATATCACATTTACTTATAACGAATTAGATTAATTTGATCATTTGTTCTAAATCATTTGATTTGATTTAATTGATTATTATTTTAATTCCTAATTATATTTTAAATAACCTTGCAATTTCATTTATGATTTAATTAATTATTTAAACATGATTACTAACATATTATATTTTCCACACAATCAAATAACTTAGTAACCAATGAAACACACACACACACAAGTCCAAAACAACTGACATGGAGGGGTATTACATTTTTTTATAATTTTTTCCAAAGTAAATAATTAATTATGATTTTTTTATTACAAGTTTTAAAAAATATAAAAAACTTGTATGTTTGACCACCTTAACTCAGTCAAAACTTCATGAAATTTAATTTTTATTTTTTTAATCCTATAGTATGTGAAGCATATAATGTGATGCATTTTTTTTATTCAAAAAATGTTATACCTTTTGAAAGCTATAGATGTTTATCAATCAGCTTATCAATTAGGACTTTAGTCATAATTTGTATAGAAAATGAATAATAATTACTTTTTTAATTCAAAGTAAAGTATAATTTATATTGGTGGAAATTTGAGAATCTCCTTTTAAAAACCCTTTTGTTTCATTAGTTTTGGGTAAAAAAAAGGTCGTCAACCACATACCCATCATATTGCCACTTTTTGGCCCATCATGATCCTACACATACCCTTTCATCAATTTTAGGTAAAAAAAAAGTCGTTAGCCACATTCCCTACACATACCCATCATATCACCACTTTTTGGCCCATCATGATCCTACACATACCCTAAACATTAGTTGGAACAAAGGTGAATTAATCCAAAAATAATAATTATTTGATTAATAGCTATTTTTGTTGATTTTAACTCAATAATGCTAATTATTTAATTAATTGATTAGTGTTGGCCTCCTACAATGATTTAATAACTAATACTTATAGTTGTGATTCAGTGACTGGAAATATAACCTAAATAGTTAATCAATCATCATGAATGTACATTTAACTTGTCAACTCAAGGACATGAACTTGAAATGGGTTAGCACAATATTTGCACTAGGGGCTCAAGTAGCCATTGCATTTTATGACTAAGAAACACAATTAACTAAAAGTAAATTGCTAGAAAGAAGTGAAGAAATGCTAAACATCAACCAAAAAATATGCTAAGCTAAAATGGAAAATATGAATGGAAATATAAACAACAAATAGGAAACTACTATGTATTCTTTGGTTCCAAGAGCAATCACAAAATGGAATTCTAGTGGCTATAGGAATAGTTGATGTTAGATGTCTAACTAAGCACCAAACAACAAGTAATACTAAGCTAATGCTAAACTAAGAGGACATATTACTTACCAAGTGGGCCCCCTTAAATTAATAAGTATCATCTAAACTAACAAGAACTCAAATGCTCAAACTCATAATTTTATTTCATTCATGCTATAAATCATACATGCAAAGAGTAATGTATCTGTATTGCTGAAATTGGAGGATGTGAGTACAATATCAAATTGTGAAACTTTTGATGAAGGAGCATTAGATTATTATTTATACTACAACTAAATAGGGGAAAGTGGAACGATGGTAGTTATGCATGCAAGGAATCTAGCCAGACATGCAAGTCAAGTAAAGATTCAACACAGTAGTAACACCCATGCATGCTTGATAATTAAGGTCCACTACAAGGTAGTTATGCTTAGTTGGATGAAGAATCTTTGTTGTCGGCTTCCTTTGACTTGGAGTGATTCCTCAGCTGGACACTATGGTGCATGCCCAACTAGCAGTTTCTACCTCAACTTAGCTTATTAAATCTGCATGACAGAGTCAATACACATAAGAACTGCACATCTATAACCACTCTAAGAAACATCGATTAATCACATGAAAAATCAATATAGATAACCCACATATTATACCAAATGTCATTAAAACTTTCCAAGATAGGATATTGTCAAATTTCAATGGTTTGAGGGAAACATTATGCCAATACCAACACTTAATCATCAAATTCCATGACTTCTATTAGCAAATAGACTATATTTTTTTCCCAAATTTAGACAAAAAACTAGGCTCATCGATTAGTTCAAGATGATTTACGAAGAAATGGTGTTAATTAGGTATAATAAAATGTATAGTATTAATAAGGACTTTTTAAGTGTCTACACTCATAATATCTTTTCCATGTAGCATTAGTAGGAGGGGTGTCCGGTGGTACATATCAATTTACAATAGACATCCACACATCAAATCCTAATGATACCAAGTATCTCTTCATCAACAAACTTTGAAAGGTATAATATGTTCCATCAAACTGGGGTGGCTTGTTTATCCATGAGGAACTTTCTTGACTAGCTATTGTGTTCACAAATCCAAGAATTTACGCAAGTTGGTTAAGGTTCTCCTAGTGAACCTGGGGCTCTGATACCAATTTTTAGAACACAAAAATCTACTAAGAGTGGGGGGTAAATCAGTAGATAATAAATTTTTAACCTTTTGAAACTTTTGAGCAAACAAAATTCAAGAACCTTAGTGTGTAGATTGAAATACGAATTGAAACAACAAAAAATGGGGTTAGAGATGTTATAATATGGCTTAGGACATAAAACACACCCACTTTCCAATTATTTCATTGATGGGTAAACCTAGAGATCTCAATGCAAAGGAGAAAGAGACCTTGCAATAAGGTTGTCTTAGGTGTTGACTATAAACAATGAGTGGTTCGCCACCAAGATAAGGCTTGGAAATACAAATTCAATGCAAGATGAAATGCTTAACCCTAATATGATGCAATATTTCACTAAGTGACCTAGAAAAGTATGTAAAAAAAATAAGTTGTGAGATGAAATGTGTTCACCTAGGAATATGAAGATGACTAATTCAAGGGTAAAAGCACAAACCTATGTCACACTTTTGGCCAAAAAAGTAATTCCAAGTGAATTACTTTTAGGCAACATGTTTTTGGTTGAGAGGGTTCCGACCAAAGCCACGGGGCAATGACATGGCACCTATGTCTAGTACCTTTTCAATCAAGTGACTTTTGGCTAAAATATTTGACATTGGTTTCATGTATATTTTGAGAACTTGATTCCTTGCTAGTTCAATGTTTGTAACATTATCATCAATGAGATCTTGGATCAGATTCTTGAGTCTCATGCAACTTGTTGTTGTGTGCCCCTTTATTTTGTGAAAATAACAAAGGTGCTTCTTTTTATACCATGGAGGCTTAACTTGAGGCTCTTGGTAATTTTCATAAACAAGGACTTTGATGAGATTCACTTGTACCAATTGTTGCATGATAGATTCAATTGGTTCCCCAAGTGGCATGTATTTTTGTTTAGGGGGATATTTATTCTTTGGGGGTGGTCCCCCTTGAGCATTTATGTTGTTGAAAATTTGATTGCTTGGTTGTTGTTGTGATGATTGGTTGATTTGTGGGGTGCTTTGAGTATTTAGTTGTAGTTTTTGGTACATTTATTGTGTATTCTACCTTGAGGCATTGATAACAACTTCTACGTCAATGACACCATCATTAGTAACATTATTTTTCTTGGCCCATGAGTGAGGTTTGTCATTGTAACATGTTGATTGTCAATTTTTTTGATATGTGGGTGTGACCCTTGTGCTATAACATATATTTCAATTTTTAGTTCTTTGGGGATCAATTGGTCATAAGTTGTAATACATTTCATTTTCAAGGGGAAATACAAGCTCCCTTCAAGGTTGGAGATAATGGTCCTAATTTATTGTTCTTTAGGCATGGACCATTTTCTCTTTCTAGCTCTAGATCTCCACCATTATAGGAAGGTTGCAAATGTATCTCCCATGGCTTGTTTGAGGCTAGATTGTTCTTCTAGACTTACCTCCACATATAGGTTAAAAGAGTATTTTTTAATGAATAGATTCATGATTTCTTGGAAATTTTTTATTTCAGGAGGTAAGCAAGAGAACCACTCCATGGCAGGACCAACAATTCATTGAGGGAAAAGCTACATAAGATAAGAATCATCATATGCTACTTCCATATAGCGTATGTGTAACTCTCTGATATGGTCCTCCAAATTTCCTTTCCCACAATATTTTTCAAATTTTGGTATCTCAAATCCTTAAGGGTGTTAAGTCTCAAAAAGATAGGTTTTTCGAACCACAAAAGGGTGCCATTATCTTGATACATTTTCTTCCCATGAATGAGGTAACAAAGATTTTGATTACCTCCTACTCTTTAGGCTCTACAAAACCTAGGTGGGTGTACCTGAATGATAGGTAGAATTTTAAGGCTATGATCTCTAAATTAAGCAATGTACTTGAAATGGCACATGAGGTGAAGTAGATGTTAGGCTAATTATTGCTTCTTACTAAACTATTTTGAAAATAAATAATATAGATGTCGTTCATATGAGTTTAATATAAAATGACTAGTGCCTACACAGTTGGGTAAATGGAGTTTAGAGGTGAATGATGATTTTGGAGATAGGCTTTTGTAATATGGGTAGACTTACTTTTCAACTTAACTCAAATAGTTGGGAAATTTTAAAAGTTTTCACCTTGTGAAAACTTGCAATTATATCAGTTATTTGGACTCTTCTTAGGGTATGTGTAGGATCATCATGGAAAAAATAGGCCCTTAAGTGGCAAAAAATTCAAAAAAATCAGAGTTAGGAAACTTGATGTTAAAATTTGAATAAGTTACCTATATTATTTCAAAAGTATGTAACAATAAAATTTGTAGCAAATTGAATGTAGTTTTTAAACTACTAGGATTGTTTAAAAAAAAATCTATTTGGTGAAAATTTGAAATTTCAATGCAATGGTACTTAAATTTCAGGGAAAAAATAAGAAGTAGGTGTTTGTCTGACCACCCTAACCACAATAAAATGATAATAATTTTTAATAATATTTTATATATAATTAGAGGACTCATGCCCTGATGTGATGCATATTTTTTTGTAATTTTTTTCCATTTATATAATTAATTATGAATTTTCTATTACAACTTTTTAAAACCTATAAAAACTCGTATGTCTAACCACCTTAACTTGGTTAAAATTTCATGAAGTTCAATTTTTGTTTTTTTAATCATATATTATGCGAATCATAGAATGTGATGCATGTTTTGGATTCAAAAAATGTGATACCGTTTGAAAGTTATAGATGTTTTCCAATTAGCCTATCAATTAGGACTTTAGTCATAATTTGAATAGAAAATGAATAATAATTACTTATTAAATTCAAAGTAAAGAATAATTTATATCGTTTGAAAGTTGAGAATCTCATTTAAAACCCCTTTTCATTTCATCAAATTTGGGTAAAAAACTAGTCCTCAACCACATACCCATCATATTGCCACTTTTTGGCCCATCATGATCCTGCACATACCCCTTAGTGATCCTAGTGATATCCCCTTATGCTACTATGAAGTTGTGAAAGGATTTAATTCAAATGTGAAAGGAAAACAATTAAGATAACCTATTCAAATGGACTTTAATCCAAATAGGAACCTATTAAATTTGATCTCTTAAAAGGAAATTTAATTCTTCTACACACAAAAACTAGTCAACAACATCACACAACTAAAACAAATGTGTATTGAAAAATTAAATGTATTTCCACATGTCCAATTTGAATAACGTAAAAACTCACTTCAAAGACAACCAAATAACATATAAGCATATGAATCCACACAATAGTTGAAAAATTGAAAGAAATTCAATAATTATGCATAACCTTCTCTATTGTATTTATCTTTAAATAATATACATTATAACAATCATTTTTGACATGAGATGGATGGGAAAATGGGTGTAATCTATCTTCTTACTAATGCCTACCCTAAATAGGAAAGATGATATAATGATTCTTTTTGAGTCTTCGTCTCTCTTATATATATGAGAGGCAACTGTATACAGCTAAAAATGGTCATCATATTCAATTAATTAAATACAACCTATTTATTTAATGCTTCAACCACATATAAATAAGGTCTTCATTTATATTGTTCACCATTCTTTTAATTCTCCAAAATCACATTCTCCTAAATAATTAAATAAACAAAATACCCTAAACATGTTTATTTAATTAGCCTTCCTTAATCCCGATTAAGAATTAGAGCACATTTCTACAAAATTTCGTGTGCCACCTCATAAAGGTCACATGAAAATAAATAATCCTAATTATTAATTAGAATTATCCTCACACACTTACACCAATGGGAAAAGGTACATGTGTTTATTCCCCCACACTTCCAACAAACTTGGAGCACATGAGTCTTTGTTTCACACACTTGGGAATCCCATACATTTGGCATTTTTCCAATTGGTTAAAGGATTCTCTCCACACAAATGGAATGATGTCTTTGGTCAAAGGGACAACATCCTGATTCCTTTCATCTTCACCGTCTATTATTTCTCCTTTGAATCTAGATTGTTTATAGGTGCCACCTCAAAAAATGCTTGAGAAACCCTATAAATACACCCTCTTTCCTTAGCATTTATCATAAACAATGTAAGTAAAGTCCTTATGTAGGTTTATCTTAGGAGCTTGGAGCTTTCATGGAGTCTTATACTTAGTTTTCATATCATGTGTTACTTTGCATTCTCATCTTAGATTAATTAATTGCTTCATAATTACATTTTATCATCCCCATTGCACCATAGTTACATTTTAGGTTACTTTGTTTTGTGTTTTCATTTGATCATATGCATAATCATGGATAGTTCATTTTAGTTTCATATCATCTCACTCATCTCCACTTGTTCATTTTTCATGAACATCATCCTTCATTTATCATCATATCCATTATCCTTTTCATCATTTTGTTTCATTTAGAAGCATACCACTAATCATTCCCACATACATTTGCACATAGAAATCATCTTAGCTTGCATATTAAGCATCAAATCTTGTTTTCTAGGTAGTCATTTTAACAACCTTTGTGCCAATAGAAATCTGAGAGCCAAATGGCTTAATAAATCCCTAGAAATAGAGGACAATGATACATATTTGAAAGGTTTGATTGTATTACAAATAGAGTAGTTTTAATTGCTTCAAACTTTGAATGTAAACCATCTCATTAAGGTTTGTTTTGACATTAGAATACTCTACACATTTGACATACGCACAAAATGGTTCCCATTATGGGGCCTTTGCCTCATTTATTGCTAACATTTTTACAAATTTTGTGATTGTAGGTTCAAATTGAAGAATTGAGAGCCTTTTGCACTTGTTTTAAGACAATTCTAGGCTATTTTTGGAGTTATGGTTCCTCTTGTATCTATTTTGGCACCTCTTGCTTGAGTTTTGAAACCTCTTGCAAGTTATTCTGAGGCTATTTACACCTGTTCCAGGACCATCCTGGGCCACTTTTAGAGTTTTTGCACCTATTGCACCTATTTTGGTGTCTCTTGCTTGAGTTTTTGTACATCTTGCAAGTTGTTTTGAGACTATTTTCACCTATTTTGGGAGCATTCTAGGCCACTTTTAGAGTTTTAGTGCTTCTTGTACCTATATTGGTGTCTCTTGCTTGAGTTTTGGTGCCTCTTGCAACTTGTTTTGAGACCATTTTCACCTATTCTGGGACCCTTCTACACTATTTATGGGGTTTTGGTGCCTCTTGCACCTATTTTGGCACCTCTTGCAAACTATTTCAAGGAGCTCTAGCTTGTCTAACTCCATTTTTGAGGTTTTTGTCTTTGTTTTGGCACCTCTTGTCTCTATTTTGGTGCTTTGTCTTTGTTTTTGGCACCTCTTGCAGTTTGTCACCAAATCAGAAACTCACATTCTATGTTGTGCATTTTCAAATTTTCCCATAATTCATTGTCAAAGACTCAAAACATAAACTACTAACATATTGTAGGGGTTGGATGTTATTCACTTGTTTTCCTTTTGGTTAAGATAAGAACATAGCTTAATTAAAAGGTTAACGAATATCATGTTTCCTATTGGTTAAGTTAGGAACATAGCTTAATTAACAAGTTAATAAACACCATGTCTTTTGTATGTAATGGATGGTAGGTATATGATCTCCCTTAACTGGGTTATCCTAAAAGCTAGACCCATTCTTGTTTATGTACAAGTGTAAGTGTAGTATATGGCATGATTTCTCTCTTTATTCATGCGAAATAAAGATCGGTCGAACTATGGGTATAATTGATTGCTTTTGTTTATCCTAGAGGGCCTTCCTTGTGGGAAAAAATAATCACCCAAGGGAATGACCCAACTGGTAACATGCTAAATCCGAGCAACTTCCAACTGGGATATAAATATGGATACTTGAGGAAAGTTCAAGTATCACATGGGTGGCTTTGAAGAGATGGGTTGAAAGGGACTCTTGCCACATGGGTCACTCGCTATGAATGGAATCTCTGAATTTAAACCCTAGTTCTAGATTTTCTAAAATCCTTAATCTATTATTTGGTGTGGGCATCTGTAGGATCATCATGGAAAAAATAGGCCCTTAAGTGCCAAAAAATTCAAAAAAATTGAAGTTAGGAAACTTGACATATATTTGAATAAGTTATCTCTATATTATTTCAAAAATGTGTAAGAATAGAATCTGTAGCAAATTGAATGTAGTTTCTAAACTACCAGGTTTATTTTTAGGAAAAGAAAATCTATTTGGTGAAAATTTGAAATTTTAATGTAGTAGTACTTAAATTCTAGGGAAAAAATAAGTAGGTGTCTGTCTAACCACCCTAACCACAATAAAATGATAATATTTTTTTATAAGATTTTAGATATAGGTAGAGGACTCATGTCTTGATGTGGTGCATATTTTTTTAGTTTTTTTTTTTCAAATAAATAATTTATTATGAATTTTTAATTACAACATTTAAAAAAGAAAAACTTGTATATCTGACCACCTTAACTTGGTGAAAACTTCATGAAATTAATTTTTAATTTTTTTAATCCCATAGTATGGAGAGAACAGAATGTGACGCATGTTTCAGATTCAAAAACTATGATACTATTTGAAAGCTATAGATGTTTTTCAATCAACCTATCAATCAGGACTTTAGTCATAATTCAAACAGAAAATGAATAATAATTATTTATTAAATTTAAAATAAAGTATAGTTTATATTGGTTGAAAGCTAAGAATCCCCTTTAAAAACCTTTTTCGTTTCATCAATTTTTGGTTAAAAAAAATTCATTAGCCACATACCCTATATATACTCATCATATTGCCACTTTTTGGCCCATCAAGATCCTGCACATACCCATGTAGCAACAGTCATTGCCAAGGCATCCACATTCTTGCATTTTTTAGTAGAGGTGATTAGTTTTCCATGGAAGTTTCATGGGGCCTGGAATTTTGGCTGGCGTGAGAAGAGAGTACACTGTAAAGGGGATCCCATGCAACCAAGCTTTTGAATTCATCTGCTAAAGATAGTGTGGTTGCGGTAAAACCCATGTGGAATATAAAATAATGTAGTCTTACACAACCTTAGGAGTGCATATTTTACTTGATGTTTCTTCAAAACAAAACTCAAACAAAACACTGATGAGCCTTAAATATGCTCATAGTTTAAAACTTTTGATACTCTTACTTTTGTTATTAATAGTTGTTTAAACCTGTTGATTAAAGACTTTCTGGGTGGTATCCTGTAGCAACTAATTCCATATTCCTACAGCTTGATAACTTTATTAATTACCTTTTTGATCTTCCACATGGCTGATGTATGCTTATGATTTTGGATAATGGAATAGGATTAACATGTGATTAATGAATGGATATCATGTCACTTGTGTGTATGTTTTCCTTCACCTCTGTCAATTATTGCAGGTTGTTGGAGGAAGTAGAAGTTGATCTAGCGCAAGGAATCTCGCCTCTGTTGAAGAACTCATTCCAGAAATAACTCTTTCACCGAATCTTTGGGAAGAAACTTAACGATCCTTCAATCTAGGGAGTGTGTAATGCTATATTTTCTCTGGGTCACGTTGAGCAGGTAGACTTTCATTTATGAATGTCTATTCTGCAGATTCAGAATGTATTTATGATTATGACTCCCTTTGCTAATTAGTTAGTTGTCTTTTCCATTTAAATAACCATTCCTCCTGCGTGAGTGAATGAGGATGAAATAGTATGTGTTAAAATTAAGTTGAATAAGCAATAGAGTTCTGTGTTAAGTTTTATTTTTCAAACAGAGTAATCAATGTATCCTAGTTCTGAATATGAATAAAATTTGATGAAGCTTTTAGTCAACTTCTTGAGTAATCTAGTTGATGCTTGCTAAGGGGGACCACTTAGTAAGTATTCTGTAGCAAGTTGTTGTAGTTAACTGTTCATTTCATGTCGATTACTAGTTAGAATCTATTTTTGTAGATTTCAATGCAAACTCAGCTTTGTATTGTTCCTGCAGCATCGGGAACCCATCCCTGTGTCTGTTCCTATAGCATAAACCCAGTTCACAATTTTTCCTTTAATAATAGCTGCTATGATTTATGTTTTAGCCAAGTTATGTTTGAGTTAAAAAGCTTTATGTTGTATTACTTTTAAGCATTTGTTTATTTATAGATGGTGACTGGAAACTAGTTCTTAGTGCATATACCATGCTGCTCCATTTCAAGTATACGTTCCCTAGTTTGATAAAACAAATGAATGACCATGAGAAGATGTTAGTCGTCTGCTGGAATGTCCAATTCCCAGGTTTAGTTTTGATGTGACTTTTATATCCTTTTGTGGTCGTGACCATTTTTGGCACCATTGTCGAGGATGGTGTCAATCTAAGAACTTGCTATAGTCATTGTTAGCAGTAGTATTTTCAAGTTCTTTTTAAATACCATCTATTCTATTGCATGCATAGAAGAAGAAGAGATGCATTGGGAAGGTTCCTCCCTGAAAATCTATTTGTTGAACTCCCATTTAACCCAGCTGACGAAGAACCTCAGGAAAATCCATTTGCTTTGATATTCCAGCAAGTAAATATGGAAAATAATCCACCTAATCCACCTCCTACTTTTGAGTTTCCCATTGTTCCCCAGTGAGATACTGACAATCTTAAAAATATCCCTTCTTCATTGCTTCCCAAGTTCTATGGCCTAGTTACGGAGGACCCAAAAACTTTTCTGTTTGAGTTTGATGTCCTCTATCATAGTTATGACTAAACTTCAGATGCTCACAAACTGAAGTTGTTTCCTTCCACCTTGAAGGAGGGAGCTCTCAGATGGTTCATGAGTTTGGGAAGAGGTGTTGTTGATAGTTGGGCAGCCATGCAAACAAAATTTCTTGAGAAACATAAGGAATATTGTAAAAGTGCTAGTAAAGGTGATGACATATTAAGAATTCAGCAGAAGGAGGATGAAAGTCTAGAAGATTATATCTCTAGATTCTTGTTTTCCCTGAAAAGGAATTCAAACCATACTCTCAATGAAGATTCTCAGAAACTACTTTTTCTAAGGGGAATCAGTGATGCCTGTATAGATGCCCTAGACCTGATGGGAGGAGGTGATATAACCCAACTGCCTTGGGATGATATCAAGAAAATATGTCTTAACTACTCTCGAGCAATAGTTAAGAAAGGTCAAGGTCATCATGCTACAGTGGGGAAGTCTTCTTCTAATGGAGTTTTCTGGATGCAGATAACAAATTTGTTGTTTGACTTCAAGTAGGATATCATTAACAATATGGCTACACAACTGGACACTATGCAATCTTGAAAGAAACATGAAGAAGTCGAGGCAGTTTTGGCCGAGTTCTGTCCACATTGTAGACAGAAGAAACGTGACTGCAAATGCAAGATGGTGGCTAATTTGAAAGCTAAGCAATTACCTACTGACTTTAAGCTAGTAGAAGGTGATGATGATCAAGTGTTCTTTGTTGCACAGAGGAGACCATGGGCTCAAAGACAAGGTATGCCTCAAGACCCTTTGACTTTTGGTAATCCTTATTCTAGCTATAATAACCAATGGCAACTTACATATGGACCACCACCACCTTGGAATACATCTCAACCAAATTGGCCTAATTATCAGACCCTACAATGGAAATCTCCTCAAGGAGGTTGGCAGTAGAATCCTCAATAGAGAGGTCCTTAGCAATGGCAGAACCAGTCCCCTGGGTTCCTACAGCTTCCACAACCACAACCACAGGCCCTCATGCCACCTCCTACAGCAATTTCCACAAATACTGGCCTTCCAAAATAGACACCTATGTCTGCTCAGCTATTGCCAAATCCTAATAATAAGCAACAACAATAGCCACATAGCCTATGTATCTTGCTAAAGCCAACCAATATCAAGCTTATGCCTTAAACATTAATGATATCCATTTGAGGTCTAGAACCACTCTACCTACTCCACAACTGCCTCTAATTACTGAAATACCAGATTCTCCTCTTGAAGAATCTACTGCACCTAATGTTCCCACTAAGCATATGCCTATAAATGATACGGTTTCTAAGGAGCCTATTTTGCAAAGTCAAGACAAACCATCTTTTCCTCAGAGGTTGAAAAGTACCACATTTACATCCATGGAAGAACCCACTTTTGACATTCTGGATCAACTCAATAATGTACAAATTCAAGTCCCTTTATTTCAGGTCATTAAAGATGTTCCCTTTTTTGGAAAAGCTATTAAAGAGGCCTATTTGAAGAAGCTTGGATGGAAGAAAAAGGATCCCCAAACAATTCATGTCTTAGGGAAATTGGCTGATATAATGTTGGGAAATGTGGTCATTCCAAAGTATATTGACCCTAGAAGTCCTGTAGTACAAATACATATAAATGGCCAAATTGTAAAAAATGTTTTGATTGACCTAGGTGTTGCCATCAATGTCATGACAAAGCATACTATGGACTACTTGAACATTCTAAACATTAGGTCTACACCTACAGTTCTGTAGCTTGCAGATAGCTCCACAGTCAAACTTGATGGAATGGTAGAAGATGTAATTGTCACTCTTGAATCTTGGGAGTATCCAGCTGATTTCACAATATTATCTGTTAAGGCAACTTTAGGAGGATATCCAGTTATCCTAGGTAGACCATGGTTAGACACTGTTAATGCTTTTATAGGATGCTATTCTGGAGATATGACTATTTCTGATGGACAATCCACAAAAAAATTAGCTTTGTATCCACCTGCTAGACCTCAACCAGATTTGTCCCAACCTATTTGGCCAAATGTGGGGGAAGAAACTGAAGAATCCAATTCATTGGTTCAATTAATGATGTTTCAAACTGGTCCATTCACACAACTTCAGAATGAGGATGCCTTACTTTTTCAAATTATGTAGTTTAACTTTGATACGGGTAGTTCATCTGATCCAAATAGAAGTCATCTACAATGTTTCCTACAGCAACTTAATTCTAAGAGTTCACTACCTAAACTTCTTGCAATTTTTCATAACTTGCTTCCACAAGAGGTACAAACATCACCTGTAGATTCTATGAGTGATCTCACTAAGTAGATAGAATTATCTCCAGGTCACTATTTGAATATCAATAACAAGCTGTCACAATCTCAACAGGTTGTCCTATTCAAAATGCTACAAGATCAGCATAAAGCTTTTGCATGGGAATATGGGGACATTCAAGGAATAGATCCTTGAATTTGTACTCATAGGATCTATATCAAAGAAATTTGTCTACTAGTTAGGCAACCTCAAAGAAGAATAAATCTAGCACTTAGAGAAATAGTTAAGAATGAACTTCAAAAGTTGTTTGATGCTGGTTTTTTTTACCTAATCTCTGATAGTCAGTGGGTCTCTCCATTAGTTATTGTCCCTAAGAAAGGTGGAAAATGGAGAGTGTGTGTAGATTACAGAGAGTTGAACACTGCCACTAAAAAAGATTACTTTCCACTACCGTTTGTAGACCAAGTACTAGACTCATTGTCTGGTAAAAGATATTTTTCCTTCTTGGATGGCTACAGTGGGTACAATCAGATAAAAATTGCCCCTGAAGATCAAGATAAGACCACTTTTACTATCCATGGGGAACATTTGCGTACTCAGTCTTTCCTTTTGGTCTATGCAATGCGCTAGCAACATTTCAGATAGTAGTAATTAGTATCTTTGTTGATATATCTTATGACTATATGGAGATTTATATGGATGACTTCACTACTTATGGAGTTACATTTGAAGAAGCACTGGTGAATTTAGAAAAAGTATTGAAAAGGTGCACAGAGTAAAATTTGTCTCTAAACAGTGAAAAGTGCTTTATAATGATGGAAGAAGGTATTGTTCTAGGCCATCGTATTTCCAAGAATGGAATTCAGGTTGACCCTGCTAAAATTGAAGTTATTTTGAATTTACAAACTCCTGCAAAACAAAAAGATGTCAGAAGCTTCGTTGGCCATCCAGGTTATTATAGAAGGTTTATAAAAGATTTCAGCAAAATTTCCAGTCCACTTTTTGCCTTATTAACTAAGGATTCTCAATTCGATTGGACAGAGGCCTATGAAAAATATTTCCTACAACTAAAGGACTTGCTTACTAAAGCCCCCGTTCTTCAAGGTCCAAAATAGAATTTTCCTTTTCACATACATGTTGATGCTTCTGATTTTGGTATAGGGGCAGTCTTAAGCCAAAAAGAAAATTCAATTGAGCATGCTATCTATTTTCTCAGCAAGAACCTTCAAGGTCCTGAGCTAAACTACACTATTACAAAAAAGGAGTTGCTAGCAGTAGTGTATGCTTTGAATAAATTTAGGCATTATGTCACAGGTTATCAGATATTCATCCACACTGACCATGCAGCAATCAAGTATCTAATGAACAAGCCTGCCATCTCTAGTAGGTTGGCAAGATGGCTCCTATTGTTACAAGAATTTGACATTACAATCATTGATAAACCAGGAAGAGCTAATTTTGTGGCTGACTCTTTATCAAGACTTCAAATAACTGCACCTACTGAACACGAAGTCATTGATGATAGGTTCCCTTATGAACACCTGTTTTCCATTACTACACATACTTCATGGTATGCAAACATTGCTAATTATCTGGCAACAAGTAGAATACCAGCTCACTTTTCCCCAAAAGAAAAGAAACTGTTAATTGAGAAAAGTTTTAACTTTTCATGGATTGCAAATTGTCTGTTTTATACTGGACCTGATCAAGTGATGCGAAGGTGTGTAAGAGAAGATGAGACTTATGATATCTTGCATGCTTGCCATGATGAACCATGTGGGGAACATTTTGCAGCAAAAAGAACATCAATGAAGGTTCTTACAACAGGGTACTATTGGCCAACATTACACAAGGATGTTGTGGCTTATACAAGGAAATGTGACAGATGCCAATGTATGGGAAGACCAACTAGGTTAGATGAAATGCCACTATATCCACAGGTAATAGTCACCCCTTTTGATAAATGGGGAATGGATTTTGTTGGACCAATTGATCCACCATCAAATGGCAAGTCATACATTCTAGTTTGTATGGATTATGTAACAAAGTGGATTGAGGTAAAAGCTATGACTCATGCTCGAGATAACAAGGTTGCTGAATTTCTATATGAACAAATTTTCACTAGATTTGGAGTTCCCAGAGAGCTTGTAACTGATCAGGGAGCTCAGTTCACATCCAATTTGATCACTACACTAATGAATGACTATAAAATCAAACATAGGAAGTCCAACCCCTATCACCCTCAAGCCAATGGTCAGGCAGAGGTTACAAACAGGGAAATTGAGGTGATCCTAACAAAGACAGTGCAGCTCCATAGAAAATATTGGAGCAGTAGACTTCTTGAAGCAGTTTGGGCTTATAGAACTACATGGAAGACAACAACTAGGTTTACACCATTTGAATTGCTTTATGGGAAAATAGCCATGTTACCCATTGAATTTGAGCATAAAACTTTGAGAACAACTCTCGAACTCAATATGGAAATTTCTGAAGCATAGAAGGAACATCTCCTACAGCTAAATGCCTTGGATGAAATGAGAAAAGTTGCCCTACAACATACAAAAGCAGTCCAATAGCAAAGGAAGAAATGGCACGATCAACACATTAAAACCAAGCAATTTTCTACTGGTGATTGGGCTCTGCTATATGATTCCATATATCAAGAAAACCAAGGTAAGCTCACAACATGCTGGCTTGGTCCCTATGAAGTTGAGAATGTGTTTGACAACAGATCTGTATAGCTGGCCACAATTGATCCAGTCCATTTCAAATTGCTAGCTAATGGCCACCGACTGTGGTTATATCATAAGCCGACATCAAAGGAAGAGTTCCTGAAAAAGTTTTTTTCTGACTGGTCTTCCTGTAGCAAAAGGCTTAGGCCTTTTTCCTGTAGTATCTCTAAGTGTTGTGTTGACCACCCATAATAAAGTTTTCTTCTAAAGAAAACCACTTTTCTCTGTTTCTTTCCATCTATCACATCATTCATTCCTTTATCTACCACGTCATCCATATTGCCACTCCACCTCATTCATGCATTCAATCTCCTAGCTATCATTTCATGATAAGATGTTGTCCTTTGCGGCATTTCTGAGAACTAAATTCAAGGTATGCAAAATCTTTTCATTATCGCATAATTTATCATTTTTGTCTATTCATTAATTGTAATGTATACATCAGCCGTAATTGCATTCTTTGATTTTATCACCTTGCACATGTGAGGACACATGTCGAATGCTAAGTAGGGGGCGGGGGTATTCTAATTTGAAATCTTCTTGTGCCAAATTTGCGTTTGCCAAAATAGTTATGTCCTTGTACTTTGTAAAAGTATGATTGCGAAGCCATATCCTAAGAACAAGCTAACTACTTAGTTTAAGTAGTTATTAAAATTATTTTATGCAAATGTCTAGCTGTTATTTTTGGTAAGGAAAAGAAAGTGCACTAAGGAAGAAGAGTCTTTTTCAAGCTTTCAGCATCAGTTTGAGTTTTTGTTTTAAGAATTTTTGATCATGGGTGGCCAACTGGTGAGGCACGAGCTTGTGGCTCATGAGGCATTGATATAGGATCCTCAGTTAATGCAAGCATTCACTAATTATGGATGGTTAAATTATTTCTTAAGAATGGATTCTTTTGATGAAGAGGCTACAGGTGAATTCTTAAGAACATTTTTAGAAAATGAGGCTACCGTATGAGGTTTGGCAGTGGCTGTGACAGAGGAAAGAATTGTAGAAGTTACTAGATTACCGGAAGTTGGTGAGAATTTTCCTATTGGAAGGGATGCTATCTATGCTAAGGCAGAGTTTACCCTACCAGCTGATGGGCCTTTGGAAATCTCAAAGCAAGGGTGCAAAAGAATGTCCCTACCTTATCCATATTCTGAATACGCCATCTTTGTTATCAGGTATTTAACTTGTGAAGGACGCTTCTCTTACCTACATTCATATCATTTCAAATTGTTAAGTCATATGAGACATGGACTGGTAGTGAATTTTCCAAACTTTTTGTTGAATCTTTTGCAAAGTAGTGCACATGAAACCCAAAAGGGTAAAGAAAACTATGTCACTCATCATGCCCTAGTAAAAATTTTGACTAAGCAATCTTTAAGGGATGTTTCACCTCTTTCCTGGAATGAGTTTGTTGCTTGAAAAGGTCTTTAACTGCTTGAACCCCCTAGGGCACTACCCGCACAGCCTAGAAGAAAGAAAATCAAAATTGAGTCCACAAGTACTAAATCAGAGCAAGAATCCGCTGCTCCTGTAGCGCCCAGTCCTACAACTTCTATACCAACGTCCTCTGTCGGTGTGCAAACAAGGTCTGCCACTAGGAGAGAAAAAGGAAAGACAATTGTAGGTGAGTCATCTGGGGTAGGGCAGACTCTTGATTCGGACACACATACTCAAAGACAAAAACTTTTTGTCTCATCCTCTCCTACGAAGTCTTCCCCTGTTTCTGTCTCTCTTGTAGTAACACCCATCAATACTCTAATTTCAATTTCTTCTTCCCTTGCCGAGTCTAGATTTTCAACACTAGCTAGCAAGAGGATTGCTAAGGAAGCATCCTTTGCTGCTACTCCTTCTGCAAAACTACCAAGAAGGAGTTCATTTAGAAAACAGTCTAAGCCTACTGCAACCTCTGTTCAAATGAAAACTATGATAATATTGGAGGACTCTGTTGAATCAAGTCATGATAACTCCTTGGATATGTTTGCAAATGTTCCACAAAGCTCCTCTGTTGTTCCTGAGGCAGCACAACCTAGTAATGTTGATAAGGGGAAAATGTTGAGTCTGGATGACTTAGCTTGTGCGGCTGAGAAATTTTTTGAGGAAGAACAATCTTCTTCCATGCAGCAATAGGGCTTCATCCTGTAGCAAGAGGATTTTGTCCTACAACAAGAAGAGGGTGTTCTTGAACTACCTGAAATACCCTATGATAATCCATTGCCCACTAAAATTTGAACAGATCTAGTTGTGTATAAAAGGACTCTACTGATTGCATACTTGGAATTTCTGAGCATTAAGAGAACGCCTGTGTCATTCCAGACTTTATGTTTTTGCCATTTTTCCAAAATTGAAGTCCAACAAATTTTATGGGATGAGGAAAAGAAAAAGCTGCAAAGGGAAGTTGAAAAGCAAAAGCAAGAAATTCAAGATATGCAGAAGAAAATGGATAAAATGATGAAAATAGCTGGACAGATAATGGAGTGTAGGCCGCCACCCAAAGTATATGCAATGTGCCTCAAAGAACAATTTATTTGGTTTAAATTAATGAGGATCTCCAGAAATTTGGATCCCAATATTGAAACAGCCAAGGAATTCTATGATGCTTATGAAGTGGCCCCTAATTGGTTGAAAAACTCCATGTGTGAACTTTATTTACATGGTTATTTAATTCCTGCAGAAACTGAATGGAACCCACTTCTTTATATAGGTGATATCCATCTAAGAGCACTTATGTCTTGGGCTGCAAATGAGATCAATTATGGAAGACAATTGGAAACATATGAAGAAGTAGAAAAAGATGAACCTATTCTTCTAAGAGCTGAGAGTTTAAACCCACACACAGTTTTAAGAACCTGGTTTAATGTTACTTATGGATGGAATCATGCTGAGGAAAGAAGGAAAAAATTTTACATTAGAAAACAAGTATACAATGAGTTCAAAGAGCATAAATATACATTTTGGAAACTCGCCTCTTCCAGAATTGAGACAAGGTGGGAGAGATTAATAGTTGGTCTAAGAAAGACAGAGCCTCACACCCTTTTGAACTTCACAATAGCACTCAGCAGAATAGAAAGGTACATGCAACTAGGCTTGCAAAGCAGATTTGAATTATGGATGCCAGTGACCTTCCAACCCCCAGTTTTAATGTGGCTGCTCTATCCTTACCAAGCCAAGGAAATCAATGCAGAAATAGAAAACCGCATATTTGAAAGATGGGAATTTACCAGAGGTTTTTACTTCAAATTTGGAACTTCATTGCAAGGTCATGTTACTCCATCCAATCTCAGGGAAACAACAAGGAAAGTCAATGCTAGAGGACCAGCATTATGATAAGTAGGGGGTAGAATGATGAGCCTTAAATATGCTCATAGTTTAAAACTTTTGATACTCTTACTTTTGTTATTAATAGTTGTTTTAACATGTTGATTAAAGACTTTCTGGGTGGTATCCTGTAGCAACTAATTCCATATTCCTAGAGCTTGATAACTTTATTAATTACCTTTTTGATCTTCCGCATGGCTGATGTATGCTTATGATTTTGGATAATGGAATAGGATTAACATGTGATTAATGAATGGATATCGTGTCAATTGTGTGTATGCTTTCCTTCACCTTTGTCATTTATTGCAGGTTGTTGGAGGAAGCAGAAGCTGATCTAACACAAGGAATCTTGGCTCTATTGAAGAATTCATTCCAGAAATAACTCTTTGACCGAATCTTTGGGAAGAAACTTAATGATCCTTCGATCTAGGGAGTGTGTAATGCTATATTTTCTCTGGGTCACGTCAAGCAGATAGACTTTCATTTATGAATGTATGTTCCACGGATTTAGAATGTATTTATGATTATGACTCCCTTTGCTAATTAGTTAGTTGTCTTTTCCATTTAAATAACCGTTCCTCCTACATGAGTGAACGAGGATGAAATAGTATGTGTTAAAATTAAGCTGAATAAGCAATAGAGTTCTGTGTTAAGTTTTATTTTTCAAACAGAGTAATCAATGTATCTTGGTTCTGAATATGAATAAAATTCGATGAAGCTTTGAGTCAACTTCTTGAGTAATCTAGTTGATGCTTGCTAAGGGGGCCCACTTAGTAAGTATTTTGTAGCAAGTTGTTGTAGTTAACTGTTCATTTCATGTCGATTACTAGTTAGAATCTATTTCTGTAGATTTCAACACAAACTCAGCTTTGTATTGTTCCTACAGCATCGGGAACCCATCCCTGTGTCTATTCCTGTAGCATAAAGCCACTTCATTGTTTTTCCTTTAATAATAGCTGCTATGATTTCTATTTTAGCCGAGTTATGTTTGAGTTAAAAAGCTTTACGTTGTATTACTTTTAAGCATTTGTTTATTTATAGATGGTGATTGGAAACTAGTTCTTAGTGCACATACCGTGTTGCTCCATTTCAAGTATATGTTCCCTAGTTTGATAAAACAAATGAACAACCATGAGAAGATGTTAGTCACCTGCTAGAATGTCCAATTCCCAAGTTTAATTTTTCTGTGACTTTTATATCCTTTTGTGGTCATGACCAAACACCATCACAAAAATGTTACATTTTGAAAGTGAAAACCTTGATTTAGAACTACATTCATTGAGGTAGACAAGTTAGTAACTTAGGTCCATCCATCTTCAGAAAATCAATCCTTTCAACAGTGTTCAACCTTTCCTTAGGAAAAATAGAGTCAGAATATGTGGGTTACATAATGATTACATAAAAGGTTAAGATTCGAAAACCAAATATCAAACTTCTTATTCCAAAACAACATAATTTTTTTTTGTCTATGCTTTATGACTTAAGAGAAAGGTTAACCTTCAATTTTTACAAGAGGCCTTGCAAGAACAATCTATATTTATACATGATGTACTATTGTCAAAATATAAGACTTTTCCATCATTTTGCGTACCTTAATTACACCTCTTGAGTCAAAACTCTAAGTCCAATATCATTCATTAGATACCTTAGAATTCTAAATGTGTTAAAACATACCTATACAAGTGGAAATTTTCAAACTTAACCTAGATCTAAATATTTCAAGGTTCCTACATCATCAATACCTATCACATCTTTGATTATACAATCTAGTTTCATCTTCAGGATTTGTCATCCTTTAATCATGAAACTATTTCATGCAATCAAATCAAACTTAGTCTAATCAATAGAATTTGTCATTCTATTTGACTTAGTTGTAATCCTTGGCACTATTTCAAACTTAGATCAAAGCTTAGTCTAAATCATAACACTTGTATGCCTATCCAAACGAGATCACAAAAGAGAAGACTCAAGGACAAGGAACTTAGAACACCCCACTTTGAAACAAAAAACATAGGAAGTTTAAGTAGTGAAAGTTTTGATATTGAAACTACCAACATTGAACCTCAAAATAGTGAGATCCTTAGCAACATGGATAATGTAGAAGAAATCCCTATTCTAGAACTCAACAACACTCAAGGGGAAGAAATAAACAATGAGGATATCCAACAAGTGGAACAAGACCCCAACTTCCATTAGTTTTTGGAAAATTATTTTGAAAGAGATGGGGAAAAATACCTCTTAATGTTAGTCAATCAAGGATTCAAACTTCCCCCTGATTTTGATATCAACATCTTAAAAGAACCTCCCCAAAAGACTAAAAAGGAAATAGAACAAATGGTTACTTTAACTCACCAAATGAAGAACCTTCAACAACAAGTTTTAGATATGCAAAGGGGAACCTCAAAATGATATGCGATCGAAGACATTTGTCCATATCCCTTTAATCAATCCATTAACACGATTCCTTTCCCTAAATGTAGTGAATTCCAAAAGTATGATCAATACAATGGTACAACTAATTCATTAGATCATGTGAGGGAATTCCAAACTACGAGTCTAGAATTTGCACATGTGGAAACTTATTTGATGAGACTATTTCCATGAAGTCTAGGGGGGACATGCTTTGAATGGTTTTCAAAGATTATACCCCCCATCAACACATTTGAAGAGTTGGTCAATAGATTTCTCACTCAATACTCTTACAATATCCAGCATGATATCACCATGAAAGACCTTTGCAACTTGAAATAGAAAAAGGTGGAATACTTCCTCATTTTCTTACAAAAATGGAGACTATTTGCAAGGTATTCTTGTCCCATGCCTGAAAAGGAAAAGATATATATTTTCATTGAAACCCTAAATGCTGAGATGAGTTATAGATTGGAATTAGAGTTTCCCCCTACCTTCAAAAAAATGATTGAAAATGGAATTAAAATAGAAGAAGCCTTAGTCAAAAGAGGGATCATTAAAGTATAAAATGAAAACTATTCATCCACTTCCTCTAGCAACTACAATGGTGGGGAAAAACCTAAATTTTTGCATCGAAACAAGAAAGTGGGCAACAATGAGGTCATAGCTGAAAATAAAAATAGAAAACCAATATTCAACCTAATGGTAACTGACACAAGGACTCATCAAACCAACAATCCTCCCAACACTCCAAATGTTAGCCAAAACAATAATCAAACCAATGCAAGGACTAAAGCAACACTGTTTCCAAAACCTTCCAATCGACAAAAATTCACACCATTGGGACAATCCTTAGATTCCTTCTTAAAGGAACTTATCTAAGGCTAAGCTTATCACAGTGCTATACGCATGAAACTAGGATCTGCAAGTCAAACCCTTTTGGTGGAACGATGCCCATTACTATGATTATCATCAAAACAAGGGTCATATGATGAAATATTATTGGCAATTAAAACACACAATCCAAGCTCTCATTGATAACAAAAAGTTACACATTGAAGGACCTCAAGCAAATAGTGATCAATAACCCTTTACCAAATTATGAAAAGGGAGAGTCCTCTACATCGAATACCAAAGGACATAATATAAACTATGTTTATGATTCTACCATTTATTGTATTGAGATGGTTGAGAATTCAATCCAAGATAGTGAAATCAGAAGCCAAGGGAAGGATGCCACTATTGAAACCCAACACAATGATGAGACCATCTCACATCAAATCAATGACCTTGTACCTAGAAATCTAAGCACCAACATTGAAATGAATGACAATTGAATTAATTTCACCAAAATCACAAATGATCAAGATAATACACCTATCAATGTGATTACAAGAGGACAATCCAAGGTAACATTGAAAGGAGCTACCCTTTCCATGTCCAAAATGACTATTTTTCCTAGAACTCAATATAACATTGTTGATTAGTTACAAAACATACCAGCTCAAATATATGTATTGAAACTTCTGAAGATTTCACTGGCACATAAAGAAATCATAGAACAAGCTTTAGTTGTAACCATAGTACCAAACAATCTAGATGTTTGTACATTTCAAGTTATGGTGGGACATTTGACTACACTTCATTGCTTATCATTCTCTCAACATGATGATGCATCCACCACCCATCCACATAATTCTACTCTCCTCATCGAAGTCCTAATCCATAAACATTGTGTCAAACTTGTCCTTATAGATGGAGGAGCATGCCTAAATATTTACACTCTTAATCTTGTTCATGCATTAGGATATTCTAAAAATGTTATTGATCCTAGAAGGAAAATAACCATAAAAGCATATGATGATGAAGAAAGATCCTCCCAAGGACTGATCATCTTACCCATTCAAGTGGGACCAATTTTCAAAGATGTAGTGTGTCAAGTGTTAGATAAGGAATTGACATATAACATACTCTTGATATGACAATGGATTAATGAAATGCAAGAAGTGCCATAAACCTATCATTAGTTCCTAAATTTTCCTTTCAATGGATAGGTCACGAGTTCTATAGATTCTAACAATCCCCAATATTGCAATACACTCATAACAAGTCAAGATACCTTTGTACCACATAATAGAGAATTCATCAACTCTAATCCATCAAATAAAGAAATTCCAATGGGTTCTTTATCAAGACAGTACGAGGAAAAGGATCAATCAAAAGAAAAATGGGCCATTGACTCTATTTCATGCAATAATGGAAGTCAGCTTGATTCCTTATCAAAACCATTGGAAAAGATCTAAATAAAATACAAGTGCATGGGGAAATACTCATTTGAGAGATCTTCATACTTATCACAATTTTCATCTTCTCCTAAGTCACATGGACAACCATCCACCTCAAGACAAAAAATTCTACAGCCCATCATGCTCTTTCATGGGAAGTTTATAAAAAACAAGTGCTCAAGTGGAGGAATTAGAAGACAGGGATGTCCTGAACTAGTTATACAAAGATGAAGAACCTTCACATGTATCAGTGTCCAATATATGCACAAATAAGTATGGCAAAGGTCAAACAGTCCTAAAAAAATTTGATATGAGGGAAATGGTCCTTTAGGTAAAAGAAAAGAAGGCATCAGTGAACCAATACAGCTCATGCCAATGAATCCTAAAGACAAAACAAGACTAGGATATAGGGAAGACTCAAAAGGGGAAGCTACTCAAAGAGTTGTCAAAAGAATCTTACAACTACAGGCTAGTGAGGATCATTTAATGAATTCCAATGAATATGAATGGGACTCCCTCTCTAAAGAATATTGCCACAACAAAGAAATCTATGTAATCCAAAACTATACACCAATATGTATGAAAGGACAAATTTCTAGTTTTAGACCCCTTGAATATGTATCACAATATGTCCTTGACTCAAGTGAAGATGATCATTCTTCGAGCGAGATAGACACGTTGGAAGAGAGTAACATCCTAGACCTCATTAGACAATTTCACAACATGGCTATCCTGATGCTTACACCTTATGACCTTGGGAAATATAATGATTCCTTGTCCTTAATGCATCCTGAACTAATTGATTGGGATCAAAATCAACCATTTGACATACCCACCTTTTCAAATGATGATGCCCTCATGAACTTCCTATGTTTTGATAATCCTAACAAATATTCTACCATTGAACCTCAAAAGGAAGCTCTTGACGAAGGGAGTGTCAAACCTTTCAGTTACAAAATGAAAAATATAAGAAATGAGTCTAATAGTGAAAACCATCTGATGGCACTATTAAATGAGGAAAAAGTAAAAACAAAGAGCATATCTCAAGGTGAAAACATCCCTGAGGCATCAAGAGGTGGAAGGTTTGGCACTTGTCCAAAACACTATCAGGAGAGATATTCAGTACTAATAGAACCTACACAATCCATCAATGTTGGTACAATCGAAATAGTGAAGAATCTACATTTAGCGAAATCCATGATAGAAGAGGAGAAACCTCATTTCACCAATTCTCTGAGGAGAGGAAAATAAAATTTTCTTGGTTATATGTCGATATGGAAGGCATAGATCTAGAAATCATTATGCATCATTTATCATTACCACCTAGTGTAAAACTAGTAAAGCGAAAACTAAGAAAATTGTATCCCCATATTACCCTTCTGTTGAAAGCTAAGTTGAAAAAGCTACTAGAAGTAGGATTTATAAGATCTATTGACTATATTTAGTGGATATCAAACATTGTTCTGATATCCAAACCAAATAAGAGCATCATGATATGCATAGACTTCAGAGATCTTAACAAAGCCTATCCAAAAGATGATTTTCCTCTACCAAACATTGATCTGATTGTAGACTTGACTGTTGGGCACCAAATGTTATCACTTATGGATGGATTTTTAGGATACAACAAAATAAAGATAGCACCTGAAGATCAAGATAAAATAGCCTTCACATGTCCTTGGGGAACTTTTTGCTTGAATGTGATTCCTTTTGTGCTGAAAAATGTTGGAGCTACATATCAGAGAGCTATGACTACCATATTCCATGACATGATGCATACTTTTATGGAAGACTATGTAGATGATCAGTTGGAAATATCCTACACTAGAGAAGGAAACCTAGAGATTCTAGAAAAAATATTCACAATATTGGAGATATTCAAGGTGAGGTTAAATCCCAAGAAATGTGTGTTCAGTATAACATCAACTAAACTTTTGGGATACATTGTCTCAGCTAAAGTAATTGTAGTAGATCTTGGAAAGGTGAAAGAGATTATGGAAATTCATCCTCCTAAAAACATCAGTCAAATCAGATCACTACAGGGAAGGTTCTAGTCCATCAGAAGATTCATTGCACAATTAGCTGATAAAAATCATCCTTTCAACCACTTATTACAAAAAAATGTCTTTTTCAAGTGGGATGGAAAATGTGAAGCTTCCTTTCATCAACTAAAGAAGTACTTGATGACACCATTCAATGGAAAACCATTATTACTATACATTGCAAGAACTGAGATATCTTTGGGAGCCTTAATAGCATAGGAAGATTTTATAGGAAGGAGAGAAACATCTATTATATCAGTAGGACCTTAAATGGTTATGAGATCACTTACACCTTTATTGAGAAAGCCTTCATTGTAGTTGTATTTGCTACACACAAAAAAATAGGCACTACATGCTAACTCACACCATCAAACTCATTTCCAAAATTGACCCATTAAGGTACTTAGTAAAGTTGCTTTAATAGGGAGGTTAGCCAAGTGGGTCATGGTATTGAGTGAGCTCAACATCCAATACATGGACATGACAGAAATTAAAGTTCAATCCATAGTAGATAAACTAGAGTTCAAGAACCATTGTCATATAACAATCCCATGAACATTGAATTCCTTGATAATGTTATCCTAACCATATCTATACAACAATGGCTGCTATACTTTGATGGCTCTTATACACAACATGGATCAAGCACAAAAATCTTGTTTGTCTCACCACAAGGATACACAATTCCTAAATCCTATAGATTAATGTTCCCCTCCACCAACAAAACAACTGAATATGAAGAATTAATCATTGGAATCAAGATAGTTGTTGAATGGAAAATCACAGAATTACTAGTCTATGGTGATTCACAACTGGTCACCAACCAAGTCAATGATGAGTATCAAACAAAGGATGGCAAGTTGCTACCCTGGAAGAGGTTGGTCGATGATTTCAAAAAGTACATTGTTGAGATCAAATTTGCACAGGTTCCCAAAATAGAAAACAAAGTTGTAGATGCAATGTCCACCATTGCTTCTCTCTTGCAGATACTTGAACAATGAAGACGTTATGAATTCATGGTAGAAAAATTTTCCAACCTAGCCTATGAAGATCTAATATCCCAAGTGATATGCCATATTATCAACCCTCAAATTTCCCTCTATGGAGAAATTCATACGTACTTGCAAGAAAATACCCTTCTAATTAACTTATCTCGAAAGAAAAAATGAAACTTCATTCAACAAGTGGCTCACCACACCCTAATAGCTAATGTGATTTATAAATGGTTTTTGGATGACACTCTTCTTCGATGTCTAGAACATAATGAAGCTGAAACCACTTTATGAGAGGTTCACAAAGGTATTTGTGGTACACATTCAAGTGGATTAACCTTAGCTTAGAAATTATTACGATTGGGGTATTATTGGATGAATATGGAGAAAGAGTCATTTCAATATGTTAAAAGGTGTTCCAAATGTCAAATTCATGGAAAATTGATACATGCACCGGCACAAGTGTTGCATCCTTTCATAGCTACATGGCCTTTTTGTTAGTGGGGATTGGACCTTGTAGGTAAGATTCACCCCTCTTCCTCCAATGGACATAAGTTTATAATCATAGCTACACAATACTTCACGAAGTGGATTGAAGTTGTTCCTCTAACCACCATCATCGGGAAACAAATCTCATCATTCATCCTGAATTATCTTGTATATCCCTACGATGTTCCTCAATCTATCATTATAGACAATGGCTGACCCTTTAAGAATCAATATGTTCAAGAGCTTTGTGAAAGATTCCATATCCAACATCAATTTTCAACACCTTACTATCCCCAATGGAATGGCCAAGTAGAAGCCTCAAATAAGACCATCCTGAAGATTGTGAAGAAAACCATTAATGAAGCTAGACATGATTGGCATGTTCAACTAAACCTGACATTATGAGCTTACATAACCAGTATCTGTACCCTGACAGGAGCAACACCCTATTATGTAGTCTATGGATAATAAGCTATTCTACCTATTGAGGTTGAGATACCATCCCTACATGTGTCACTTAAAGGGATGATTTTAGATGAGGATTATAGAGTATCTAGGCTACAAGAGTTGGAACTATTAGATGAATGCCGACATCATGTATTGGATCACTTAAAAACCTATCAACAAAGGATATCTAGGAGCTACAATCATAGAGTAATACCTAGAGAATTTCAAGTGGGAAATTTAGTCTTAAAAGAAAATCCCCATAATCAACAAGATTGAGAGAAGAAGGGGAAGTTTGAACCTAGTTGGCTGAGTCCCTTTGTTATAGTATCAGTCTTTGGATTAGGAGCATATTAGTTATCCACACTAGAAGGGGATTTTTTGACAAACCCCTCAACAACTTACATCTCAAAAGGTTTTACTCCTAGCTCATCTAGTGAATTGGTAAAGGTCTTGGAAAAATACCAAAAACATCATAAAATGTCCTAAAGAAATACAAAAAAAATCAAAAAAAGGATTTGAATATAGTAAAGAAAAAAAGAAGGAATCATCCTCTAGTGAAAACCAATTTGGTGGTGCTTTGGGAAAGTACCTTGGTTAAAGCCTAGAAAACATAAATGTTGTGTATAATAAGCACTCTCCTATCTTGGACTACGTGACTTGCTCTACATCATTCATCCATCATGCTTCCATCTCTACATTTGTCACTCTTTCATGTTCTCATCATAGCTTGATCCAGTGTTCGTATTGCGGTATCCCCTAGCATTACTCAGCCAAATCTAAAAAATAGTTTGTCTTTCATATCACACCAGGGGCATGCCCTACATTGGATTGGATTCTTGTACATTCTCAAGGTCAGAAATTCAAAAATCCCAAAAAAATTTCCAACATATCAAAATCCCAAAAACATTCAAAACATATTGAAATCCCAAAAACATTCAAAACATATAAAAATCCCAAAAACATTCAAAACATATCAAAATCCCAAAAGAATTCAATACATATCAAAATCCCAAAGGCATTCAAAACATGTCAAAATCCAAAAATAGGTCAAAAAGTCAAAAGGTCAAAAACATAGTCTCCATTCGAACTAAATCATCTCTGAGCTTTGAACATAGGTAAGGGTGATCTTTGATTGTCCCCTCGAGACATTTAGGTCAGTCTTTTAGGTATCTGCTATGTTCTTTTTTTTGTCTTGCAAATCTTGGTCATGTCATCAGTCGAACTACATGGTCTCTACGTGTATAACATAGGCAAGGCTAATCTATTGATCAACCCATGAGGCCCCTGGGATAGGTATTTATGTTAGGTCTTGGTCATCATGGTCATGTCTCACCCTAGACTAGAGGAAAAATCATGCTCTCAATAGGGGAAAATAAACTTCGAGCTTGAACCAATAGGAAAATAGTCATCAGAACAAAATTACAAACACAAACTTCAAATGGATGATGATCTTTATAAATCAAGAGTTTATCACATTAAACATGAAAGTTCAAATTTTTCTACTTTGAATTTTTATATCATATCTCTAGATTCCTCGATGATGTATCAAACTAGAGGAGTGAGGAAGGAGTATGATTTTTCTTTGTCTGTTGTTTGTGGGTTTATCATTATTACTATGCAAGTTGTCACTAGACATGTGCTACAAAGTATCATTGATGAAATTTCGGATTTTCATAGGAAAATGATTAACTCTTGTTTGTTTATGCAAGTGATGCTCAAGTCATCTTAGTTTAATTATACTTAGATGCTTGTATTAACTTGTAATTTTAAACATCATGAAAGTAGTACTTAGGTCATCTTGGTCTAAACTATGCCATCAATGCTTGTATTCACTTTCAACATTTTAAAGTCCCAATGATGATAAAGAGCATGACAAATTGGTTAATATAAATTACATCTTTTGAATACGAGATTTTCATAGTTAGGTTAGAATGCATTCATGTTAGTATTGCATGTGTATTTATGGGGTTTTTAAATGTTGGAACAATTTTGCAATGGTGTCTTCGCTATTATTAATGGATTGATTACACTGGACATTAACCAAAAACACATCATTCTCATTTAGTTGCACATCTGTTGCATTATCATGGGCATATGTTACAAAAAATTATCTCATTTACATTCATACATTCCATCATAATATTTTCCTTAGAAAATACAAAAGAAAATAATAAAGGACATACAATGCATATCATTTCCAACATCAAAATCATGTCATCCACTACACTTAAATAAGTGAGTCTCTTCAAATTTCCAAGAAGGTGGGAAATATGCCATAGTTATGAAGCTTAAAAGATCAATCTATTGTATTCTTCCCACAACTTTTGGAAGTTTGACATACTCACTTATTCAAACTTAAGGCCTTGAACATTTGAAGTCATGCACATTCAATCATTTTCATAATCATAATAAATCACATCACATTGCATAATCATAGTGAATCACATCACATTGAATAGTGTTAAATACATTCATCACATTTCCTAATCATTATCATCACATAGAAATTAAATAAATTTACAACATTTAATATCATAATAGGGAAAGCAAATGCATATCAACATTTAGATCATAATCAACATTGCATATCATGTATCATCAAAACTTTCATAATGTCCATGGGTAAAAGGATATCAAAAAGTAGGATGAGATACATCAAAATCCAAAAGGTCGGTGTATCATGGGAAACACATCCTCAATCTCACAAAAGGTGTATACACAATGTCCAAGGAACATAAAAAAATGCTATGTCGAACTCCCACTAGATGTTGCTGCTCTCATGGAACTAGTACCTCCTCTACTCGATGGACCTGCAATGGGATCTCTCCTATCTCCAAGAAATGGCTATGTGACACCCACGCTAACAGTCCAAGAATGAGATTTTCTAGAACAAGACTATACAAAACTCTCTCATCACTTAGGAGGAACCAACTCATGATATTTACCTCTGTAAAACTACAACTCCTAAAAAATGTGTCAGATCTCTCTAAAGAAATTTGTTGTACCTGTAGATGGTGTTGTCTATTGTATCCTCTTGACAATGGCCTCAGCCTACTCTATCCAATGTCTAAAGGCATCCATCTCTGAAGTAAGTATGATCATCTGTTCCTACAACTACTATATTTGTTACCTATTTGTCCCTCTAATAGTCATCAAAATATCAATCTATGCTTGAAACTGCCCTAACTCATCCTAATGGGACATAATCTTTGCTCGAGCCTATGCTATCTTGCTTTGAAATGATTGAACCTCTACATGCAAAACTGCTATCTTTGATGACTACTAATGAGAGGGTATTCCAATCCAAATCCTAGGAAGCACTGCCTGAGCTACGGTAGCACTCCTCCTACACCTCAAAACTATGAAATAAAATGCATGACTATCATCTGTACCATCATTACTCTCCCCACCACCCACTACACCATTATAACTCTCCCCACTACCCTCTACACCACCATCACCTCTACAACCACCCTTTACACCACCATCATCACCTTTGCAAAAACCCTCCCCACCATCATCACCACCCTCATCATCTCCTCCCTCTCAATCAACTAGTAGTACTGGCTCCTCTAGATGAGTAAATCTAGGAAAGGGATGTGTATGGAAGTACTCTAAATAATCCTTGGTCATCCTGATGCCTATAATATATGAAACATAATCCCATAAACCTGGTGTCAAGGTATAGTACTCTGTACAAACTGCCTCATATGATACATAGGGGCCCCACTCTAAAATATCATTCCATCATCGTGCATAGTGGGAAACTCATAAGGGCATCCCTTGAACCTATCCAACATGTCGGCATACTCATAGATATAGGTATCACTCAAGCATAACATTTGTTCACCCAATCACATAGCATGATAACAACATATACAACATCTCCAGCTAATCCTCTATCCACTTCTCACAATCCAAGTACGGGTGCCATGTGATAGTCTCCAAAACATCTAGAGCATGCCTCCAATAGGAAACCTTTGCCAGCTTATGTTGGACATGTGGACCACTATAGCATAACACATAGGGTCTCCCTAGTGGTCGATGTCTCTCTCCCACGGGCTGGGTGATGGCTATATTCTACCATGCCCATGTCTCTAGTAATGTGATGCCACATGATAGGCTCATCACCCTGTAATAAATAGCCTCATGCAAATCTTGGTATAGGTGGGCTAATATACATGAGCCCCATGAATACCTAGTACCATCAAGTGTAATCTATGATAGCACATGACCCCAACCTATTGAAAATCCCTTCGACCTAAGATTAGGACAAAGGAATCCACCAATGAATCCAAAAAGCACACATGGAAAAGGATCATATTTTCTAATCATCTCTGTCTAGAAATTAATTAGCCCGTAACAAGATCATCTCAGCATAACCTCCACAATACAGTTATCCCACTTTGCTCTATCTTATCATACACCACTATCTCTCCCATCACTGAGATCAGTAGAATATGATAGACATCCTTTGGAGTCACTGACATCTCTCTTGTGGCTAAGTGGAAGGTGTTGTGGTTACTATGCCACCTCTCTACTAATGGCATTAGCAAACCTTTGTTGATCTAATATTGTGGGATATCTAATAAGGAGGTCAACCCACAATGTGTGATAATATCCAAATATGTTGTGTAAAAATGGTAAACCATGTTCCATATCTTCAGGAAATGTTCCTAAGAGGGTGATCCCATAATAGTGGTTTATAATTTTTGGCCAAACTGGACACTGAAATTATTACTTTTAACTAAATCTTCACATTCGGGCTCCTATAGCGGCTAAAATGTGAGGAATTTGAAGATGGTGCAAACTAGTCTCATCAAATTTTGTCTATAGATTCTAAAAATATTTTTTTCAAAATTTTTGGAATCAAATTGCACTTCTTTTTCCATCTCCCACGAAAATAGATTTTTTTCAAAAAACAACATTTTTAAAAACTGACGGACACCGTATAATGCATAACTTTTTTTCCATGAAGGATAAAATTCTAATTCTTTCAAATTTAGATTTGTAACTCTGATATCTAGTGCTTCCACTTGGTTAGATAGTTTTATTGAATATTTTTTCCTTAATCAAGTTTAAAAGTCAAACAAATTACAATTCAGCAGTCGTATAGTAACTTTTTGTATATGTCAAAATTTTATTTTTATTTTTTTTGTTGGATCAAGGACTTCAATATCTAGTGCACTCATATTTTTCAATTTTTTTGATAATCTTCTATTTTTCCACATGTGAAGAACAAAGAAATTCATTTTCAACAAAAACCTATGTTTAATAAAACTTAAAAAACAAATACATAACAAAACCAAAACATATTAAAATTATATTCATTGGATAGCTTGTTCTGAGGAATACCATAATCATTTGAAATAAATTTTAAATGAATTCATTTGATCCCCAAAATCTAAATCAAAAGTGATTTTTTATCAGCATTTTGATAGGTGTAAAGGAGATGCATTTATAGGTATGGTTTAAAACTAGCGAGGTTCTATCCAAGGGGGTTTGATCTAAGGTGATTTGATCAAACCCTCTTCAATTGGAATCCTTAAAATGGAAATTTTTAAGGCTTAAATCATTATATTTTCTAAAAATATGTGATTTCAGCAAAAATTCGTTCATTCCTCTCAGGAATTGTAAACCACTATTATGACAGCACCCAAGACTAGAGTACCTTTGAATCTCCCTAATCAAAGAATGTTCAGTTAAGTTTATTAGTCAATCAATGTCATGTTCAATCAAGACCAGTTATTTAAGATAATGTGCAGTATATCAAAACAAGTTCAATCAGGATAATCAAATCAATCAAAACAATCATCAACTCAATCAATCAAGACAATCAACACACCATCACTCCTCGTCTATCATGAGGTTGATATGTTATCAAAACATTATCAAGCCTTTCCTATCATGAGGTTGATATGTTATCGATCCTATCATCATTCCTCACCTATCACAAGGATGATATATAAATCATCACGCCATCGATCCTCGCCTATCATGAGGTCAATATGCTATCAAACCTTTATCGATCCTCACCTACGATGAGGTTAATATGCTATCAATCCTATCATCATTCCTCACCTATCATGAGGATGACACATCAATCATCACACCATCAATCCTTGCCTATCATAAGGTTGATAATGTTTCAAACTATCATTGCTCCTTGCCTATCATGAGGTCGATACATCATTGGTTCTCTCATTTGATTCTCTCCTATCATGAGATCAAATCATCAACTATCCTACTCAAACGTAAATCAATCAATGCACATCTCACAATTAGACTACAATCAATCTAAAACATGGCAAAGTAGATGACTAATAGGACTTAGAAACATCTTGCAAACATCATCATAGGGCCTTTCTGCAATCACACCTTATCAAACGGGGCAAAGAATATGCTTAAACCGCGTAGAATCAACCAAGGTAAAGACTTTCCAAGGCAACAAGAGGTGCCATTTGGGACCCCAAAGGAACCAAAATAGTGTTTTCACCTCAAAAACATGTTTTCCAAGCTTGCAAGAGGCTCTATTTGGGACCCCAGATGCACCAAAATAAGGTTCAACTTCAAAAACCTCCATTTTCAAGCTTGTAAGAGGTTCCACTTGGGACACCAAAGACACCAAAATAGTATTAAAGCACAAAACATGAATTTCAAGTTTGCAAGAGGGGCCATTTGGGACCCCAAGGTGCCACAACTCCTAAAACACCTAAAAACATGCATTTTAAACCTTGCAAGAGGCACCATTTGGGACCCCAAAGGTGCCAAAACTGTCAAATGACTCAAAAACATCAATTTTACTCTTGCAAGAGGCACCATTTTGGGTCCCAAAGGTGCCAAAACTCTCAAACCACACAAAAACATGAATTTCAAGCTTTCCAAAGGTGCCATTTGGGACCTCAAAGGCACCAAAACTCACAAAAACATTCAAAAACACTTCAAAATGGAAAAAACATCATTTGAATGTGCAACAATAACATACAACAAGATACAACACCTATCTACAACATTTAAAATACCATTGAAAGGTAAGAAAATGACTAACAAAGAGATTTCTCATAAAGTGTACCATAGGTCCAGAGGTAACAGGCTAATCAAGTTGGAGAAGATGCTCAAAATGATGCTTGTGGTATGGGATCACCATCTTCCTCTAAGCTCTCTATTCTTCAACTTATCGAAACTCAAAATGTGCAAATAAATCCCATAGGCTAAAACCTTTAAGAGAGCCAAGTCGGTGTGACATCCATCATGTCTGTCCGACTAGCAATAGTAATCTTGTTGAAATTGTACATGTCACTGTGACCTTGTTTCTATCTTGCCAACGGAGCCTATTGCTGTGACTTGGATACTTGGAGAGAAATCTCAACAATGTTGGGAAAGTCTCACCGACACTATACATTGGGATAGCGTAAGGTGGCTCGATAAGAGGTCTTACCGATATGTATGTCTCACCGATAGTTATCTTTTGGAGTCATCAGGGTAACGAAAGGGGTCTCAGTGTGAAGTATTAGTGACGAGTGAAGTCTCGCCAATGGTGGAACATTGCGGTGTGATTTCAAGACTTTAGAGAGACCTCTTAGCAAAAGGAGTTGGTCTTGCTGACTACTATTTGGTGTTTGGTATAAGATGTGGTGGCTCAGTATGAAGTTTCATCAAGATTGGAAGTCTCACCGAAAACATTTCTTTTGAAGCCTTCAGGGAGAGTCTTGGGTGTTCGGTATGATCTCTTAGCAAAGGACGATAGTCTTGCCGAATGATGAATACTTTGGGATACCTTGTGAAGACCTCAGTGTGATGTCTTGGTGAAAGACATTTTTCTTGCCGATGAGAACACTCATGTATATGTGACTTATAGAGCTTTGTTATGATGTCTCACTGAAAGTGATGAGTCTTGGAAATAGTGATACATGTGAAGAACTTTTGTATGAGGTCTTGTCAACAACGAAAAGTCTTAGCGATAGCCTTCTGAACTCGATGTAACATCTTGCCTATAGTGTGGACTCTTGGAAATATCAAATGTAGGCTTTGTGGCATCGAGGAGACATGGTTAGTGTCTCACTGACATGTCGATACATTGTGAATACCTTTGACCGATTGGGAGACCATCCTATGTGGTGAGTCTATGACCAATCAGAGAAGCTGAATGGGAATAGTTGGAAGATAGTCCATTATGGCAATTATATGAGGAAGTTTAACAGATAGGAATGGCATGAATATAGTCTAAAATTGTAGATGATGTTTGGTTCACTGGTTTGATAGTTGGACAATGTGTTCTACGGGTCGTATAATCAGTGCGAGTGAATTTGATTTAGGAAGAATTGTAACATTTTGTACAAGGTTGATCATATTGAATCTGCTACTATGTAAACTAACATTAGAAAGATAAGTCAAAAATATGTTTGTAATCTCTATTACTGTAATACAAAGTGACTTCTCTTGGTGTGGTGGGTTTTTCTCCCGTAAGGGTCTTCCCATGTAAATCTGGTGTTCATATGTGTGTATATTTCTTTGTTTCTATTATCTCTTTCAAGTGCATTTTAATTGGACTGTAATTACAAAATTTAAAAGTGTCTCTACTTTCTTCACTGAGGTTTTGATGTTAGGAGAGTTGTTTCCACACCTTGTCTTTCCTTACAAGTGGTATCAGAGCCCGATCAGTTGTGTTATCCTTATGGGTACGTTGGGTTTTGTGTCAATTATGTTCAGTGAGAGTCTTGTAGAAGTTTGTTAATTCTAATTATAGATTGAGATGGCTAGCACGTCAGGAAAGATTGAAATAGAGAAATTCAATGGCAGCAATTTTGAGTTGTGGAAGCTCAAAATGGAGGATCTTCTAGTGGATTGTGATCTGTGGCTTGCTTTGTCTAGAATGAAACCTATAGGCATGAAGTGAGAAGATTGGGACATTGCAAATATAAAGTCTAAGGGGATGATAAGGCTCTGTTTGGTAGACTCCGTACTTCTGAATGTGCATGAGGAGGAGACTGCATCTACCTTGTGGAAGAGACTGGCATCTATTTATCAGGGGAAGTCCTTGGTGAATAAACTAGTCTTAAGGAAGAAGTTGTATAGTTTGAGAATACAGGAAGGAGGGTTTGTGGCTAAGCATTTGAACACATTTAACATGCTTATTGCACATTTAACATTTTTTGTCATGAAGACTGAAGAAGAGGATCATTGTATGCTATTACTGTGTTTTTTGCTAGACTCTTGGGATTACCTGGTGATGGCTATTAGGAGTACAACATCCAGTTTCAAGATGGAGGATGTTGTTGCTTCTTTGTTATCAGAAGAGATGAGAAGGAAATATTCTGAGATGGTGAAGGATGCCCTTTCTATTAGAGGAAGATCGAAAGAGAAAGGCAAGAAGAAGGAAAAGAAATCAAAATCAAAATTAGAGGGGAGATCAAAGTCTCTTGGCAAGAAGTCCAAGGTGAAGTGCTAGAACTGTGGGCAACCTGGTCATGTCCGAAAGGATTGTAAAGAGGAGAAAAAGAAGAATAAGAAGAGCTCTTCCAATAATGATTCTTCTCAGAGTAATGCAGATTCCTTCATTGCAGCCTTGGCTACTTAGGCATCAGATGATGTCTAGTTGATTGATTATGGAGCATCTTTTCACATGATATCTCATAGAGACTTGTTTACAAAGTATGAAGAATACGATGGTGGAAATGTGTACTCAACAAGTGATTCATCTTTGGAGATAGTTGGCCTTAGAAGATTCAAAATCCAATTCCTTGATGCAATAGTGAAGGGGATCAAGGATGTTATGCATATACCATGTCTGGCTCGAAATCTACTATATGTCAGTAAGCTGCATGATATCAGAGTGCAAGTCACATTCTCTAGAAATGGCTGCAAGATGACTAGAGGCTCAATGGTGGTAGCAAGGGGTGCTCGTATTGGTACCTTGTACAAGCTTGATGCACATGTTGTTCAATGTAACAATGTCTCTATAAAGTCATAGAAATCTACTCATGGAGTTAAAGAGGGAAATGTTCCTAATTGTGTAAACTCTAAGAAGTAAACCTTCTAGCAAAAAAAAATATGCTCTAGCATCATAGGCTAGGCCACATTGGAGAGAAAGGTTTAAAAACCTTGAAGAATAAAAACCTGGTTGAGGGGCTTGATGATTGTAATGTTGAATTTAAATTTTATGAACATTGTATATATGGAAAGCAACATCATGTTTCTTTTTATTCCAGTCCTCATAAATCTTCTCGTTTGCTAGATTATATTCATTCTAATGTATTTGGTCCATTGAATGTTCCTTCTTTGTCTAAATCAAGGTACTCTATATCATTTATTGATGATTATTCAAGAAGAGTATTTGTTTTCTTTTTGAAAAGTAAATTAGAAGTGTTCAGTTGGTTTAAGGAATTTAAGAATCTTGTAGAAAATCAGACTCGAAGGAAAATAAAATACTTAAGGACTGATAATGGCAGTGAATTTTGTTCTAATGAATTTGAAAGATACTATAAAGACCATGGAATTAAAAGACATAAGACTACACCTTATACTTCATAGCAAAATGGAGTTGCAGAAAGGTTCAATAGGATAGTGATGGAGAGATCATGAAGTATGCTGAGTAGTGCTGGCTTGGAGGAGAAGTTTTGGGTTGAGGCTATAGCTACTACATGTTATTTGATAAATCATTCTCCAGATTCTATTCTTGTTGAGAAAACACCTTTGGAAGTGTGGTTTGGTAAGAAGCCCTCTCTGAGACATATTTGTGTTTTTGGCTGTGAGGCATATGCATATGTGCCAAATGAGAAAAGATCTAAGTTGGAGAAGAAGGCTGTCAAATGTATTTTTATTGGTTATAATGTTGGTATAAAAGGATACAAGCTTTGGGATCCTCATACGGAGAAGGTTCTATACAGCAAAAGTGTAATCTTTCATGACCTAAAGCCTTCTACCTTGGATTTGTAGTCAGAGACAAGGTTTGAAAATAAAAAGAATGTAGTTCTAATTCCCCTGACACTAGAGAAAGAGGAATTGAAAATTCAAAATGTACCTAAAGCTGAGGAGAGCTCAAGCAGTTCTGAAATTTTAGAAGAAGAACAACAACCTTAGCCTCAGCCAGTGAGGAGGTTGGCTCATGAAAGAAAATAACTTGATAGGTATGGGTTCTCTTTGATAGATTCTACTTGTGCATATGCTTTGATTTCTAGCACTGATGAGCCTAGGACTATAAAAGAGGCATTTAAAATGTCTGATTTAGACTCTTGGTTGGAATCCATGAAAGAAGAAATGGCATCATTAGAAAAGAATGATACCTAGAGTTTGCTGCCCTTGTTTGAAGGAAGAAAATTTGTAGGCTACAAATGGGTATTTAAGAAGAAGATTGGTTAGGATGGCAGTGTGGAAAAGTACAAGGCGAGGTTGGTTGCGAAGGGTTATTCCCAAGTAAAGGGAATTGATTATGGGGAAATATTTTCTCCTGAAGCTAAGCTGACGTCCATTAGATTTCTTATGTCACTTGTAGCAACATATGACTTAGAGATCAAACAGATGGATGTGAAGACAACATTTCTTCATGGTGATTTTGAAGAAGAAATCTATATGTCCTAGCCTGAGCACTTTGTTGAGAAAGGTAAATAAAAATTGGTTTGCATGTTAAAAACGTCTCTGTATGGGTTAAAGCAGTCACCTAGAATGTGGTACCAGAAGTTTGATAATTTTGATTTTTCTTTGGGATTTGTTAGATGAAAATATGATCATTGTGTCTATTATAATGCTGAAAGTGATCGAGTGATTATTATTGCTCTCTATGTTGATGGTATGTTGTTCATAGGCAAGAGTAAGCTAATGATTTCTAATCTTAAGTCTTAGTTGTATGCTAAGTTCAAAATGAAAGATCTTGGTGCAACAAGGTATATTTTGGGATGAAGATAACTAGGGATAGGAAGAATAGAAAACTTTGGCTTAGTCAGAGTAAGTATATCAAAACTTTTCTAGAAAGATTTTGCATGAATGATTGCAAGCAGCTAGTTGTTCCAATCTTGCAGGGAATGAAGCTATCTATTGAAGACTATCCAAAATCTCCTACTAAGATGGAGGACATGATCAGTGTACCCTATTCTAGTGTGTTTGGAAGTATTATGTATGCAATGGTTTGTACTAGGCCAAAAATTTCCCAAGTAGTGGGATTTCTTAGTCATTTTATGGATAATCCTAGAAGAATACATTGGGATACTATGAAGAGAGTGTTTAGATATTTGAAGGGGAATTCAAAATATGCTTTTTGTTACCATGGGAACTTGGATGCTTCATATAGAACTCTCAGCATTTGAGGTTATGTAGATTTTGATTGGGCAGGGGACATTGATAGCAGGAGGTCCACCGGTTGATACATTTTCATGACAAATGGTGGTGCAGTGAGTTGGATGAGTAAGTGGCAGGGTGTAGTCACTTTTTCCACTACGGAGGTTGAATAAATGGTAGCTACACATGCTTGTAAAGAAGCAGTCTGGTTAAAACATTTGTGTTCTAACATTGGTTTTGATGCAAGGAAAATAACTATTTTTTGTGACAGTTAGAGTGTAACTTGTCTAGCAAGGAGTCCTACTTTCCATGCTAGGACAAAAAATATAGATGTACAATACCACTTTGTACAAGATATGGTGGAGGATGGAAAGGTCATTTTGGAAAAATTTGATACTTTGGAGAACGTTGCAGATGCATTGATGAAGCCAGTGAGCACAGACAAGTTCAGGTGGTGTTCCAATTCAATGGGCCTCAGTACCCATAATTTTTAGTAAGTTTTATTGTGCTTTGGAGGTGCCTATGTGATCTTCATGAAGTGGGAGACTAAAATATATGTGTGCCTCAATCCCATAGGCTGAAACCTCTAAGAGAGCCAAGTCGGTGTAACATCCATCATGTCTAGCTGACTAGTAGTAGTAATCTTGTTGAAATTGTACAGGTCGCTGTGACCTTGTTTCTATCTTTCCGAAGGAACCTATTGCTATGACTTGGATACTCGGGGAGAACTCTCAGGGATGTTGGGAAAGTCTCACCAACATTATACATTATCATAGCATAAGGTGGTTCAGTAAGAGGTTTTACCGATATGTATGTCTCACTGATAGTTATCTTTTGGAGTCATCAGGGTAACAAAAAGGGGCTCGGTGTGAAGTCTTACTGACGAGTGAAGTATTGCCGATGGTGGAACATTGTAGTGTGATTTGAAGAATTCGGAGCAACCTCTTAGTGAAAGCGGTTGGTCTTGCCGACTATTGTTTGATGTTCGGTATAACATGTGGTGGCTCGTTATGAAGTTTCATCGAGATTGGAAGTCTCGCTAACAACATTTCTTTTGAAGCCTTCGGGGAGAGTCTTTGGTATTCGGTATGATCTCTTAGCGAAGGATGATAGTCTTGCTGACTGATGAACACTTCGGGATACGTTGTGAAGCCCTCGATGTGATGTCTTGGTGAAAGATATTTGTCTTGCTGATGAGAACACTCATGTCTATGTGACTTATAGAGCTTCGGTATGACATCTCACTGAAAGCGATGAGTCTTGGTGATAGCGATACATGTGAAGAACTTCGGTATGAAGTCTTGGCAACAATGGGAAGTCTTAGCAATAGCCTTTTGAACTCGAGGTAACATCTTGATGATAGTGTGGACTCTTGGCGATATCAAATCTAGGCTTTGTGGCATTGGAGAGACACGGTTAGTGTCTCACCAACATGTCGATACATTGTGAATACCTTTGACTGATTGGGAGACCATCTTATGTGGTGAGTCTATGACCAATCAGAGAAGCCGAATGGGAATGGTTGGAAGATAGTCTATTGTGGCAGTTCTGTGAGGAAGTTCGACAGACAGGAATGACATGAATATAGTCTAAAATTGTAGATGATGTCTAGTTCGCTAGTTTGACAATTGGACACTGTGTTGAACGGGTCGGTGTGTAATCAATGCAAGTGAATTTGATTCAGGAAGAATTGTAACATTTTGTACAAGGTTGATCATATTGAATTTGTTGCTGTGTAAACTAACATTAGAAAGATAAGTCAGAACTCTGTATGTAATCTTTGTTACTGTAATATAAAGTGACTTCTCTTGGTGTGGTGGTTTTTTCTCCCATAAGGGTTTTCCCACACAAATCTAGTGTTCATATGTGTGTGTATATTTCTCTATTTCTGTTATCTATTTCAAGTGCATCTTAATTGGACTGTAATTGTAAAATTTAAAAGTGTCTTTGCATTCTTTCCTAAGGTTTTGACATTAGGAGAGTTGTTTCCACACCTTGTCTTTCCTTACAGTTTCATTCAGTCATAGTGCTAACTTCAATCAGTAGATGACAAATCATCATTTAAACAAAAAATAAGATAAAGTTTCATTGCTTGAAAGCTTTGCAAATCAAATAATTAACTCAAGATAAATACCATTTTGGAACACAATATGAAGTATATTTAAATCTGGTTGCTTCTATTATTGGTGAAATAGATAAGCAACATTTACAAATCTGGAAAGATCACTAGTGTACAAAAAATGTATGTCTTCAGATTATCTACATCCACACTAAGAAAATATGCTAGATACAGATCACCTCCTTTTGTTGAACTTAACTCCTATTCTATTGCTACTCTTAAGTTTCTCTACCTTCTAACATTAACTTGCTAACTCTAACCAAGAAGACCAAAAAAAGATCCTCTTACAAAGAAATAGGATGTAATTCTATCTCCTCTATCTTTCAAAAAATTCCTATTGCTTGAAATCTATCCCTATCCTTCTGTCTACCTTCCTTCTTCAAATCTCTTTTTGGTTGCTTCCTTCTATTTTTTTGTGTCTCAAAAAGTCATATGTGAAAACTTGCCAAAAAAAATGCATCAACCCCCGCTTTAGGGTTTACAAAAAAAAAATTGTTTTAGAAGGGTCGGCCCTTAGATATTTTGGAATAAAGTCAATGATGCATTCAATGTGCATCCCCTTATCCATGTTAGTGAAGGATCACTCCAGAGATGGCCTTTTAGATCTTTTGCAACCATCGCATTAACTTCTGGCTTCCCTGTCCAACCTTGAACTTCCATCAGAGCCACTTTGAATGTTCTACAACATAGTCATTAATTTAGATCTACTTTTTCTAGTAGAGATCCCAATTTTCCCTGAGACTTGTAGCTCCTTCCTTTCTGCCTTTCTCCTGATCTAGATCTCTTTATAGGTGACACCATTGGCCATTGAACTGATTGCTCACCTTTGATCTTAGAGTAAATCCATGTCATTTATCCTCTATTGATCTTCCTCACAAGAATAGCCACCACATTCCACCTACCACTTTTTCACCCTCAACTTCCTCTAATTGGTTGAACAAACACCATGTAAGATTTTTAGGCAATCAAAAGTCATTCAAATAGAATCTCATGTCGGCGAGACACTAGCTATGTCTCACCGATGTGATTCTGCTCCATAGAAGCAATCAACATAGCTTACAACTATCAACAAGAAGTCATAATGAGCCCCCAAGAGTCATACCAATATCCAAAATTGTCGCCTAGACCATCGTTATCGGCTAGACATCACAGTCAGCCCTTAAGAGTTATACCGCCGTGTTCCTCCATTGGCAAGACATCCACATTCAACAAGATAGAAAAGATGAAAGAAGGTCTCAATGAGCTCCCATTAGTCACACCAAAGAGTTAAAACCATTGGCAAGACTCCATTCAATTGGCAGGACATCATATCAAATGTAAACCCCTTAGCCAGTAGTCTTGCTAATATCAATCTTATGAACAACTATCGGTGAGAGTCCACAAGTTAGCAAGATATTACATCAAAGCCACAAACCTTTGATGAGACCTCCACCATTCGGCGAGACTTCATAATGAACAAGGGTTCCCTTCCCTGATGACAATCCATTCTAGCAATACTTCACCCCATCGATGAGACATCACAACTAGTTCAACTTCCTTTCAACAAAACTCCCACTTGGTCGGCAGGAGGTCATAGCAAAGGAGACTTCCTTTCCCTGACCTCAAACCATTTTCGGTGAGACAAACATGAATCAGCCAGACATTATCACAATGACACCTCCTTTCGGCAAGACCACCTTCAGTCACTGAGAAAATACACCAAACTCAAACCCCTTTAGGGAGACTTCTTTTGGTTGGCCAGACATTGTAGCGAGCTCAAATTATTTCGGTGAGACTCCCACCAGTCGGCAAGATATTACACCGACGAAAGAATCCCTCAGAGAGACTCCACTTGGTCGGCGAGACATTATAGTGAGCTGTAAACCATTCTCCCCACTGCCGACCTTGTGAAAAAATGTCGGCAAGGGGTGTGTGCAGGATCATTATGGAAAAAATAGGCCCTTAAGTGGCCAAAAATTCAGAAAAATCAATGTTAGGCAACTTGATGTAAAAATTTGAATAAGTTATCTATATTATTTCAAAAATATGTAAGAATAGAATTTGTAGAAAATTGAATGTAGTTTCTAAACTAATAGGTTTATTTAAAAATAAATAAAATCTATTTGGTGAAATTTTGAAATTTCAATGCAATAGTACTTAAATTTTAGGGAAAAAATAAGAAGTAGGTGTCTGTCTGACTACCCTAGCCATAATAAAATGATAATATTTTTTTATAAGATTTTATATATAAGTAGAGGACTCATGTTCAGATGTGATGCATATTTTTTTCTAATTTTTCCAAGTAAATAATTAATTATGAATTTTTATTACAAATTTTTAAAAATATAAAAAATCGTATGCCTGACCAACTTAACTTGGTCAAAACTTCATGAAATTTAATTTTTCTTTTTCTAATCGTATATCATGTGAAGAATAAAATGTGGCGAATGTGTCAGATTCAGAAAATGGGATATCGTTTGAAAGTTATAGATGTTTCTCAATCAGCCTATCGATTAGGACTTTAGTCATAATTCTAATACAAAATGAATAATAATTATTTATTAAATTCAAATTAAAGCATAATTTATATCGGTGGAAAGCTGAGAATCTCCTCTAAAATCCCTTTTCATTTCATCAATTTTGGGTAAAAAAAGTCGTCAACCACATACCCTACAAATACCCATAATATTGCTAATTTTTGGCCCCTCATGATCCTGCACATACCCCAAGATGTCTTCCCAAGCAGAGAGATATATAAAAACTCACGGTGATCGAAATGTCTAGGTGACTGATGTACTTCAAATGAATAGAACACAACAACCAGTCAAAAAGACATCCAACTATTCTCAGTGACTTTATTCTTTGAGGAGTTTTATGCTAGATCTAATTGAGGCATGCTTTCCAACAGACCTCGAGAAAAGCATCAAATGTATGGTTTAATCGTATAAAACCATTCCTTCATTAGTCCTCAAAAAGCATAGAAAATACATCATTCTTGATCATTTCATTCAATTTTTACAAAAAAGAAACCCAACTCTTTGGGAGGCAGAACCAAATCCGACAAAACAAAAGAAACAAACGTAGGAGGATAACAAAAGAACTCCTAAGACCCAACTAAACAACCAAAGGCGATGAAAACAAAAGAAGAAGGGGGACCCATTTTGTTCCAAAATAAAATGTGGTGGTTATGCAAGGAATAACAAATGGTGACTCAGCTGGGAAAATGGTTTAACCATTTTCCAAGAAACTGAAGGATTCAACTACCCAAAACTCTTGGTTTATGAACATCACAACTCCAGTTGGGTTAGTTTTAACAACCAAGGTTGAGCTAGAATCTCAAATGTAAATCAACACTAGCTAGCCCTAAATATATGTGTGTGCTTGATGGTGCATCACCCTTTTATAAAGTTTTCCTCATCTTTTGAACAACAATGTGCATGATTTGAACTACATGAGTTGATTCTCCTTAGCTATTATGCAATGATATCTCGAGCATTGCTCCGCTATCAGTCAGGTGTCCATAGCCCCGATGGAGATACCTCTAGTGTTCTCACAACATTTCTCTACTTCCAGTTAGGCATCCATAGCCCTGGTAGAGATACTGGAATCACCCATTCATATTGAGTCTTCCTTTCCTTTAGATAGTTCTTTTTCTTTCTCTTGGATTTTCAGGTATTTCATTCAATTTTTCTTTTCTCAATATGTCAGATGTCTAACATCTATTTTGGGTTGGAAAATACCATGGACCTCATAACAACATCCAGGGAATCAGATTTTTCACTCGGATCTTACAACACCATAGTCCTAGGATAAGTATACCATTACAAAAGGAGATGCTTTTGATGATTTGTGATAGATTTAGATGTAGTTAATGAAGATTGTTTACTTTGCACCTTGTTTTAAAAACTTTCCACAACTCTTATTGATAATGGGCATAAAAAAACAAATTTAGGACAAAATCATCTAATCAGAAAACCTAAAAATATCTAAACCAACTTCCCTCCTAATAATCAAAGTATACTTCAAATAGCAAGCCACCGTTTGAAGATGGAAAGAAATAGAGAAACCCAAAAGAACTAAACAAGACAAACAAAAAACAACAAAGGAAGTGAAAGGATAGAAAGAAAAAACAAGCAAACAAACAAAAAAACTATTTACAAACAGACAACAAATTATTTACATAAAGAACAACAAATTATTTACATAAATGCACAACCCAACAAAAATACCAAACTTTACGACTTAAAATAATGTTTTAAAAACTATCCATTAATAGGCAATGGAACAGGTTTTCCCGTTAAACTACTCAATGGAAAAGAGTTTTCTCCTAGGATTTTAGCAATTTGATAGGGACCTAACCAAAGTTTATCAATTTTTTGGTGATTTCACTTCTTTTCATTAGCTTTATCCCATAGTAGCAGAAGGAAATATATTTTGAAAGCCTTGATTTTGCTTGTTTTGTCAAACCAACATTTGAGAATAACCTAGTGTCTAAAGAATTGCTACAAGGCAACATCTCTCTACTTTTCTAATTTCAACAAGCCAACTAACCTTACTTCTATCCTATCATCACTAGAGTAAATTTTTTGCATAAACTCAAGGATAGGTATCTGCAAGTGAATAGGGAAAACAGGCTCTTGGCCATACACTAGCTTAAATGGTGAAGTCCTTAAAGCAGCCTTGATCCTAGTCCTATCTGCCCATAATGCAAATCTTAGCTGGGTATGTCAGTCCCTAGGATTGTCCTCTAGCAGTTTTTTAATTACTCCTAAGAGATTTTTATTAGTTGATTCTGCAACTCCATTTCCTTGTGGGTAATAGTCTGAAGAATACTTTAAAAGAATTTTGTGATCATAAGCTCATGAAATAAACTCAGCAAAAGAAAAGGAAGAGCCATTGTCACATACCAAACCTAGTTGTGATGCAAAGGGTACTCCAAACCTAGTTGTGATGCATTCGATGAGGAACTTGATTACTACTTCCATTGAGCTATTCTTGCAAGGTATAGCCTATGTTCATCTTGTGCAGTAATCTGTGGTAGTCGAAATAAATTTGTGTCCTGCAAAATAATTTGGGTTAATTGCCCCAATAAAATCCAACACCCATTGGGAAAATCGCCTTACCTCGTAAATAGGTTGCAATGGCATGGTTGAATGGTGCCCTTTTGATGTAGAAATTTGGCCTATGTGACATGTTCTTACATGTTGATGGGAATATTTGAACACACATGGCCAATAATAACCAGATTTGAGGATCTAATGTGCTAACAAATTTGTAGATCCATGACATGTGCCATGTTTCCCATGAAATCCAACAATTACATGCTTGGCCTCTTGCTGATCAAGGCATCATAAGTAAACTCCCTCAAAAAATTTCTTGTATAGCAATCCTCCTTTGTGCAAGTAATGGGAGCTTTTCATTCTCAGCGCTCTCCTTTGAGTTTTATTCATTCCCTCTGGGCACTAATTTTTGAGCATGAAATAAATGGTATCGACATACCAAGGGTCATTGGAAAAGGACTGTGTTGTGTATTGCTGGAAAATAATGTTCTCACTAGCATCCGCTATGGATTTAGGTAGGCCTATACCTCAAACAAGTTTCATAGGGTGAATCTCCAAGTCAAACTCCAACAAAATAGCCATCCATTTCCCCCTTCATTCTCCTAGCTTGCTTTGCATTAGTAGATATTTCACAACAACATTGGGAACTACAACAATAATTTGACTTCATAGGATGTAATGCCTAAACTTCTTGACATCTCTAACCGACACAAAAGCTTATTTTTCAAGAGGTGGGTATTTGACTTCGGCATTCTTAAATGGAGAACTCATGAAGGAAATTGGCCTCTCATCTCCTTCCTCTCTTCGTTGGGTTAGGACAATTGCACATGAGTGTTCAGAAGAAAAAGAATAAAAATAGAATGGCTTCAAGTAGTCAAGGTTGGTGAGGACTGGTGCTTCTGAAATGGATTGTTTGACTTGAGAAAATGTGGCCTTTGCCTCATTACTCCATTCTATTTTGGCCTCTTTCTTCATCATTTCATTCAATGGCATAACCATTTCTACAAAACCTGTGATAAACTTTCTTAGAAAGTTGATCTTTCCAAAGAAAGATCTCATCTCCTTCTTACTTCCTGGCCTAGCTATCTTTAGAATGTACTCAACTCGATGTGGATCTATCAATATTCCTCTCTCTAAGATTATGTGTCCCAAAATTTTCCCTTCAGAAACCCCGAACATGCACTTTTTAGGATTCAAAGAGACACCATACTAGATACATCTTTCAAGAACTTTAGCTAATTTTGCATCATGGTTTAGTCTATCCTTAAAGAATACTGTCAGGTCATCCATGTAAATGATGATGCATTTACCAATCAAATATTTGAATGGTATGTCCATGACATGCTAAAAAATTTCTCCAGCATTTATCAGACCAAATGGCATCCTTCTATAAGAAAATGTTCCCCACTTAGTAGTGAAGGTCGTCTTCATTCTATTTTCATAATTAACAATCACCTGATTTTATCTAGAATAACCATCTAAGAATGATATCATCTGAGATCCATTGATAGTTTGCAAGACTTCATCCAGAGAAGGGAGTGGGTAGTTGTCTTTTTCTAAAGCTCTATTGAGATTCTTGAAATCTACACATAGTTGGATCTCTCCATTTTTCTTATAGACTAGAACCAAGTTAGCCACCCATGTTGAATGTTGTATAGGGAAGATTATTCTTGCAAAGAGCAATTTCTAAACTTCTTTAAAGATCAGTGGTTCAATCAGGGCATTGATAGGACATTTTTTCTGCCGAAATGGCTTAGCTTAAAGCTTCAATGGAATGGTATGAGTCATTACAAAAGCATCAAATTTCTTTAGATCTTCATACCCCTAGGCTATCACAGCAATATCCTTCTTCAGTGCCCTTAGTATATCTTTTCTAATTGCTTTAGGGAAAGCTTTCCCTATGTAAATATTTCTTTGAGGGCCAAAATTAGATAGGTTAATAGTTTCATATTCACCTCCTTTATCTTCGACTGATACCCTTTCTCAAGCTCTTGGGTCTGAATAAAAAATTCTTTCTAAGGCCACCATTCCCTTGGGAATGCTATTACCTTTTAAATTGAGGACCCCCTCTATATCACAGTCTTCGGGGTTCTAGTCTCCTTGATCTCTATAGGACTCATCAATGATCTATCCTTCAAAAACATTTGAGCTTACTAGAAAAGCTCAAGGATATGTCGATCATCATTAAAAATTTGAAAGTTCCTAACATTATCAGGAACAGTCGGGGTGGATATCAATTCTACTGAGAATCTCTTAAGCTTGGAGCCTTGCATGGGTTCTAGGGTACTTGTGACAATAGCTAATGAATCAACTATTTGATTCTCTTCTCTAGGGATTAAACTAATCACAAAAGCATCAAATGCTTCAATCAGGTTCCATACCTGAGTTCTATAAGCTACCAACCTTTTATTGTGACATGTGTATTGGCTACACACTTGCTTGATAACTACTTTTGAATCTCCTTTAACCATCAAGGTAGTAGCTTTCTTCTTATGTGCAAACATTTGTCCCCAAGCTAAAGCTTCATATTTTGCTACATTGTTACTGCATCTAAAGTACAACTTGTAAGAAGCAATTTTTTTTTTCCTCTTGGGCTAGTTAATTCAATCCCAACACCAAAACTTGTTTTGGACTTGGATCCATTAAACACAAGGGTCCATAGCTGATCATTAGCTGAGGTTGATCCCTTTGAGTTTATTATGGGCGCTTGGATGAGGTGAGCCATAGGTGGGGCCACTTGATCTTCTGTATCAAATATTGAGAAGGGGTGTTCAATAGAATCCTTAGGTGCAATTTTTAGTTCCTGCTTAGATATATTATGTAATTTGAGGCTATCCTTCTAATAGTCACTTTTATCTTTGATTAATCCCTTGGGTTTTGGTATACTTGTGAGTGCAGGGGTATCAAACAAACCTTTGGGTCATTCTTCGTAACTATGTTGGTTTGGTATTGTGACCGGGGTAAGTTCAATTTGAGGAGGGACTTCCTTTGAAGGTATATTATCCCTAGTTAACAAATTGCATTTTTGGCTTCAAATGAGAAGTGATCTAAAATGGTCCCAAGGTGACTTAGGCTAGTTTCCTCAGTTTGGGAAACATGATTTAAAATACTGATGCAAGGTTGGTAAGTCAATTCTGAATGATTTCTGTAGTGTACCCTACACCAATTAGGGAGTAGAATAGTTTGCAAATCAATATTTTCCCCTAAGAATAGCTAATCATGTTGTAGCTTCGTGATCAATTCCTATTGATTTTCATCAATCATGGGATCAGGGAACTTTTGTATTGACAAATTTTTAGAATCAAGAACTGAAAAGGTTAAAATCTCCTCTCTTTTATAAACCCCTATCTCAATTTAAAAATAAGCCACCTCGATGGGACAATCATATTCAGTGATAATATGTTTGAGGCAAGGTTCACTTTCAATCCTAATTTGCATAGGAACTCCCCTCCATGGTAGCCACATATGTGAAAAGTCAATGGAGAGATATCCCCCTATACTTTTCATCAAATCTCTTCTTAACAGCATACCATAAGTCTTGGGAATGTCTGCTACTTGAATATCTTTATTGGTTAAAATCCTAGGGTTAGGCCGTCCTTGCACATGTATATTTATCAATTCTCCAACTACATTAACCTCTGTTTTATCAAGTTGGATGACCTTGTTTGTTTGGATAGGGTTCAATCCCAATTTCTTGCATATAGAAAATGGCATAACATTGTTGGAAGCTCCTACATCTAGTAGGAAATTATGTAGATTCTTCCCATAGATTCTCAAACTTAAAAGGAATGGTGGGGTACTTACCTTGCTTCTATATAAAGCTTTTTTCATGTTTGTAGCAAGTTCCACCTTGGTTTTCCCTTTTGATTTATCATCGTCTTCCAAATCTTTCAGCACTATCTCTCGTTGAGCAGGGCACCAATTTAGGATGTCGAAGTATGATAAAGATATTTTTTGTTTTTGCATCTTAGAAACAATATCAAATTCAGTGTTATAGCTTGCATTACTTTTGAAAACACTAGGTGAATTACCTTTGTTATGGATGTTAGATGGACCTTTTGGTGGAGTGTTATTATCAACACCTTGATTTGGAGGCATCATGTGATTAGGTGGTGCTGATGTAGTGAATAGACCTTTATTTTGATTTCTTAGGAAGTGTCCTTTTGTCTGAACATATTGGACATCATATGCATCTTCCTCCAATCCATTCTCATTTTGCATTGGGAATGAAGGTTCTTCCTCAAAGAGGTCATAAGTTATTGTTGTATCTACTAAGCCACCTTCTTTATTTGAATTCCCTTGAAATGTTTGGGCATCCACCTATGCCATCTTCACGACTTTCTCCATTTCAGGGTAGTTTACCTCAAAATAGGTTGCAGTATCATGCAACCTGCACCAATTAGTCATAAAATTAAGGTCAACCACATTTGTAGTATTGGTCTGTCCTCATTAGCTTGATAATTGTGAGAAAATCCACTATTATTTGGCACTATATTCCATTTTCAGTTGTTATTTGGTCTCTGGTTATATCCCCTATTTTGGTTTGGTTAGCCTTGATTAAGGGAGTTTTGGCCTTGATAATTTCTTTGGTCGTGATTGTATTTTTTCGGGTAATTACCCTGATTGTTATTGCGCTGATTAGGATAATTACCTTGGTTCTGAGAGGGGTTCAGTTTAAGCTGAGCCATGTCATTTGTGACTTCAGACAGAGTTTTCTTTAAGGTATCCACCTCATTTGTGAGTTGAACTATCTTTTCACTTTCAACACTCTTAGCAACAAGTGGCTAACTGACATGATTTGGTGTTCCAGCTTGATTAGGATGACCATCATGACTATGATGAGATTGTGATTGTTGAAAGAAGTTATAAGCTCCATTGGAAAAGAATGGAACATGAGATTGAGTGTGCAACTCAAATGTAGGCCCATAATGGGAAGGAGACATTCCTAGGATGGTATTGAATAAAGGGGTTGGGCTAGGCATCTAATACCCCATAGAAGGAAAACCTCCACCCAAACTTCCTTGTTGAGAGCTAATTTATTGTTGCAACTTGATGGCTAGATGGTAAACTTTAGATAGAGAATTAATATCCACCAGCTGACAAGTCATTTGTAGGAACAAGCCAAGAAAAGGGTCTATAACTCTAAAGTATGCTTGAATGGCACTATTCTCAATAACTAGATAGGGGTCCTGCAGTCTCCTATACATTTGTTGAAACATGGTATTAAACATAGGAAAGGATTCACATGGCTCCTTCCTAATGGTAGAAAATTGGTGAAACAAAATGGTTGGATCCACATAAACTCTGAACTGATTAATGAAAGCATTCTCCAGGTCTGTCTAGTTCAAAATAGAACCTTGTGGAAGATTTAGGTACCAGTTGTACACCATATCCCCTAAGGAATAAGGGAACAACCTAAAAACTACATCATGGTGAGCTATTTGGGCTCTAGTACAAGTGTCCTTAAAAGCTTGTATGTTCTCTTTAGCACTCCTTGATTTTCCATGGATGTATTTGGGACAAAATCTCTCAGGATTCTTAGGGATATCATGAAAGCCTCCAGGAATAGTCCCCAATGGAGAGGGATTATTCTAAAAAAATGCCATGGGTGGTGGTGGTGGTGATTGAGCCAGCTGTTGAATGGGTTGAACCAGCTATAATGGCACTTGAGATGGATTCAGCGGTGGATTGACAAGTATCCACTAGGGTATTGGTGAAAATCCTAGTGGAGTGAGTGGAGCTAACAAGGGTGGTATGATGGTTGCCCCAGTCTTGTGAATCTTGTGTCTTATTGGGGTCTTGAGCTCTATCAGAGGTGGTGGGTTTTCACCTGATCGAAGAACTCTATGGGAACTTTCTGGTGAGAAAAACCCAGTATTATCCAGCTTGCTCTTTTAGGACCTCCTAGCACCAAATTCATGTTGTTTGGTCCAATGAGCATAGCAATAGTAAATATAATAATACTATTTGATTCTCCTGAAAGAGAAAGAATAACACATGGATATCTAACGCCCAAGGTCTTGGTAATTGGTTCTCGACTATGCAGATTTCACTCAATGGTTGATGTGAACTATAATGTCCAAGGGGCCTACTGGTGTTGAGCTTCTAGATTGTGCTAACATCAAAAATACATTTAAACCTACTTTAACCAGTGTTTTTAAATAAATAGAAAAGATAGATCGAAGCTTGTGAACTGAAGAGAATGTAAATTAATCCAACTTAATTAGACTTGTTACATTTCAAGGAACTCCTAACTAAAACTATAGAACAAAATTAACTTGTGATTAACACACAGTTTCATTCATTCATAGTGCTAACTTCAATTAGTAGATGGAAAATCATCACTTCTTTGAAATCTTTGCAAGTCAAATAATTAACTCAAGATAAATACCATTCTGGAACATAATATGAAGTAGATTTAAATCTAGTTGCTTCTACTGTTTGTGAAATAGATAAGCAACATTTACAAATTTGGCAAGATCACCAGTGTGCAGAAAACTTATGTCTTTAGATTATCTCCATCCACACTAAGAAAATTCGTTAGAAACAGATCACCTCCTTCTACTGAATTTAACTCCTATTCTATTGCTACTCTTAATTTTCTCTACCTTCTAAACTTAACTTGCTAACTCTAACCAAGAAGACTAGAAAATGATCCTCTTACAAAGAAATAGGATATAGTTTTGTCTCCTCTATCTTTCAGAAAATTCCTATTGCTTGAAAATCTATCCATGTCCTTCTATCTACCTTCTCACTTTAAATCTCTTTCTACTTTCCTCCTATTTTTTTGTGTCTCAAAAAGTCATATGTCAAAACCTACCAAAAAGAATGCGTCAGCCCCTGCTTTAGGGTTTACAAAAAGGAGTCCATTTTAGAGGGGTTGACCCTTAGATCTTTTGGAATAAAGTCAATGATGCATTCAATGTGCATCCCCCAATCCATTTCGGTGAAGGATCACTCTAGGGATGGCATTTTATATCTTTTGCAACCATCACATTAACTTCTGGCTCCTGTGTGCACCCTCGAGCTTCCATCAGAGCTGCTTTGAATGTTCTACAACATAGTCATTAATATAGATCCACTTTTGCTAGTAGAGATCCATGATGTCCCTGAGACTCATAGCTTCTTCCTTTCTGCCTTCCTCCTACTCTAGATCTCTTTATAGGTGACACCACCGACCATCAAACCAATTGATTACCTTTGATATCAGAGTAGATCCATTTCATTTATGCTTCGTTGATCTTCCTCACAAAAATAGCTGCCACAATCCACCTACCACTAGTTCGCCCTCAGCTTCCTTTGACTGGTTGAACAAATGTCACGTAAGATTTTTAGGCAGTTAAAAGTTGTTCAAACAGAATCACATGTCGGTGAGACACTAGCCGTGTCTTCTTGATGTGATTCTGCTCCACAATAGCAATTGGCATAGCTTACAATTGTTGGCAAGAAGTCATAACAAGCTCCCAATAGTCATACTGATATCCAAAATTGTCATCAAGATCGTCGTTATCAACCAGCCATCACAACGAGCCCTTAAGAGTTATACCACTATTTTCCTCTATTGGCAATACATTCACATTTGACAAGACAAACAAGTTAGAAGAAGGTATCAGCAAGCTCCCATTAGTCACACCGAAGAGTTAAAACCATTAGTGAGACTCCATTTGATCGGTAGGACATCATATCAAACATAAAACCCTCAACCAGTAGTCTTGCTAATATCCATCTTATGAGAAACTGTCGGAGAGAGTCCACCAATTGGCAAAATATTACACCAAAGCTAGAAACCTTCGACGAGACCTTCACCATTCAGCTAGACTTCATAGCAAATAAGGATTCCCTTCCTCGATGACAATGCCTTTTGGCAAGACTTCATCCCATTGGTGAGACATCACAACGAGCTCAACTTCATTTTGGTGAGACTCCCACTTGGTCGACAGGAGGTCATAGTGAAGGAGACTTCCTTTCTCCAAGCTCAAACCATTTTTGGTGAGACAAACGTCAATCGACCAGACATTATACCAATAACACCTCCTTTCGACGAGACCACCTTTGGTCAATGATACATTACACCAAACTCAAACCTCTTGAATGAGACTTCTTTCAGTCAGCGACACATTGTAGTGAGATCAAATTCTTTTGGCAAGACTCCCACCAATCAAAAAGATATTACACCAAAGGCAGAATCCCTCAGAGAGACTCCACTTAGTCGGCAAGATATTATAGTGAGCTATAAACTATTCTCCCCGACGTTGGCCTTGTGAACAACTGTAGGTGAGACTTCTTGCCAAGTGGAGAGATATAAAAACTCATGGTGACCAAAATTTATGGGTGACTGGTGTACTTCAAATGAATAGAACACACTAGCCAGTCGGCAAGACATCCAACTGGTCTAAATGACTTTATTCTTTGAAAAGTTTTATGCTAGATCCGATTGAGGCATCCTTTCCAACAAAGCTCCTTGAGAAAACCATCAAATGTATGATTTAATCCTGCAAAACCATGCCTTCATTAGTCCTAAAAAAGCATACAAAATACATCATTCTTGATCATTTCATTGAATTTTTTGCAAAAAGAAACCCAACTTTAGGGGAGGTAGAACCGAATCTGACAAAACAAAATAAACAAACCTAGGAGGATAACAAAAGAACTCTTAAGACCCAACTAAACAACCAAAGGTGATGAAAAAAAAAGAAGGGGGAACCATTTTGTTCCAAAATAAAATGGGGTGGTTATGGAAGGCATAACATGTTTATAGGTGCCACCTCACAAATTGCTTGACAAGCCCTATAGATACACCCTCTTGCCTTAGCATTTATCATCAACAATTTGAGTAAAGTTACTATGCATGTTTATCTTAGGAGATTGGAGCTTTCATGGAGTCATATACTTAGTTTTCATATCATGTGTTACTTTGCATTCTCATCTTAGATTAATTAATTTCTTCATAGTTACAATTTTATCATCCCCATTGCATCATAGTTACATTTTAGGCTAGTTTGTTTTATGTTTTCATTTGATCATATGCATAATCATGGATAGTTCATTTTAGTTTCATATGATCTCACTCATCTCCACTTGTTCATTTATTGTCAACATCATCCTTTTTTTATCATTGTATACATTATACTTTCCATTGTTTTGTTTCATTTAGAAGCAGACCACTAATCATTCCAACACACATTTGCACATAGAAATCATCTTATCTTACATATTAAGCATCAAATCTCATTTTTAAGGTAGTCATTTTAACAATCTTTGTGCCCATAGAAATATGAGGGCTAAATGGTTTAATAAATCCCTAGAAATAGAGGATAATGATCCACATTTGAAAGGTTTGATTGTATTATGAATAGAGTAGTTTTACTCACTTCAAACTTTGAATGGAAACCATCTAATTAAGGTTTATGTTGACATTAGAATACTCTCCACATTCAACACATGCACACTAACAAGCTTCAAACCCATTTCAAAAAGTTATTTCATTTGATAACTCAACATAATTAAAACAAAATAGTTCCCTATGTGAATGCATCAATCTGTTAATCTCCAAGAAGAAGCCCATGACCACTTAAGATCTATTCAAAGCTTCTAATCTATGATAGAGCAATCATCATAATGCTGGTTGACTCTATCTTTTCTGATGGTTATCTCATTATATTTGGTACATTTATAGCTTGGTTGATAAACAAATTGATTGTAGAGAGGTGATGGATGTACTCTTTTTCAAAATAAGTGTCTGCCTTAGAGATAAATTCTTTGATATAATATTCTATATACATCATTTTCTTAATCTATTTATAAGTATTTTGTAAAACCATATCCTCATTATTGATTTCTTGTAATTTGGTAGTTAGAAGCACATTGAAGTCTTACTTCTAGTAATCATACTCTCAAGGATTCCCATTGTCATCATGAAGTGTAGGAGTCAAATCAAAGTAGTCGAGATCTTCTTTAAGCCAGTTATGATATCCATTCTTTTATCCTACCAATTTGTTATATGTTTATAGTATTTTTCCTTTCAAGGATTTTTTTATCTAAGATATCCTCTTTCTTTTCAATCATTCTCCCTTGTAATCATTCATTCTCCACTAGTGTTGAGTATGTCTACTTGAAATTGTAGAAGCTGAAAAACCAACTTCATAGTCCCCAAGAACACCTACAAGAAATCATCTATCACTTGAATAGATATTCAGAACAAAACAAAAAAAGTTCTGTAAACTCTCAGAGCAAATGTGTGCAAGCAAAAATTATAATTATTGATTATTGAATGAAATTCTTTTACAAATAATACAAAATCCTTTGAAAAGGAAATGATGCAATAAAGCAGGAAAAGACAACCCTAATCTTATCTTGAGAAAAAAGACAACTCAATAACATAAGATAAGAATTAAATAATAATTAACCTAGGAAATGAAATTTGCTGAAGTAAACTTATGCTAAAGTGTAATTAAATAATTAATTACACCAACACCCCCCATAAGTGCAACTTAGGGAGAAGCAAATTATTGCAAAGATGAGTCCCGAAAATAAGGCCTGATGAAGTACTCATTTACAAATGCAATGCAAACTAAATCAAATGGGGTAAAGGATAAAACCATATGGGAACAAAAATCCTCCCCAAAATAGAATGCAACGAGCTAACTAAGTGATGAAAGATGGATGAATCCGTAAGACCCCCTAAGGACACCATCCATCACAAAGATACATAAATGAATTGCCCCATAAGAGAGGAAGAAAGACAACATAGATCCCCCCCAAAATGAAGTAACTCCAAAAGAAGTGAAGAAACTACATATCCTTAAAGAAGTGAGGGTGAAGAGGCCGAATGAAAGCAATCTCTGAAGGTGAAGAAGGTGTAGCCAAAGATGTCTCCATAGAAGCAGGTGTGACCTTAGCAAATGAAGAAGTAAAAGTAGGTGAAGACTTAATAGAAACCTCCAAAGATGTATGATCAACTAGATCCTGCTGCACTAAAACAAAAGAAGCAACAAGAGGTGAAGGAGATGGAATCGAAGGCTCAAGAATAGGATCTAAAGTGAGAACACCAATGTTCAAGAAGCCAAATCTCTCCTTTGAATGATGATGCACACTTGAAGTGTGAGGAACAACTGTAGGAATAGAAGCACCACCAGTAAAAAAATCAGTGAAGGAATACAACCGATATGAGTGATCCACTATCCCAGTAGCAATAATTGCTTTACTCTCCAAGTCTCTGATGATAACTAAATCAGGTGTGAACTCCATAGATCTCCTAGTGCCTCCATGTGTGATCTGATAAATGGAAAGAAGGTTGTTTATCAAGTGAGGGACACACACGACATCCTAAAAGGAGTGGTCCCCAAAACTAATAGACTCCTTCCTTGTAACACTCATGTAAGTGTTGTTTCCCATAAAAATGGGAGACATAGGGCAAGGATCAAAGGAAGTGAACATAGAATATGAAGATGCCATATGATGAGATGCTCCTAAATCTAGAAGCCATCTCCCTGATCCAATACCTAAAGAAGCACAAAGAGCATGTCCCTTCATATTTGATGAAGTATGTAAACCAGTTATGCCTATGCTATGCTACTCTGAAGAAGAAGAATGAGGAGAAGAAGATGATGTAGACATCCTAGAAGGAAAATCAATCTAATGTTTTTGAAGATGTTTCAGCTCATCAATGTCCTTCTTGTAACAATTATGTAGAACTACATGTCCTTCCCTCTTGCAATATGCACATGGACCCTTCTCCTTCCTAGATGATTTCCCCTTAGAAGAGGAGGATGAATCTGAGGACTCCTTTTGCTGATCATGAGGTTTGGAATACTTTTGTTTCTGTTTCTTTTCTTTTCCTATAGAAGCCTTATGATCTCGAGGCTCCTGTGATGCAATAAGTTCCTATGATGAGGAAGAAGTTTTCACCGTGCCCATGCTAGCTAACTTAGCTTTCTCTCAAGTGAGAGATGAATCAAAGTTATCAAGATATGGCATAGTGAATCTCCTACCCAGTGCATCCCTAGTGGCATAAAAGGTAGATACAAAAAATGAATAATCTGGTCCAAGCTTTGAAATAATGGACAATATCAATTGAGAGTCTTCTTTCCAAACAACACATTGTGACAACTACAATCTAAGAGACTTGAATTTGGTGAAAAAATCTTGGATGCTGTCAAAATCCCTAGGATTTAAGCTAATAAGCTCATTCTTTATCTGAAACCCTCTCATAGTATCATGCTTCCCAAACAAAAACTCCAAAGTAGCCCATATCTCATTTGGTGTAGTGTAAGATTCAATGTGAAAAAGAAGGTTGGATGAAAGAGAAAGACATAATGTACCATAAGCTTCACCACACCTATTAAACAATTTTCTCTTTTCAGTAGCACCTGTAGGTTCAATTTTTGTACCCATGGTTACCCTATACAACCCTTTAAGTTTCAAGTGAATCTTCATTTGTTTTTTCCAACCAAAATAGTTGAATGGAGTAAGGGGTGAAATATTATGTAAATCCATGACATAAAACAAAAATATATACTCTCAAATAAAAAAAAATGCTCACTGATCTCAAAAAAATAGCCTGATTGCACGATTCCCAAGAAAATAATAGAAAAGGTAAAGGCTGGGATCAAACAAAAATATCAAATACATGATAAAAAAATCTAACAAAAAAGGTCTAAGATCTATGTAGAGCACTAAAACAACTTTCCAACGCTTATTTGTTTTTGAAAAACAGAGTCAGGATGCAAAGGTTATGCCTCCTGAAGTGAAAACAACAACTTTTGGCTTTGACAGGTGAAAAAAGAATTAAAATGGAAAAATCAGGAAATAAAACCACCACCATTACGAATATCATCAAACTAGCTTTTTGACGATATCTTGTTTGCAAAAAAATACCTTTGTTTGACCAAATTATGAAAAAATGAAATAAAGGCATGTTTTAGGAACCATGCTAACTAAACAGGGTAAAAAAATCGGCCCTTAGGGGCTGAAAATTTTCAGCCTCTTGTCTTGCATATGATCGTTGGCTTCAAGAGGCTTTAAAAAATCCACTTGAGTTGGGAGCACTGGGGCCTGGTCACCCAGGTGACCTCTGGCTCGGCAGTTAGGGCCTGCGGGGGCTGAACCTAGCACGGGCTGGAAGTTTGGGCTCGCAGGCACCAATGGGACCATGAGCTCTGGCTTAAGCCCACATGAATTGCAGTGGAAAGGCTAGCAAAGTGGCGCAAATGGGAAAGCTGCAGGGGCTGGTGGCTGGAACTGGTGGATGCCACCCAGATTGTTGTCAGGTCAGCAAATTTTGGAGGTAGAGCCGCTAGTGGCGGCTAGGGGCTGGTGGCCACTCGACTGCAAATGGGTGGCATGCAAATTTGTATTGGCAGCACAAAAAAGAAACCAAAAACCTTGGTTTTTTAAATTTTTTATGATTTTTTTAGAAAAATTTTCCTCGATCTGCATTTTGGGGAGGTCATACAGCCTCTTTGGCTAAATTTCTTTTGCCTTTTTTTCAAATTTCTCCTAAATTGATGAAACATAAGGTGTTTATGAGGTTTTTGGACACTTTGATCATGATGGAAACATTTGTTCGAGCCCAAAGTGCTCCAAAAATTTAGATTTCCATAGATCTACAAAAAATCAATTTGATTTGAAACCCTTGCACAGAAAAACATGTTGTGAGAGAATATCTTCAGAACATGAACAAATAGTGATAGGTCAGGAGCTCTGATACCATGTAGAAGTTGAAAACCTAACTTCACAGTCCCCAAGAAAACCTGCAGGAAATCACCTATCAAATGCACAAATATTCAAAACAAAACAACAAAAGTTCTATAAACTCTCAAAGCTAATGTGTGCAAGCAAAAATCAGAATTATCTATTATTGAATGAAATTGTTTTACAAATAATACAAAAGCCTTTGAAAAGGAAATGATGCAGTAAAGCAAGAAAAGACAACCCTAATCTTATTTGAGCAAAAGACAACTCAATAAGATAAGATAAGAATTAAATAATAATTAACCTAGGAAATGAAATTTGTCTAAGTAAACTTATGCTAAAGTGTAATTAAATAATTAATTACACTAATAGAATTGTTTCTAGTATTCATCAACACATTTCATCATTTTATTGAATCTCTCCTTGATCATTTCAGATGTAGTATTATACTTGATTGTTTTCACTTCTTTCTTGCATTTTCATTTTTCTCCCGAGATCTCAAATGGAAACTCTTTCAATAAGCTACATCATCCAATGCATCCAATACTCTTTTATCCTTTTTGAGCCATACATAATAGAACTCTGATGTGGAGGATGAAGATGGTGTTTCTCTTTAATGTGCTAACTCCTTCAACATGTCATTTTCTTTAACTAGCTTTTCAATCATTGCTTCTTTGAATTTTGCCACATTGATATTCAATTCTTTGTCTCCATGGGGTTGGTATCCTCTACTCTTTGGGCTAATAGATGTCCAAACATTTGTTTTGGGTTATCAATCATACCTGGTGTTTTGTCATGGGGAAACAATGACCAAATAAGTAAGGTATCTTCATCTAGGTTGTACCCAAATCTTGAATACATTTTGTCACTTGTTTCCCCTGTTAGATTCATTGTCTTGACCCCTCTTTTTCTAAAACTATCAAATACAATTGTAGAACTAATATCCCACCTTGGTAGAAGCAACACTCAAGCTTCTCAAAGTGACTCTCTTCCTTTCTTAGGAGTCATGGACTCCATTTCTTTATCTATTTCCCTTTTCAATTCCTCCAATACAATGGCCTCTTGTTGAGGAATGATATCTGGGTATGTGCAGGATCATGATGGGCCAAAAGGTGGCAATATTATGGGTATTTGTAGGGTATGTGACTGATGAATTTCTTTTACCCAAAATTAATGAAACAAAAAGGGTTTTTAGAGGAAATTCTTAGCTTTCCACCAATAAAAATTATTCTTTAATTTGAATTTAATAAATAATTATTATTTATTTTCTATTAGAATTATGACAAAAATCTTGATTGATAGGCTAATTGAAAAAATCTATAACTTTCAAACGGTATCACATTTTTTGAATCCAAAACATGCATCACATTCTATGCTTCACATATCATAGGATTAAAAAAGGAAAAACAAATTTCATGAAGTTTTAACCAAGTGAAGGTGGTCAGACATATAATTTTTTATATTTTTAAAAATTGTAATAAAAAATTCATAATTAATTATTTACTACAAAAAAAATTACAAAAAAATATGTATCACATCCAAACATGAGTCCTCTACTTATATATAAAATCCTATAAAAAAATATTATCATTTTATTATGGTTTGGGTGGTTAGACATACACCTACTACTTATTTTTTCCCTAAGATTTAAGTACTACTACATTTAAATTTCAAATTTTCACCAAATAGATTTTATTTATTTTTAAATAAACCTAGTAGTTTAGAGACTATATTCAATTTTCTACAGATTCTATCCTTACATATTTTTAAAATAACATAGATAACTTATTCAAGTTTTTATGTCAAGTTGCGTAACACTGATTTTTTGAACTTTTTGCCACTTAAGGAATTTTTTTTTCCATCATGATCTTGCACATACCCATCCTACATCTTTTCTCTCATTTTCCTTCATTTATATTCATAAACAAATGATTTAAACTTGGAGTACTTAACAAAATCACAATCAGAAATGAACTCCTGCCCAACTTTGACCATAACATCATCAGATAATTTATATGATGCCTCAAATATTACAAAATTTTCTCTTGAGGGGGTTCATTTTGTGCAATTATAGGGGAAATTTTTTGTTCTACTTGTTCACCCTCCTCATAACTCTCCTCTTATTCACCTATATTATTTTCTATAGAGAAATACACTTCAGGAGTACGCTGTGAAGGTATGTAATCTAGGGGCTCCATGTCATCAGCTTGTACTCTTGGATAGGTTATATGAGATGCATAAAAAATAAATAGGGGCACATCCTTCACCAATTCATTCACATGAGCAATAATTTTCTCAATTCTTATTAGAAGATCATGTATTTCACGAAACTCCTTTGAATAAGATGGGACATTTCTTCTTTTCCATTCTTCTACGAGCATAATCTTGTTATATGCAGCCATTCTATCAATGGTAGAAGCTTCATCATGGTTTTTGATCACATCCTTGGATAAGAACAAAGATAGCCCATGTGATAGTATTGCTTTGTCAATAAAGCTTTTTGCATCAAAATTTTCCCTTTCATTACCTAGAGGGAGGTTGTACTATGCTAATTTAAAATCAATTTCCTCTTATCACTCATTTGAGACCACTGTAAAGTCTCCAAAATACAAGGTGTTGGGAATAATTGATTATTTGTTGTGTCCTTTGAGGTGTTTAGCATCAAATTTTGTCAATTTCCTCACAATTTCCAAGTAAGTAATTCTATTAGGAACTACTCGTGGCAGCAAGTGTGGAGTTGCTTCAAACCCATAGACACTAATCACTATACAATAAAAGAAAGCATACAAGTCTCTCCAGTTATGATTTACTTTATGTCTTGGGTCATTATATTTTGGTCTCATAAATATTTGTACCTCTGGGGATAAACTATAATCATACAAATATCCCAACAACTTCATCAATGGTTTTATGAAAAAATCTTCAAAATAAAGGTAATGAGATCTACCAAATCAGCTATCCCACAATGAGGTCCACATATGTACAAGTTTGAAATATCAATTTTCATTTGTTTTTCTTATTCTCAATTCTTCACTCCAAACCCTTCTAACTTGTCCCTCATATAAAAGAAAATGTAGAAGTAGAGGGTAGTGTTTGAAATGAATATTTTCATTGTTGTTTTTAATCTTTGCATCTCGTTAATTTATGATGTTGGCCAATTAACTAGCATAATCAAATTACCTAGCATCCTTGCTCTATATTTCTATATCTAAGACCATTGGGGCAGTAGTGTACGTCTAGGATTATGAAGGGCCAAAAAGTGGTGATATGATGGGTATGTGTAGATATGTAGTTGATGACTTCTTTTTTTCCCAAAATTGATGAAACAAAAAGGGTTTTTAAAGGAGATTTGCAGCTTTCCACGAATATAAATTATGTTTTAAACTTTGAATTTAATAAATAATTATTATTCATTTTTTATTTGAATTATGACTAAATTTCTGATTGATATGCTGATTGAAAAACATCTATAGATTTTAAACAGTATCAAATTTGTTGAATCTGAAACATGCGACACATTCTATGCTTTGCATACTATAGGATTAGAAAAAAATTGAATTTCATGAATTTTTGACAAAGTTATGGTGGTCAGACATACGAGTTTTATATTTTTTTTAAATTGTAATAAAACTTCATAATTAATTATTTACTTGGAAAAATTTTATTAAAAAATATGCATCACATTGGGACATGAGTCATCTACTTATATCTAGAATCTTAAAAAAAAAATATTATCATTTTATTGTGGTTAGGCTTGTCAGATAGACACATACTTTTTATTTTTCCCTAAAATTTAAGTGCACTACTACATTGAAATTTTAAATTTTCACCAAATACATTTAAAAAAAAAACCTAGTAGTTCAAAAACTACATTCAATTTTCTATAGATTCTATTCTTATATATTTTTGAAATAATATAGATAACTTATTCAAATTTTTACGTCAAGTTTCCTAGCTCTATTTTTTAAAAAAAAATTCACCACTTAAGACCTTGTTTTTTCCATGATGATCTTGCACATACCCAATAGACATGAGAGGAAAAAAATCTACCTGCAAAACCTAACCACCTAAATACCAAGTGTATCAAAAATAATCCTCAAACAAATCTTCTTAAAAAGGAGGGTTTTCATTGCTAGAAAACCTCTTATGTTAGCCTCCTTCATTCTTGGGCCTATGCACAAGAAATTTCCATCATTTATAAATGTATCCATATGATGATACTCTATCAAGAGGTATTTGATTGTGAATGGTAAGTCCAAATAACACTCCAATTGAAACACATTAGAAATGAGATCCTCAGAAATCACAAGCACATGAGCCCCACTATGTGATTGAATAGTTCTCTTCTTGGGGTCATATCTACTAGCAAGAGCTTTAATAAGTTATGCATTAGCGAACAAGTTTGGAACCATGAGTCTCCCCACATTCAACCTCCATGGGTTGTAGACTTGTTGAAACCTAAATTATTTTCTGTAATGGTACATGAAGAGCTCGTATTGAGGTTATGGTCTCCAAACATCCTCCAAGCCCTTATGTTTATCCCATAGTCGATCCATTGAAGGATTGATTTGAGCACTCCTCTTAGGTCTCAGCCCAAACCTAGGGCATTGATCTATCAGGTCTTGATTTAGGAGTCTCTTTTTAGTTTTCAAGTTTTTAGATTTGGGATTTTATATACTCTTCTCCATTGTTTGATTTCTAAAGCCTTTTAAAAAATAAAATTTCTTTGTTGGGATTGATGTACTTACTTTAGTTTCACCTCCACTAGTTTTTCCTACGTACAAACTTCAAGCTTTACTTTTTTGCTTCTACCCTTAGCAAAATTTTCAAAAAATTTCAATGATTATGTCGTCAACTTGTGATATAATTCACTTCAATTCTAGTTCATAAATACACCACCCATTTCAATCTTTTCATCAAAGTAGAACATTTATTTTCAATGTCTCAATGGTGGCTTGGGATGTCACATCAATTAGTAATAATCATTATTTTTGTATTTGTGAGACTATGATTCTTCTTCTGTTGATAGCCACCTTCTCCACTGACAAATAACTTTCCTTAGGCATATTGGCAGGACACTAGATAATATTGTCCTGATGCACCCAATTCTCCCCAATATTAATTATGTAGTTAGTTCAATCCATGGTTATATTAGGACATCAGTGGAATGCAAACATTTGATCCACTCATATACATGTGCTACAATGATATGCTTATTTTTGTTGACTTTATCAGTCTATCAGGGAGAGCACCTTAGGAGTTAGCCTGATAGGGTATTGTTACAAAACTGTTAGGTTATGAGATGCTTTCATCAAGCCATTGGTGAGGCTATGATGGGGTTTCTACAGATGAGGCATAGTTAGGCCGATGGTGTTAATTATGTTTAGGAATTTGGGAAAGACTATGGAATCTCAAACTTATTTATAAATGTAATCATTTGGAAATGGAGGCTATAAAATAGATCTTGTGACATAAATTTTAACAATTTGTATTGATCATAAAATTAAGAGGTGGAAAATTCTCATGGTATGTGGAAGATAGATGGGTGGAGGCTAGTGAAAAATGTGAGACTCTATCTAGTCCTAATAGTGGCTCTAATTCAGAATGAATGATCTTGAGATCATTGCAAGAATTCAAAATAGTCTCTAGGAAGCAGACCATGAATGAAAGATGAAATTCTATGAGAACCTAAAACTATTGTGGATGGAAATTATATATTTTAAGAAGTATCTCAAAAATTGTCCATGCGCTAGCAATTCTCAACCTTTCCTAGACTACTGTGCATGGTGGTCACGTCCACAAAAGGATATGAAAATCATGGAAAATCCTAACCTATGAATTGGACATTCCAGTAGGCAACTAATATCTTTTCATGGTCGTTCATTTACTTGTCAAACTAGGGAATGTATACTTGAAATGGAGTAGCAGTGTATGTGCACTAAGAACCAGTTTCAGTCACAACTTAATGGAAATAAATACTTGGAAGGAATTCTACCTATGCTATAGGAAAATAATGCAAAGTCTTCTTAACTCAAACATAACTTAACCAAAGCAAAAATCATAACAACTACTACTAAGAAACAAACCATGAACTGGCCTTATGTTGCAGGAACAAACACAAGGATGGATTCTCGATGTTGTAGGAACAATATAAGACAGAGTTTGTGCTGAAACTTTCAAGAATGAAATCTAACATATAATCAACAGAAGATAAAAGACTACTCAATTATAGATACTTACTAAGTGAGCCCCCTTAGCAAGCATCAACTAATTTACACAAAGATTAAACCCAGAAATTCATCAACTTTTATTCATAACTCTAAGTCATCTGCATTGATTGTTCTGCTTCTAGAAAACTAACAAAACTCTTATTCTTATTATGACACTAACTCTTACATAATCTTCTTTCTCTGCTGTTCACCTGTGTAGGAGGAACACTTATTTAAATTAGGAAAGTAACTAACTACCTAACCCTAACAAAGAAAGACATGGATATAAATGTATCCTGAAATTGAGGAATAAACTTCATAAATGAACTTATCTGTTCAACACGATTCAGGGAGAATTTAGGATTCCACTCTTCCCAGATTAATCAACATTTAGATTTCTTCCCAAAAACTTAGTCAGAGAGTCTTCACTAGAACAACTTCCTCGAGGTTGTGTAGGAAATGGACTTTACTGCAAGGCCGAGATTAGCTATGCTTGACTCGTTCATGCTTCCTTCAACAACTTGTGAAACACAAGGCAACAAAAGTGAAAGAAAACATGCATGGAAACTACACAATATTCATTCATTAATCACATATTAAATCTATTTCAATATTAAAAAACTATATGCATTATATTAGTCATTTGGGAAGTCAAACATGGTAATTAATATAGACATATATAAATGTTAGGCTGCAGGAATATAAGAATGTATTGCTACAAGATACCACCCGATAAAAAGGTCTTTAAAGAGTTAAAACAACCATTAACAACAAGAGTAAGGGTATTAAAAATACAACATAATACTCAAATCATGAGCGTATTTTGGGCTCATCACATGGAATATTAAGAAAATAAATGTTTCAAGAATTGTCCATGCACTGGAAATTCTTGATCCTCTCCTGAAATATTTTGTAGATAATAAGAATTTCTTCTCATTTTCAGTAATGAAAAAAGGTATGATCCAAAGAGCTTTGAACTTCCCATTATTTCCTTTAACTTGGCTGCTTCAATTCCGTAATAGGACCATATCATTTTCATTAAATATTTTGTGTTTTTTCCTCTTGTCAAATAAATATTATACTTGTGATTATATTTTTGTATTATGTTCTTGAGCTAGCCTCCTTATCTCATCTAATTCTACCAATTGCTCCATTATTTCTTCCATGGGCTTAGGGATATCTATATCTTCTTGAAGTATGAATTTGTATGCATTTAATGGGTGATCCCACAATAGTGGTTTACAATTTTTGCCAAACTGGACACTAGGATTATTATTTTTAACTAAATCTTCACATTCGAGCATCTATAGCAGATAAATCATGAGGAATTTGAAGATGATGCAAACTAGAGTCTTGTCGCATTTTGTTTGTAGATTATAAAAATATTTTTTTCAAAATTTTTAGAATGAGATTGCACTTCTTTTTCCATCTCCCACGAAAATTGGTTTTTTTCAAAAAACAACATTTTAAAAAAGTGACGCACACCGTATAACACATAACTTTTTTTCCATGAAGGATAAAATTATAATTCTTTCGAATTTATATTTTTAACTCTGATATAAAGTGCTTCCACTTGGTTAGATAGTTTTTTATTGAATATTTTTTCTTTAATCAAGTTTCAAAGTCAAACCAATTACAATTCAGACATAGTTGGACTTTATAACGTGTAACTTATTTTGTATATATCGAAATTCAATTATTATTTTTGTTGGATCAAGGACTTCAATATCCATTGCACTCATATTTTTAAAGTTTTATTTTTGATAATTTTCTATTTTTCCACATGTGCGGAACAAAGACCTTCATTTTCAATGAAAAACCTATGTTCAATAAAACTAAAAAAGAAAATACATAATAAAACCAAAAAAATATTAAAATTATATTCATTTGATAGCTCATTCTAAGGACTACCATAATCATTTCAAATAATTTTTAAATGAATTCATTTGATCCCCCAAAAGGTGAATCAAAAGTGAGTTTTTATCAGCATTTTGATAGGTGTAAAGGAGACTCATTTATAGGTATGGTTTAAAACTATCAAGGTTCTATCCAAGGGGGTTTGATCTAAGGTGGTTTGATCAAAATCTCTTCAATTGGAATCCTTAAAATGGAGCTTTTTAAGGCTTAAATCATTATATTTTCTAAAAATATGTGATTTCAGCAAAAATCAATTCCTCTCATAAATTGTAAACCACTATTATGGTATCACCCTATAATGGGTTTTGCATAGGCAACCTAGCCTGTGCTCCATAAACCAAGTCAAAGGGTGACTTACCTATTGATTTCTTCATAGTGATTCTATCTACCCAAACTACCAATTTCAATTTTGAATCCTATGCCTTCTTGTTTTTGTCCAACATCCTTTTAATGATCTTTAGGATACTTTTTTTAATTCATTTGACATGTCCATTCGCTTTTGTATGATATGGTGAGGCATATGAAATTGCAATGCCATATGATTCACATAATTCTCTAAATTCTTCTAACTTGAAACACATACCATTGTCCATGATAATCCTCAAATGTGTCCTAAACCTTGTAATTATATTCTCCATTAAGAAGTTAACTACAACCTTTCTAGTGGCTTGTTTAGTTGGGATGGCCTATACCCATTTTATTAAATAATCAGTCACAACTAATATCTATTTATGACCTCCACTAGATTTTTCTAATATTTCTCCAATAAAATCAATTCCCCACTGGTAAAAAGTAGCCTCAACCTCCATTAGTTTGAGTGGAAAAGCTCCTTGATATTTCATTTTTTTAGAGAACTTCTGGTAAACCTCACACTTCCTTACATAAGTAAAAGAATCATTAAAAACTATAGGCTAGTAATATCCAGTCCTTAAAATTTTATGGGTAGTTATTTTACTTGAAAAGCGCCCCCCCACAGACTCATTCATGCATGTCTTTCAATACTCTTTTTTCCCGAGATTCATCCAAACATAATAGCAATACCCCATCTCTATTTTTCCAATATAAATCTCAACCCATGGAAACATATTTAGAGGAATGTAGCTTCAAAGTTATTTTTTAATTTTCATTCAAATGTTTGGGACATTTTTTATTTTTCAAATAATAAATTATCTCTATATACCATGGTGTGTTTTCAATGCTTGCAATCATAGTCTCTTCTTCTCATATGTTGCAAATCTAAGAAGCCTCTAAATTTGATTTGGCCATTAATTTGGAAAGTCCTTATCCTCTTACTAGCTTAGTGATTTGGATCTCTATGTCAAACTCTTGGATTATATTGATCCATCTACATCTCCTGCTAGTGACCTCAGTTTGTACAAACACATATTTCATAGTAGCATTGGGGACATATGCAATTATATTTGCCCCTAATAGGTAGGTTCTGAAATCTTTTACTGCTTTTACTAGAGAATACACCTATTTTTTTGTAATATCATAGTTTAATTCTGCTCCTTAGAGAGATTTGCTTAAAAATGGCATACGTTGTTCATATCCTTCCTCATTCTTTTGTAAAATTTATGCAACAAGGTTGTGGTATGATGAAAATGAGAAGATTTGAAAGGGCTTACTAAAATCATGGGGTTTCAACACTAGGGCCTCCTTAATTTCCCTTTTTACAGCTACAAATGTATCTAGTGCTTTTGTGGTCCAATCTATTCTAGTCCCCTTTTTCAACATTTTCGAAATGGGCTTGACAATCGCAAAAAATTTTGAGATAAATCTACTTACAAAGTTTATTTTTCCAAAGAAGGATTGGATGGCTTTAACTATATTAAGAATAGTAATCTTATCTATGTCTTCCAATCTTTTTGGATCAATTCTGACTTCATCCTTGGACACTATATGTCCTAGTAACTTTCCCTCTTTTACTGCAAAATGAAATTTTTTAGGATTTAAGGAAATACCATACTTCAATGCCTTAACACATATCTTTTCAAGGTGTGGATCATCGTCTTTTGCTTTCTTCGAATATGTAGTGAGATCATCCTAGTATATCACCATTATTATGTTAATTAGATCAACAAAATCAACATCCATGGCTCATTGGAATGTGACTCGAATATTTGTTAGCCAAATGGAATTCTTACATATACATATATGGACCCCAAGGAGTACTAAAAGAAGTCTTGTAGTGTTCTGATTCCTTTACCTTCATTAGGTTATACCTTGAAAATTCATCCATCATGGATAACAATTCACACCATGTGACCCTTTGCAGCATAGCCTCCATGTTTGGTAGTGGGTAGTTGTCTTTAAGGGACAAGATATTTAGATTACTAAAATATACACAGAGCCTTATGTCACTTTTCTTCTTTCTAAATGGCACCAAGTTGGAGATCCAATTGGAATGCCTAATAGGTTTGATGATACCTCCTTCCTTGAGCTTCATAAGTTCTTCATGCATCTTGGGCTGCAAAGTTGCATTTATTGGTCTCTTTTTTTTCTTAAAATGTTTTGCATCAGGTTTGAGTGGAATTTCATGTTGGAAAAAATCTTTCCTATATACCTTGAGATCATCATAAGACCATGCAAAGACACGTTTATATTTCCTTAATAGTGAAATCAACATATTTCTAATTGTTGGGCTTATTTTTTTCTCAATGTATGCCTTTTTTGGTGCTAATTCAATGCCAAGGTTAATTTCTTCAATTTCTTCCCTTTTTACTAGTGTTTCTTTCATAAAGGATTGATCATTTCCATCAAACAAACTCTCTATTGCCACAAGTCCCTTAGAAATTTTGTTAGTCTTGAGCTGCAAAATCTCCTTACCAAATACAATTTTTTGGCCATATGATTCCTCCAAAATTACATTAAAATTAATTTATTGAGCCTCATATTGATCAATGCAATGTAAGAATTTAATCAGGTCAGTGTCATCATTAAAAAATTTCCAACTATAGATGTTATCCAGGATTGCAGGTCATGTTTTGAGCTCAATTTTTGAAATTCCTATTAGAGTAACATCATCTCTCTTGAAAGCTAAATTCACCAAGAATTTTTCCATTAAATTCTTGGATCAATCTATCCATTCAATAGACAAAGCATCAAATAACTGAATGGTGTCCCATTCAAAATTTCTATACTACTTTATACTTTTGTTTCTCATAGAATACTTTGATCTCACTTGCAAATTTCTATTCTAAAGCTTCCCAAGTACACATGACATAAGAAATTCATTTGATTGGGGTCAAAGACCTCAATGACATGTTCAGATCTAGGATCCCTATGTAGCCTGACTTCTTTTCGATTCTCAAGGATAGTAGCATAAGACAAGTCCAACTAAACATTCCCTCCTACTACAACTATCCACTGTCTTGATAGTAGCATCCAATAGTAAGGAGTATCAACCACAATAATATTTGTTTTATATGTTTCTTTTGGATATGATACAAGTTTTAGTTCTACATACCAGACTACTCCTACTATAGTAATTGATCTATTTTCCATGGCATAACATTTTACATACGTAGTATTTACCCATAGACCCATCTCCTTCATGATAGCCAGGGGCATAATGGTGATTGTTGCCCCTGAGTCAATCATGCAATTCTTCACCATTTTATTGTTAATAACCAATGTGGTATAGAATGGATCTACTTGAGATAGATTCTTTGTGAGTGTATCTCCCAAATATACCTCTAGTTCTTTTGTGACTTCCCTTTCCACAATATTTGCTTCTTTCTTCTGATCTTCATGTTTTTGAGATATGTCAATAATTATTTTGAGAGTTGTATCTCTAAAATCTTCAATTTTCATGAACCCCATTAAAGGAACTACCTTTTTTATCTATTTCAATTCTTGGGCCATGTCAAATGAAGGAGTAGTGATTCCTTATTCTCCCTTTTTAGTTCTAGTATCCTTCTTAACTTCATGTTGGGTTTTTCATCTTTTTGTGTTTTTTTGGGGTCAACATCAGTAACCTCCTTTTGGATGTTTTTATGTGGTTTCTTTTATTCATACTTTTTTTTTTTAGATGGGATGTTCTCCTTTTCTTTTAGATATATAATGAATATACTTTTGTTGGTCCACAATTTCCATTGCACCAAATATCAACTTATTAATGTCCAATACAACTGCTAGAGTTAACGGATCCACGAGAGGTAGTTAGTCCATGTCACAAATCCCTAGGGGAGAATTGACCATCCTCCAACAATCTCCCCCTCAACGTTACCCAAGGGGATTCAAACCCAACACCTTTGGCTCTAATACCAATTTTTGGCTCACAATTGTTACACCAAAAGATCAACTTGTTAATGACTAATACAACTATCAGAGTTAATGGATCCATGAGAGGTGGATATTCCATGTCATGAATCTTGAGGGGAGCACTAACCATCTTCAAACAATTTATGGGTGTTTGTTGATCTCCCTCTATGGGCCTGATTCTCAAATTGTATTTTCTCCCTTTTTCCTTAGCCACTACTTATTCTATGATGGCCCTCTTCTCTTCTTCTATTTGTGTTTTGAGTTAGAACTAGGGTGTTGTATTGCATGCATATCTACCTCGTATGTGTTTTCTTCTAAGTCAAAAAATACCTCTTGTCCTACATTCACATTGTACTTCTAATCATCAATGTTATATCCATATCCTTCTTATGAAAAAGAGTATCCTTCCTCTTTCTAATAAGACCTACATCTAAACATATTCATAGTATAGTCATCTCTATCCTAATCCTACTACCATTCATCTTAACAAGTTTGATCAAATACACAATATTAAGGATCATGGGGTCTGTGGCAAGGTGAACACCATGGTGTAGTATCAAGTACATGTGCTTGATGTTTTGTCAATGGGTTTGGAGTTTCTTTCCAATTTGGTCTTGTTACTGGCTTTACATCTTTCCAAGTAGTCTTGTAGGGCTTGTCATGTAATCTTGGTCTTTCATTTTTGTATGAATTCTCCTACCTATTTTGGGGATTGTTGGAGTTTTGGGGAACTCTAAGGTTTTCCCTTTTTCCATTCATCCCTACAACCTTTCTATTATTGTCAATGGTTAATGGTTTTTTTGTGCTTTAGTTAAGATTCTAGGGAATTTGTTCCTAAGTTCATACCCCATTTTTGGATCAAAGTCCTTTACATAAATACTTATGGTACCTAGATCAGTGAGCTTGGACGCATGTGGTATTTTATTGTATAGTTTGGATAACCTTTGATTGAAGTCATAAAATGGCTCATTTTGGTGTTTTTGAATACTTATCAATTCATGAAGGGCGAATCTATGGGTACACTGATTCCCATATTATTCTAGAAATTGATTTTGGAATTTTTTTATATAATCAATTGAAGCATCAGGTAGACCATTGAACCAATACCTTGCTTCTTCAATTAGGGACGCCATGAACAATCTCATATTTGCATCCTCATACTCCATACCAATATCTTCTATAAAGGCATTGAAATTTTAGATATGTTCTTCAGTAGATATCCAATTATTCCTAGTGAATTTGGGAATTGTATTTCTCCAATTGTTGTTAATTGGGTATGGATATAATTGGTATCATGTTAAATCAAATTAACTACATATGCTCCTAGGGTTTTGTGGATGCAAACTCAGAGGTGGTGGATTGTGGTAGTATTGGTATCCATATTGAGGTTGATGATAGACATTTTTTTGGATGTGTTGCTAAGGGTATACATTCTAATGTGGCACATGCTACTAATGTTGTGGGGCATACTATTGACCTGGTGGTGTATATTGTTAGGGAATATTTCCAACATTTTGGGGCTCAGAACTTTGTGGTGGCATATTATGCTAGGTGTGTTGTCTTGGGTTACCACCTATATTATTAGGTACTTTTGAAGTACTCGAAGCACCTATATTCTTAGGTGTCCCATTTGAATTTACATTACCACCTTTTTATGTGGAGGGACATATTTTGGTGGCTTTGGTGCCTAGATGCTCAATTGTGCCATTTGTTGATCCAACTCCTGACTTTATTGTATCATCTATTGTCTCTTTCTTAGTTTTTTTACCATTCTATATGCATTTTAATCTCTTGGTTAGTCATACTATAAAAATCAACGGCATTGTGATCCATAAACCCCTTGGTTTTCTTCTCCTTATTGTGATGAGAATCCCCTATAATATTCCTCTTGTCTTCTTTTTCTTTCTTCTTCCACTTGTTCCTCAAACTCATTTTCCTTTTGAGGTTTTGGTCTGTAATTAATGATATTATCATTTATATTGCTTCTTTTAGGTGGTGTTGAGGGATTTCCACCATTAGGGTGAAGTGGGGAGTTAAATGCTATGATGGTCTACTCAAATGTGTTCACACTATCTTCTGTCTATTTATATAATATTTCACCCTTATTTGTGTTATTTTTCCCATGAGGAGATCCATGCCTATCTATCCACCTAACATTTCTCTTCTTGGGACTCTCCTAGTGCAAATATATTCTTCCATTCATGTTGGATGATATAAAATATCTCTGATGTCTATCGTCTATCCTTTCTGATCTAATATTTACTTTATTAGTCATAAAAATCCTTTAGAGTCACCACCTACTTTTCATAACTAGGAAAATGATTGTGTTTCTTCCTATTGGAGTCTTCAACCTTTTATCATGTTTTGGAATGACTCTATGATGGAAGGCTCATGTTCAAAATTATCTTAATACCCAACAAAGTTGCTAATCTATTAGGTCTAAAAAATGTAGATTTTTCAGACCACAAGAGGGTGCCAATCTTTTGATACATTTTTGGCCTATAAACAAGGTGACAAAAACTTTGATTACCTACTACTCATTAGGCTTTGCCAAACCTAGGCTAGTGTACCTGAATGATAGGCATACTTTTAAGGCTATGTAATGCCCCGCCATAGAACCCTAGGGGAAGTTGCAACTAACAACACAACACAATTTTTTTTTTTATTAAGTATAAAAGCATGGAAGTTCACTACACATTGCCAAAAACCCCTAAGGTTATGAAACTGAGTTCACTAAAACCCAAACAAGAAACATGAATTAAAACCATTACATTTAAATCGATTAACAAATTAGTGTTCATACATTCCATCCATGATAAAATTAAATCAGAGATAAAAAAAATTCCACATGATCCCAATAATATACTTTACAATAAGATTACAACGCTCATTCCCCGAATGACGTAATTCTAATATATAAGGTTACAAATTACATCTTCCACCTAAATACAAAGAGGGGTAATAAATTACAATAATAACTAAAAGAATAAAGCATGAAGAACTGGATCCCACGAGCCCTCCAACTGGAAACCTCATTCACATGAATAAGAAGATGACTGAATGGATTAAGGTGCACATTCCACCCAACCGTGTGATACTCGAAGGCTCACCCCCCATGCTAGGAGATAGTAACAAGGATTCCTAGGAAATTCCATCTACCTCTAGACATAGGCTACAAAAAATTGAACTGGATTAAATACAAGAACAACATCACATAACACAAAGGTTACAATGCTTCCAAAGTTAAATAATCAATTACATTACTGATACAATCATACTGTTGACTTAGGAGAAGTGTCATCACAATGTCACATAGGATATCCTAGTAAGTCTTCCTATGTCTTGACCCCCATCTCGAGATATCCTGGTAGCCTCTAATGACTTTTGACCCCTCATGTAAACCAATGCAGAATCAGTTGCCTCTCATAGAGACGAGACAATGATCTTTCCATTCCAGGCCTTCTCATCTCATCCCAAGTCTATACTAGCCCTTGTGTCCATGACTGAGGAAAAAATAATTTTGTTAAGTGTTTGATGAAACCTAAGCCTCTAACAGTTTATTATGTTATCACTAAATTAACTAACTTGCAAAGAGTTCCCCTGAAACCTCTTTGTGTGTCAGTTGTCATTGCAAGCCACTCCTCTAAGACAACACATCAAATAACTCCACACCCAAGGGTACACAAGTGCGACCTAAGGAGAATGACTCCTTTACATGACATCAAATCCACAAATCTTGTTCACAATAACCGAGTTAAAAAGTGGATAAGATTAGACGTACTACCCCAAGAACTCCAAAGGTTGACTATCATAACAACAACCCATACAAATAAATGAAACTCAATCTAGAAGACTTCATAACATTCACTCTATTTGCACATTGTTGCGAATGAGGGAGAGTGCATAAAGAAAGACAAATTAATGATTAATCACCTATTTTAGGATTTCCTAAATCCAAACCAAACAAGGAAATATTGCTTATAATCAAGTAAAATTAATTACAACTAATCGCAACTACTCCAAGGTAATAACAATTACATTTACAAAATCAAGTATTTAGACTAATACTATAACTCTTTGTTTCTCCAATTACAACAAACAATTAATCAACTTGCTAGTTAGAATTATTTGACTTAAAGTAAATCATTCTTAATATTAACAATACTAAAATAATCAACATAAATTTAACTATAATCGAATACCCATATATATATTAAATATATATATAAAAGGATATATATAAATTATTATAAAGAAAATTATTTAAATATTAAAATAATATATATATATACACACAAGTATATTTATAAATTTATATACCCATAATCTTCATTTTCAATCAAATTGTGAAATTGAACAACAAAATTTTGTAATGAAATGAAATTTTAACCACAACTTCTGGGTATTTAGTTTTCAGTTTGAAAAGATATTTTCTTTGGTTTTCCTTCAATTTTTCCCACTGTTTGATTGTTTTTTTGGTTTTCTTTCCTAAATCCAATAGTAGTATGCAAGTTTTGAAATCATTTCACATGGGTTTTCATTGAATCTAAATAGCATTTCCAAATCTAAAACTCTTTCAAAATGAAACAAGAAAAAGAAAACAAAGAAGAACTTGGTGTTTTCTCCCAAAGGTTGAAAATTTGACAATGGTGATTCCAAATCTTTTCTTCAAAATCCAAATCCAGCCACAGCAAAAATCTCCACCAAAATTCAAAATTGCCAATAATATGAAATAGAAAGTGCTCAAATAGAGCTTTCCCCAAATTTTTGGTCAAACCCCTAAAATATCCAACCCACTAAATTTATTGAACATTTGGAGGATATTTCCATTTTTTTTAAAAAAAATATTATAATAATTTTACTTTCTAAATGATATTTCATGCATTTTTCAAAATTTCATTTCAAACAAAAGAATTTCAAAGTTTGCAAAGAATTTAATTTATCCAAAATTTCAAAAAGTGAAATTTAAAACACTTTTTTATTTTTATTTTAATTTAACTTTAAATATCTAACATTATTTCCATTTTACTTTTAAATTGAATCTTAATATACAATAGTGCCAAAACAACCATTTCATTTAATTTATCACCATTAACCTAGTTAATCAATAAACTAAAAATGTCTTTATTAATTAAATCAAATTAATCAATGAAATAAATAACATTTCAACATAGTAACTAGATATGTTAAATCATCATTTTAACTATACCCACCATTTAATAACCTTTAAAATATGAAATGACATAGCTAACCAAGGAGGAATGAACCAAATCAAAACAGCTAAACTTGACGACAAACTCTGACTAGGGTGACGACTTGGCACAGAAAACATAGTTACTACCTCCCAATCGATTATTGTTGGTCAATGGAGATGGTCAAACCTATGAAATTAGGTGGAGTTGATGTCCTATACCTATCAACCTGTGAGCAAAGAGCATATCAAACATGAAAATATATATATATATATATGTGTGTGTGTGTGTGTGGTGTGTGTGTGTGTGTAATAAAACACACCGCGAAGTGGAAATCTTAGAACCGTAGGGTGCTCACAAGCGAGAGATACAATCCCCTCCCCTTCACCAATGCAGACTTTAAAACTGGCGAGTCTAACAACAATAAAATAATTAAAGCATAAATATTTTTTAATTAAATAATTGCTACACTAATTCAAAACATGCCATAATGATAATATCTAAATAAAATACCATCACATCAAAATATAATGTTTACATCGATTAATAGATAGCGGCCAAAAGTAACCAAGTATCAAAGTCAAAGTGCTAATTGAAATAAAGCATACATAAAAGAACATTGCTCGATCATAAGAGAAAAATGGAGGGGTGCTACATCCTCCCCCCTAAGGTCAGGCTTACTCCTGGAAGCCTACAAACAAATAGGGATAAAGCTCCCTCATCCTAGAAAAATCCTCCCAAGTGGATGATATGTCATCCCTAGGATCCCATTGGACCCTATCCTGATCAATATCTTGCCCTTGAAGAGTGAGCGTTCTGCGCTCCACCATGACCATAGGCTCCAAAGTCAGCTGCCCATCCTCTACCTATAACGCATTCCAATCAAGTACATGACAAATGTCTGGATGGTATGGCCAAAGAACTAAAACATGAAAAACATCATGAATAAGCGAGAGACTGGGTGGCAAAGCAAGACCGTAAGTAATTGGACCAATCTTCTCGAGTATCTCAAAGGTTCTGATAAAGTGATGTGCCAACTTAGTACCCTTCACATAACAGATGGAACTCTTTTGTGGATGCACCCACAAGAAAACTCTATCGCCCATAGAAAACTGATGATCCACTCTATGCGCATCCGCATACTTCTTCTGCCTATCCTGTGCTACCACCAAGTGCTCTCTAGTCCTGTCCACCTACTGCTCCATATCCTATAACATTTTAGGACCCAAAGTCACACTATGCTCAACTCGATCCCAAATCAAGGGAGTGCGACATGGCTGTCCATACAATGCCTAGAATGGAGGCATGCCGATAGAACTCTAAAAACCATTATTATAGGAATACTCTACTAGATAGAGATAGTCCTCCCATCATGTCTGTTGGTCCATTACATACATACGTAACATGTCCTTGAGGATATAATTGACCCTCTCAGTTTGACATCTGTCTCTAGGTGGTAAGCTGAACTGAAGTTCAACTATGTCCCCATCACATGCTATAATAAAGTCCAAATAGCTGAGGTAAACACTAGATCCCTGTCAGAAGTAATCCAACGTGGAATGCTATGTAACCTCACTATATCCTCCATGAACAATCTGGTTACAGAAAATGCAATATAAGAAGAGTGAATAGGTGAGAAGTGTGCCACCTTCATTAGCCTATCAACTATTACCATAATTGCATCATGCCATCTCGAAGAGTTGGGTAAACCAACAATGAAATCCAATGAGATGATATCCCACTTCCACTCTGGTATAAAATGGGGCTGCAAAAGCCCTGTTGGATGCTGGTGTTCAGCCTTCACCCACTAACACTCAAGACATCATGACACATAATCTGCAATATCACATTTCATCCCTAGCCAAAAGTAAAATTGATGCAGATCTACATACATCTTCACCCCAGGATGGGTTGAATAAGGTGCATGATGTGCTTTAGTCATGACCAAGGTGCAAAGATCACTTCATGAAGGAATGTATATGCATCCCATGTTCCTCAATACCTCATTTAAATCCAGAGAATAACCTGAATACCTATCCCCAAGGGGTCTTCCTACCTCAGTCTATGTTATAACCTCCTGATACCAACTATCTGCTGGAAAGGTAGAAAGAATCTGACTCCGCAAATCCACAAAAAGAGTCAACTCAGATATCTCATGTCTCCTCCTACTGAGTGCATCCGCTGCAACATTCTCTTTTCCCTATATATACTTCACCTCGAAGTCATATTCATAGAGAAACTCCATCCAACACCTTTTCCTAGCATTAAGGTTGGGCTATGTGAAAATATACTGAAGGCTTCTATGATCACTGTGCGACTCAAACCTATGGCCAAGAAGGAAATGCCTCCACCTCATCAATGCATGAACCACTGCTGCTAACTTGAGATCATGCATGGGATAGTTCAGCTCATGATACTTGAGCTTTCATGACTCATATACAATGACATGACCCTCCTGCATCAACACTGCACCTAATCCTTCCAAGGATGCATCTGTACAAACTACAAAGTGCCCATTTGGATCTAGTATCGTAAGTATTGGTGCACTAGTCAGCTTCCCCTTTAGATCTTGAAACACTGCCTCACACTTCTCAGACCACTCAAACCTCTTCACTTTCCTCTGAAGGGAGGTGATAGGATAACCTATCCTCAAAAGGCCCTGCACAAAACACCTGTAATAACTTGTTAGCCCCATAAAGCTACATATCTCTGCCACATTCGTGGGCACAGGCCAATCTAAGATCGCTTGGATCTTTGCAGGATCCACTAAAATACCTTCTCCTAAGATCACATGACTAAGGCATTGGACCTCAGTCCTGAAGAATTCACACTTCGACAAGTTAGCAAAAAGTTGATTATCCTGCAAACACTATAATACCTATCATAAATGTTCCTCATGCTCTTCCACTATCCTAGAGTATATCAAGATGTCATCAAGGAATACAAGGACAAATATATCTAGGTATGTATGAAATACCCCATTCATTAGACTCATGAACACTGAGGGGGTATTTTTCAAACCAAATGTTACTACTATGAACTCATAGTGACCATACTACATTCAAAATGTTGTCTTATGGATGTGTGATTCGAAGATATGAAGCTGATGGTATCCAGACTTAAGGTCAATCTTTGAAAAGATTGTGGCACCGTTAATCTGGTTGAATAGATCATCAATTCTAGGAAGCAGATATTGATCCTTGATGGTCACTTTGTTCAACTGTTGTTAATCAATGCATAACCGAAGTGAACCATCCTTCTTCTTCATGAAGATAACTGGTGCTTCCCATGGAGAAACACTAGGGTGAATAAAACCCTTCTCTAACAACTCCTCAAGCTACAAGCCAAGCTCTTTTAGCTCTTGGGTGGTCATATGATAAGGAGCTTGAGAAATGGGTTCTGATCTAGGTACAAGGTCTATCTTGAAGTCTATATCCCTTTAAGGTGGCATCCCTAGAATCTCATCTGGAAAGAAATTAGAATACTAGTAAAGAATGGGGTGACTATCAAGAGAGACTTTCTCCTCTCCACCTCCTAGATCCAAATCATCCACTGTAATAGAAAATAACTAGCAACCCTGATGCACACACCTTAACTGTACAGCTGAGATGCCCCTCAAGGAGATCGACCTCTGAACGCCCACTACCTCTACTACTCTGCTAGATGCCTCAATGCATCAATCATCTTACGTTGATAATCTATGACCGTACTATGCACCTCTAGCCAGTCCATCCCTATGACAATGTCATAAGAACCCAAAGGAATAACTCAAAGATCCAATGTAGTATGAAGAGGTCCATCCTCCAATCTATAATCTGGTACAAGGGAATGGGATGCAACCTTTGCAGCTGAGGCTAATTCAACCTACCACCTATCAGCTTGCCTTACCACACCTAGTCTACATCACGTCACAACAGAAGAAGAAATGAAGTTTTATGCCCTAGAGTCAAACAAAATGGTGACTGGGTTACCTGATAACATACCATATGACTCAACCACAGTACTCTGATGCTCTTCCTGGCAGTTATCAATCATTGTGAAAAAATGATGCCCTCGACCAACATCCCCAACTATAGGCTCAGATGTTCTTGGTCCCTGAGAAAACCTAGATGTGCCCCTATTGGGACACATTCTAGCTATATGGCCCTGTTGGCCACATGCAAAACACTCTGTGCCTCTACCTCGAGATGGTGAGCTAGACTGTTATGCACTACCCCTGAAGGTGGACTGGGAACTCTGAGTTGGTTGATCATAGCTGAAGCACTTAATGCCCCTCCAGTTTTTGTCCCCCTGACGCTGCTGGAAACCCTTACATTTCCCTTGCGATGCTTGCTGCTGCTACTTCCCACTCTGCGATGATCCCTGCTGAGCTCTGGAAGGTGCACCTCCGTGAGACTGACCTCCTCTAGCACTAGAACCCGCTATCAAACTGTTGCCAATCTGTGCACCCATATGGCCTCCTAGTGCCAAAGCTAAAACTCTCCTCTACCAACTGCGCCTTCTCCACTGCAACCTCCATGGTCTTGAGTTTGAAAACCCTCACTCCTCCGCTAAGACAAGCATTAAGGCCCCTGACAAAATGATGGACCAACCTACTCTCATCATCTCCTATCCCTCCATACTGTTTGAGCTCAAAAAAGTATTGCTCATACTGCTCAACAGATAGGGCCAACTGATGTAGAGCATGAAACTCATCACCTCGTATAGAAAATGAGCTCTGAACCACTCTGAGAAGATCTCCCAAGATATAGAGTTGATGTCTATGTGAATCTTTTTCTCCTCTATCCTCAACCAAGTGGAAGCAAAACCGCGCAAGTGCATGATAGTGCATCGCACTTTGGTATTGCTACCATACAGATGCATCACAAAAAACCTGTCCAGGTCAATAAGCCATGTCTTTTCCTCTAACCCAGTACCAGCTCCATCATACAATGGAGTATGTTCCCTAAGAAAATCCCTCATGTGCATCTCTAGCTGAGGTGGAACTTCCCTCTTAGTAGGGTTACCCTGAACCATGGCCTATCTCTGACCCAAGAGTGATAATGCCTCCTCTAGAGCTCTACGTGTAGCCTCAATCCCTAGCAGATCCTACTGTTGAGCTATACCCACTGAAACATTCCGAGATGCCTAGTGCTCTTCCTGATCTAGTATAGTAGGAACACTAGGAGGAGAGTCAAGCTGACTCTCACCACAACTGCCTACACGGCCACGACAATGCTCTTTACCTTTTCTGCATCTGGGAGGCATAATCCTGTATAGACACATATAGGTATTAGGCAAGGTACACAACATAAAACCTATGCAACTAAAATCTTAATGGGTTCATCATAATCCAAGAGTACCTAGTTTAGGCTCTCATACCATGTGTAATGCCCCACCATGCAAACCTAGGGGAAGTTGCAACTAATAACACAACACAATTTTTTTTAAATTTTTTTTTTTATTAAGTACAAAAGCATGAAAGTTCACTACACATTTCCAACAACTCCTAAGGTTATGAAATTGAGTTTACTAAAACCCAAACAAGAAACGTGAATTAAAACCATTACATTTAAACTTATTAACAAATTAATGTTCATACATTCCATCCATGATAAAATTAAATCTGAGACAAAAAAAATTCCACATGATCCCAATAATATACTTTACAATAAGATTACAACACTCTTTCCCTGAATGAGGTAATTCTAATATACAAGGTTACAAATTACATCTTCCACCTTGATAGAAAGAGGGGTAATAAATTACAAAAAATAATTGAAAGAATAAAGCATGAAGAACTAGATCCCATGAGCTCTCCAATTGGAAACCTCATTCACATGAACAAGAAGATGACCCAATAGATTAAGGTGCATATTCCACCCGACCATGTGATACACGATGGCTCACCCCCCATGCTAGGAGATAGTAACAAGGATTCCTAGGCAAGTCCATCTACCTCTAGACATAAGCTACACAAAAACAAATTGGATTAAATACAAGAACATCACATAACACAAAGGTTACAATGCTTCAAGAGTTAAATAACCAATTACATTACTAATACAATCATACTATTGACTTAGGAGAAGTGTCATCACAATGTCACATGGGATATCCTGGTAAGTTTTCCTAGGTCCTGGCCCCCATCTCGGGATATCTTGGTAACCTCTAACGACTTCTGGCCCCTCATGTAAACCAATGCAAAATCAGTTTCCTCTCGTAGAGACAAGACAATGATCTTGCCATTTTAGGACTTCTCATCTCATCCCAAGTATATACTAGCCCTTGTGTCCATGAGAGAGGCAAAATTAATCTTGTTAAGTGTTTCACGCAACCTAAGCCTTTAACAATTTAATATGTTATCATTGAATTTACTAACTTGCAAAGAGTTTCCCTAACACCTCTTTGTGTGTCGGCGCTCATTGCAAGCCACTCCTCTAAGACAACATGTGTAATAACTCCACACCCAAGGGTAAACAAGTACGGCCTAAGGAGAATGACTCATTTACAAGACATCAAGTCCACACATCCCATTCACAATAACCGGGTTAAAACTAGATAAGATTAGATGCACTAACCAAGGAACTCCAAAGGTTGACAATCATAATGACAACCCATACAAATAAATGAAACTCAATCTGGAAGGCATCATAAAATTCACTCTGTTTGAACATTGACACGAATGAGGGAGAGTGCATAAAGAAAGATAAATTAATGATTAATCACCTATTTTAGGATTTCCTAAATCCAAACCAAACAAGGGGATATTGCTTATAATCCAAGGTAATAGAAATTACATTTACAAAATAAACTATTTAGACTAATACTATAACTCTTTGTTTCTCCAATTGCAACAAATAATTAATCAACTTGCTAGTTGGAATTATTTGACTTAAAATAAATCAATCTTAATTTTAACTATACTAAACTAATCAGCATAAATTTAACTATAATCGAATACCCCTATATATATTAAATATATATAAGTATATATTTAATGTGTATACAACTATTAATATATATATCTAAATATAGCACTATCATTTAAATATAACTAATTTAACTCAACTAAATAATTTATTTTAAAATGCATAAAATATATATAAATATACATTATATATATACATAAGTATATATATAAAATGTATATATAAATAAATTATTATAAAGAATATTATTTAAATATTAAAATAATATATATATATTATAATATATATAATATTAAATTAATAATAAATAATAATAAAAAATAGATTTTAATTTTTTTAAACAAAAAAATAAAATAAAGTCATTGGGGCGCAACCCCTCCCAAAAGGAGAGGCACTGCCAATGCAGCCACCCCCATATGGGGGGTGTTATGTGGGCAGCGCCACTGCCTATAGGCAGCACCGCTTCTCCACACAACACCTCCCATGTGGCGCGCTATGGGAGCAGCATCCCATGTGGGATGTGGGGGGGGAGAAGGGCTATGGCCCTCCCATCTCCAATCCACATACAATTTTTTTAATTATAAATTTTTTTGTTTTAAGAAAAACAATACCATCGATAAAATAGGGCTTGCCCTGTGCATTTTTTTGTGTAACAAATTTTTTTTCCCAGAAAATTAAAAAAACACAACACAATATATTTATAAATATACTTGTGTGTATATTTATATATAATGAAATATATATATATATATACACAGGTATATTTATAAATTTATATACCCATAATCTTCATTTTCAGTCAAATTGTGAAATTGAACAACATAATTTTGCAATGAAATAAAATTGTAAACACAACTTCTGGGTTTTTAGTTTTCAGTTCGAAAAGAGATTTTCTTGGGTTTTCCTTCAATTTTTCCCATTGTTTGATTGTAGTTTTGGTTTTCTTTCCTAAATCCAACAATAGCTTGCAAGTTTGGAAATAATTTCACATGGGTTTTCATTGAATCTAAATAGCATTTCCAGATCTAAAACTCTTTGAAAATGAAACAAGAAAAAGAAAACAAAGAAGAACCTAGTGTTTTCTCCCAAAGCTTGAAAATTTGACAATGGTGATTCCAAATCTTCTCTTCAAAATCCAAATCCACCCATAGCAAAACTCTCCACCAAAATTCAAAATTGTGAATAATATGAAATAGATAATTCTCAAATAGAGCTTTCCCCATATTTTTGGTCAAACCCCTAAAATATCCCACCTAGCACTAAATTTATTAAACATTTGGAGGGTATTTCAATTTTTATTTTAAAAAAAATTAAAACAATTTTACTTTCTAAATAATATTTCATGCATTTTTCAAAATTTCAGTTAAAACAAAAGAACTTCAAAGTTTGCAAAGAATTTACTTTATCCAAAATTTCAAAAAGTGAAATTTAAAACACATTTTTATTTTTATTTTTATTCAACTTTAAATATCCAACATTATTTCCATTTTTATTTTAAATTGAATCTTAATATACAATAGTGCCAAAACAACTATTTCATTTAATTTATCGCCATTAACCTAGTTAATCAATAAACTAAAAATGATTTTATTAATTAAATCAAATTAATCAATGAAATAAATAATATTTCAACATTATAGCTAGATATGTTAAATCATCATTTTAACTATACCCACTATTTAATAACCTTTAAAATATGAAATGAAATAGCTAACCAAGGAGGAATGAACCAAATCAAAACTGCTAAACCCAATGACAAAGTATGACTAGGGTGACGACTTGGAATGGAAAACCTAGCTACTACCTCCCAATTGATTATCGTTGGTCAATGGACATGCTCAAACCTATGAAATCAGGTGGGGTCGATGTCCTATACCTGTCAACCTATGAGAAAAGAGCATATTGAAAATGCAAATATATATATATATATATATATATATATATATATATATATATATATATATATATATATATATATATATATATATATATATATATATATATATATATATATATATATATATGTATATATAAAATAAACACACGGTGAAGTGGAAAGCTTGGAATCGTAGGGTTCTCAGAAGCAAGTGATACAATCCCATCCCCTTCACCAATACAGACTTTAACACTGATGAGTCTAACAACAACAATATAATTAAAGCATAAAGAATTTTTAATTAAATAACTGCTACACTAATTCAAAACATGCCATAATGATAACATCTAAATAAAATACCATCACATCAAAATATAATGTTTACATCGCTTTACAAATAGCGGTCAAAAGTACCCAAGTATCAAAGTCAAACTGCTAATCAAAATAAAGCATACATAAAATAACATTGTTCAATCATAAGTGAAAAATGAAGGGGTGCTACACTATGATCTCTAAATTATGCTATCGACTTACAATGGAACATGAGGTGAAGTAGATGCTAGGATAATTATTTATTCCAACTAAACTGTTTTGAAAATCAAGAATATAGATGAGGTTTATATGAGTTTATTCTAAAATGACCAATTCCTACACAATTGGCTAAATGGATTCTAGAGGTGAACAATGATTTTGGAGATAGGCTTATTTAAGATGGGAAGACTTACTTTTTAGCTTAACTCAAACAATTGGGAAATTTTAAAATTTTGTACCTTGTGCACACATGCAAGTATATCAGTTATTTGGACTCTTCTTAGTTATCCCAGTGATAACCCCTTATGCTACTATGAAATTGTGAAAGGAAACCAATTAAGACAACCTATTCAGAAGGACTTTAATGCAAATAGGAACCTATTAAATTTGATCTCTTAAAAGGAAATTTAATTCTTCTTCACATAGAGACTAGTCAACAACATCACACAAATACATCAAATGTATATTGACAAATTAAACATATTTCCACACATTCAATTTGAATAACATAAACAACCACTTTGAAGAAAGCCAAATAACATATAAGCATATGAATCCACACAACAATTGAACACTTGAAAGAAAATCAATAATTATGCATAACCTTCTCCATTGTATTTATCTTTAAATAATATGCATTATAATGATCATTTTTGACATGACATGGATGAGCGAATGGGTGCAATCTATCTTCTTACTAATGCCTACCCTAAATGGAAAAGATGATATGATGATTATTTTTGAGTCTTGGTCTCTCTTATATATATGAGAGGCAACAAGCTTCATACCCATTACAAAAATTCACATTGTTAGATAACTAAACATAATTAAAACTAAATACCACTGCAGGTGAATGAACCAATCTAATAATCTCCAAGAAAAATATTATAACCACCTAAGATCTGTTCAAAGCTTCTACTCTGTGATAGGGAGCTTATCATGTTATCAAATGAATCTCCCATTTTTTATGGTTGTCTTCTTATATCTGGTACATCAACAACTTAGTTGATAAAAAAATTGATTGCAAGGAGGTGATGGATGTACTCTTTTTCAACATAAGTGTCTACGTTGTAGGTCACTTCTTTCATATCATATTTCATATACATCATTTTCTTGAGTTGTTTTATTATTTTGTAAAACCATATTCTCACCATTGATTTCTTGTAGTGCAGTAGTTAGAAGCATAGGGAAGTCTTCCTTCTAGTCATCATACTCTCAAGGATTTCCATTGTCATCATGAAGTTTAGGAGTCTAATCAAAGTAGTCAAGATATTCTTTAAGCCTATTATGATATCCATTTTTTGATCCTACAAATTTGTTATATGTCGTAGTATTTGTCCTTTCAAGAATTATGTATCTAAGAGCTCCTCTTTCTTTTCAATCATTCTCCCTTGTAATTGTTCATTTTCCACCACTATTGAGTGTATGTGCTTGAATTTTTTCCATTATTCATCAACACATTTCAACATTTTAATGAATCTCTCCTTGACCATTTTAGATGTAGTATTATACTTTATGATTTTCACTACTTTCTCCAATTTTTAACTTTTCTCCTGAGATATCAAATGGAAACTATTCCAATAAGCTACATCAGTCAATGCATCTAATACTCTTTTATACTTTTCAAGCCTTGGGGAATAAAACTTTGATGTGGAGGAGGAAGATGATATTTCTCTTTGATGTGCTAACTCCTTCAACCTATCATTTTCTTTAACTAGTTTTTCAATCTGTGCTTTGCTGAATTTTGCCACATTGATATTCAATTTTGTTGTCTCCATGGGCTTGGTATCTCCTAATCTTTGGACCAAGAGATTTCCAAAAATTTGGTTTGGCTTATCAATCACAATTGGTCTTTTTTCATGGGGGTACAATGAACAAATAAGTAAGGTAGTTTCATCCAGGTTGTACCCAGATCCTGAATACATTTTGTCAATTGTTTCCTCTATTTGATTCATTTTCTTGTCCCATCTTTTTTTAAAGATATCAAATATAATTGTAGAACTAATATCCCACCATAGTAGAAGCAACACTCCAACTTCTCAAAGTAACTCTCTTCCTTTCTGAGGAGTCATGGACTCCATTTCTTTATCTATTTCCCTTTTCCATTCTTCAAATGTGGTGGCCTCTAGTTCATGAATGATATCCTAAATCTTTTGTATCATTTTCTTTCCTTTTTACTCATAAACAAATGATTTAAACTTAGAGGATTTAAAAAAATAACAATCAAAAATGAACTACTACCCAACATTGACCCTAACATCATCAAATAATTCATCTGATGCCTCAAATTCTTATAATAGTTTTCTTTTGAGGGGGCTTATATTGTGCAATTACAGGGGCACTTATTTGTTATACTTGTTCACCCTCCTCATCACTCTCCTCTACTTCACTTATATTAGTATCTACAGAGAAACATACTTTAGGAGTAGGTTGTGAAGGTATGTAATCTAGGGGAATATATGTAATCTAGGGGCTTTATGTCTTCAACTTGTACTCTTGGATAGGTTGTATGAGGTGCATAAAAAACAAATGGGGCCACATCCTTCACCAATTCATTCACATGAGCAATAAGTTGCTCAATTCTTGTTAGAGGATCTTGTATTTCACCAAACTCCTTTGAATAATATGGGAAATTTATTCTTTTACATTCTTTTTGGAGCATAATCTTGTTATATGCAGCCATTCTATCAATGGTAGAATCCTCATCATGGTTTCTGATCACATCCTTAACCGAGAAAAAATTCTCATACCCTGATAGCCCCTGTGATAGTCTTGCTTTGTGAATAAAGCTTTTTACATCAAAATTTTCCCTTTCATTACCTAAAGGGAGGTTGTACTATGCTAATTTAGCATCAATTTCCTCATATCCCTCATTTGTGACCACTGTAAAGTCTCCAAAACACAAGGTCTTGGGTATAATTAATTTTTTTGGTGTACTTTGAGATGTTTAGCAATAGGTTTTTCTAGTTTCCTCACAATTTCTAAGTAAGAGATTCTATTAGGAACTACTCATGGCAGCAAGTGTGGAGTTCCTTTGAACCCATAGACCCTAATCACTATACAATCAAAGAAAGCATACCAGTCTCCCTAGCTATGATTTACTTTGTCTTGGGTCATTATCTTTTGGTCTCATAAATCTTTATAGTTCTAGGGATAAGCTATAATCACACATATATCTTAGCAGCTTCATCAATGGTTTTACAAAAATCTCTTCAAAACAAAGGTAATGAGATCTACCAAATTGGATATCCTACAATGAGGTCCACATTTGTACAGGTTTGAAATCTTGATTTTTATTTGTTTCTCTTATTCTAAATTATTCACTCCAAATCCTTCTGACCTATCCCTCATGTAAAATAAAATGCATAAACTGAGAGTAGTTTTTGAAATGAATATTTTCATTGTTGTTTTTATCTTTTCAAGCCCCTTATTTAGGGTGTTGGCCAAGTAGATAGCATAATAAAATGACATGGCATCCTTCATTTGTATGTCTATAGCTAAGACCCTTGGGGCAATAGACATGAGAGGTAGAACCTCTACCCCCAAAACCTAACCAACTAAATAATAAGTGTATCAAAAATTTTCCTCAAATAAATCTTCATGAAAACGAGTGTTTTCATTGCTATAAAGCCTCCTGAGTTGGTCTCCTTCATTCTTGGGCCTATGCAAAGGAAATTTACATCATTTTTAGTTGGTGTGCACATGATGATACTCTATCGAGAGGTCTTTCATTGTGAATGGTAAATCTAGAGAACACTCCAACTGAAACACATTAGAAATGAGATCCTTAGAAATAAGAAGCATGTTAGCCCCACTGTGAGATTGAATAATTCTCTTCTTTGGGTCGTATCCACTAGAAAGAGCTTTAATAAGTTCTGCATTAATGAACACATTGGGCACCATGATTCTCCCGAGGTTCAACCTCCATGGGTTACAAACTAGGTTAAACCTTTTTTTTTTTTGTAATGGTACATGAAGAGCTCATATCCACATTGTGATGTCCAAATGTCTACTAGACCCTTATGTTTATCCCATAGTCAATCCATTGAAGGATTCATTTGAGCACTTCTCTTGGGTATCATTTTATTTTTCTAGTTTTTAGCTTTGGGATTTTTTTTACTTTCATTCATTGTTTAATTTCTTAATCCTTTTGACAAATAAAATTTCTCAGTTGGGATTAATGTAGTTACTTGATTTTTTCCTCCACTAGTTTTTTTTGTGTACTAACTCCAAGCTTTACTTTTCTAGTTCCACCCTTAGTGAAATCTTCCCAATTTTGCAACAATTATGTGATCAACTTGTGGTATAATTCACTTCAATTATGGTTCATAAATACACCACTCATTTGAATTTTCTCATTAGAGGATACCATTTATTTTAAATATTTGAACGATGCCTTGGGATGTCACATTAGTTAGTAATAATAGTTATCGCCATATCAGAAAGAATATGATTCTTCTTCCACCAATAGCTACTTTCTCCACGAATAAATAAAATTGTCCCGATGCACGCACTTCCCCCTGATATTCATTATGCACTTAGTGATCCATGGTTATATTGGACCATTTGGGAAATGAAAACATTCATTACACTGATATACATGTGCTACAATGATGTGATTATTTTTGTTGACTCTATCACTCTATTAGGGAGAGCACCTTAGGATTCAGCCTGATAGGGTATTGTTACATCTATATTAGGTTCCGAGCTACTTTCATCGGGCCATCGGTGAGGCTATGATGGGTTTATACTAATGAGGCATAGTTAGGCCTATGGTGTTAATTTTTTTTAGGAATGGGGGAAAGACTATGGAGTCTCAAAATTATTTATGGATGTAATCATTTGGCAATGTAGGATATTAAATGGATCTTGTCACACAAATCTCAACAATTTGTACTAATCATAAAATTAAGAGGTCACAAGTTTTTGTGGTATGTGGAAGATAGATGAGTGGAGCCTCGTGAAAAATGTGAGACTTTGTCCAATCCTAATAGAGGGAATGGAACCATAGCAATGTTTCTATCAAATGGATAGGGCCATAAGTTTCCCTATGAGTGTGATCTTTTCACCTTCCCAGATTAGATGTCCTGTATTTGTTGGGATAGCAATTTGAATTTTGTGGGGAGGTATTTTTGTGGATTTAATGGTAGGATGAGCATTTTTTGAGATGGTATGCTTGGTTGGATGAAATATGGGGTGGATTACATTTTTTTGTTCAATCAATTTGGATGTGTTTTTGAAAGCTTGTTGTAAGTTTTTTTGTGTGAGTAATGCTTGTTGGTATGCCTCTAGTTGTTGTTGTTCAAACAACACTTATTGTTGGTCTTGTTGTTTTTGTTGTTTTTGAGCTAGTATTGCTTGTTGTTGTGTTTATTGTTGCAAGGCTTCTTGATAGGATTTTTGTTGTATCAAATCTTGTGCTCGGGCTTGTTGCACTTGGTACTGAGCTTGTGCTTGAGCTTGACTTTTTTGTACGACTTGTTCAGCTTGTGTGTCTTGTGCAACTTGTGTGGCTTCTTGTTATTGTACCAAAGCTTACACTTGTGCCTGTGAAGCTTGTTGTGATTGAACTTTTTGTGCGGCTTGTTGTTCTTGGAATTGTTGAAGTTGCTTTTGGTCATATGCATGTTGGGCTACTTGCAATGTGATGATGTATTGATTTGATATTTTTGATTTGGTGGTGGAGGGGGGGAATTTTGTGGGATAGTGTGAGATGGTGTGATGAAAGATTGTTGGGATGGTTGTTGAGGTGTTTGTTGAGTAATGACAATGGGTTGTGTGGTAGATGGTATTATTGATGTGATGGGTCCTTGGGAGACCACATTTTGGAGAGTTTGAGGTGTTGTAGATGATGTGATGATTCGTTGAGATTTTTGCATTGGTACCATTTGGTGCTATGATATTAGTGGAATGCTTTGATGATTTGGTATAATAGACGTGTTGATTTTATTTGTGATTGGGGGATTGGGGTATGTGCAGGATCATGATGGACCAAAAAAGTGGCAATATTATGGGTATTTGTAGGGTATGTGGCTAATGACTTTTTTTACCCAAAATTGATGAAACGAAAAGGGTTTTTAGAGGACATTCTTAGCTTTCAACTAATATAAATTATGCTTAATTTTAATTTAATAAATAATTATTATTCATTTTCTATTAGAATTATGACTAAAGTCCTGATCGATAGGCTAATTGAAAAACATCTATAACTTTCAAATGGTATCACATTTTTTGAATTCAAAGCATGTGTCACATTCTATACTTCACATACTATAGGATTAAGAAAAGAATAATTCAATTTCATGAATTTTTGACCAAGTTAAGGTGGTCAGACATACGATTTTTTATATTTTTTATATTTTGTAATAAAAAAATCATGTAATTAATTATTTACTTAGAAAAAAATTACAAAAAAATATGTATCACATATGGACATGAGTCCTCTACTTATATATAAAATCTTATAAAAAAATATTATCATTTTATTATGGTTAGGGTGGTCAGATAGACACCTACTTCTTATTTTTTCCCTGAAATTTATGTACTACTGCATTGAAATTTCAAAAATTCACCAAATAGATTTTATTTATTTTTAAATAAACATAGTAGTTTAGAAAATACATTCAATTTTTCTATAGATTCTATTCTTACATATTTTTGAAATAATATTGATAACTTATTCAAATTTTTATGTCAAGTTGCCTAACACTAATTTTTCTAAAATTTTTGCCACTTAAGGGCCTATTTTTTCCATGATGATCCTGCACATACCCATTGATTTGATTTGATTTGTTTTGGATTGGTATGTTGGATAAAGGGAGTTTCCCTAAACCTTGGATTGGTGCAGATGTTGATTTCAAAAGAGGAAATGATGGGGATATTGGTGTTGTGTTCCCTTAAAAAAGTGAGGATTATGCATTAAAAGTTACCATTTCTACAAATAAATCCACTTGTCCTTGTGACATTGTGGGGAGAGAGCCTTATGTATTAAGACTGTATGCCAATGTTGCAGAGATGGTGGAGGGATTTTTTGTATCATGGAAGATGAGTGACACATATGGATTTTTTGGATCTTGTTGAACAGTGTTAGGCACACCCAATATGGTGTTAGCCTCCAAATTTTGGTTGTTAACAAGTGGATTCCCTTGAAGGGCATGTAGTAATGAGCTTCCCCTAGTTGCTATGGGTTAACTTGGAGCATGAGATGATGTTGGTTGTATGTTGGGTTGGATGATGCTTGTGAATGAAGATATGGATGATGTTGGTGGAATTTTCCTAAAAGTCTATTCAACAGTAGTGCTCACATCAAAATTAGAAGGGAGATTTTCCCCTTCTTTTGCTAATTCCAACATGTATTGTGTGGGATCGAGCCTCACAACTCTATTCACAATCTTTTGTGTTTCATAATTTTGGACTTTTTCAATTATTTCATCTTGTTTCATCCCTTGGAAGTTGTTGGTAACATCTTCCACTAGGAAATCTCCCTCTTAAAGATCTTGTGGTAGTTGAGGGGGGCTAAGTGGAGTGTTGATAGATACCCTGGGGTTAAATTCTAATGTTTTTTGACTTAAATCACTTGAGATAGATGTTTCTTTGTTTTCCTCCATGGTCTTCTTGTGTTGTGATCTTGTTTGGACCATAAAATTGGAATCAAATTTTAGGAATATAGGAGGTAAACCTATTACTCCCTAGGTTGATATAAAATTTAGGTACAAAAAGAAAATCTAGGATGTTTAAGGATCAAATGATGGTGCTGTGAGAAATGAAGGGTGAATGATATGGATGTTTAAACTTTTGAGAACTTTGGAGGAATAATATGTTGGAAACATAAGGGTAGACAATGAAGAGGGGGGTGAGTCAGTTGTCACATAAATTTAAACTTATTAAACTTGTTCTCAGATCTGATTAATAACCATGAAATCATAAATCATTACCACATCAAAAACACACATAACACCAAGTTTTTTTATGTGAAAACCCTTTTAGGGGGAAAACCATGGTGGAGGTTAGTCTATAAGATTATACCCTGTTAAAAGTATAAAAGAAAAAAAATTAGAAATAACATGCATTAAGGAACACTTCCTAGAGCTCATTGCTCAAATACAAAAAAGGCTTACTACCCAAGGGGAGAATTAATTCCTTACATAAACATTTGGATTGCATTTGGAAGATTGAACTAAGAAAATAACATCTACTCATGCCTGATTAAAATTCTAGTTAAGCACATGAACACTGCTCACTCTTCTTCACACTTAACCTCTACCTTTGAGTGATTATAAAATTATTCGCACACACGACTCACACAATTTGCTTAACCATACCTTCAAATGATAAAATAATCACTCATATATATCTACAACCAAGAATAACATCATCTACATTTTGACTTCAATAAAATATAAAATGAATACAAATTTTCAGCCCAAAACATAAATAATTATCAATGCAAATCAACCAATGTCAACCACAACATAGTGAAGACCCAAAAAATATCCCCGAACATGAAGCATCTTCAATAATTACTCTTGGATGATCCACAACATGCGACAATCACCCTGTCAGCCAAGAACATGAATAACATGAATACACAAAAGAAAATTTTCAATCGTAAGCACACTAATGAATGCATACATACATCACAAATAAAGCATGATTTAGAAACATCCACAAGCATCATGAATCACTAGAGAAGCGTCTGCAATACTTCACATTAACAAAATCACATCATCTTCTTTTAGGAACACTAACTGAAGCAACCAAAAAACTATAAAAACACAAATAATCATAACTCGATCAAATCTTCATGTGGATCTCTAAGACTTAACATGGATAAACTAGATATACCCAAAAACAAACCCTTTAATCCACAACCTTTGATCATCAACATGTTAAGCTAGTCATCAACATTTTGGCCATACAAAAATTCATTGCACCACCAACAACCTCCAACTTACTTTATTACAATTTTTCAATATCCTTGACATATACAACCTCTAATTCCAATAGTGTTGACATCAATGACAACCACATATCAGAAACATCCAACAATATCCCCTTTTGTTATTGATGGTAACACATGATGTGAAAAACACCATCAACCCAACTTTCTCTTAGCACTTTCTCCCCCTTAGAGCTTGACTCTTCTCCCCTAATAATTCATATTTTTTCAGATGACTCTTCTCCCCCTTTGAAATCAATGACAAAGATAATGTGTATCTTTCTCCACACAATCTTTGAACCACATTTCTAAACATCTAACTACTCCCCCTATGTAGTAGCAACCACAACATCAATCTGGATCAAGATATGACTATGAAATGCACAAACTAATGCAAGTCAATGCATCTTAGGTCTGATTAGGAGGATAAATCACCCCTATCTTCCCTCTAAGATACTCAAAAGTATCCTTAAATATAAACTTCAAAAAATACTTATCCAATCTAGTATACCATGCTCTTGGGGCTTGCTTAAGTCCATACATTGATTTATTTAACCAACAAACCATATCTCCCTGATCAATCAATTGAAATCCATCAGGTTGCTTAATATACACTTCTTCTAGTTCAACATTTAGAAATGTTGACTTGACATCCATCTAATAAACCTTTAAGCTTTTGTAACTAGCATAAGCAATAAATAATCTCACAGCTTCAATCTTAGCAATAGGGGAAAAAGTTTCTTCAAGGTCAATTCCTTCCATCTGTGAATATCCTTTACACACTAGTCTTGCTTTGTTTCTAACAACTTCATCTTGCTCATTCAGTTTGTTCTGAAAGACCCATTTTGTTGCAATTACATTTTTGTCCTTAGGTCTAGGAACAAGAATCCATGTATCATTCTTCTTAATTTGCAGTAGCTCTTCTTTCATTGTTTCAACCCAATATTCATCTTTGCATGCTTCATTGACACTATTAGGCTCAATCTTTGAAAAAAAATAGTATTCTTCTATGATTCTTCTCCTAGTTTGAACACTTTTGTTCTTATATCCTATAATCTAATATTTTGAATGATTCAGTCTTACATACCTTGGATTCTTAGGATGTTCTTGAACTTTAGGATCTTGTGATCTCACTTCTACACTTTCACTAGTTCCTTACTCTTGGCTTTCTTGATTAACTGAAATGATCTACAATTGATTTTTAGTGTGAATTGAACTCACATTTTGATCATCCAAATCATATCCTTAGGTTCTAGATGGTCTAACTTTGTCTTCATCAACCTTGACATTAGCACTCTCAAATTCTTTCCTCAATCTCTTGTTGAATCTCTAGTAGGCTTTACTTTAGTAGAATAACCATGAAAGATTCCTTCATCACTTCTAGCATCAAACTTTCCTATATCTTCATCTCTTTTGATATACCATTTACTCCCAATTTTTTTGAAGTATCTAACAATAAACTTATGACCAAACCATAGCTCATAAGGGATCTTATTGGTATCACCTTTGATATGTAACCGATTAAGAGTGTAAACAACAATACTCATAGCTTCTCTCCAGTACATATCTAGGACATTTCCTTCCAGCATCATAGTCCTAGTAGCATCTAGAAGTGTCATGTTCTTCCTTTCCATAACTCCATTTTGTTGAACGGTCCACAAGGAATATTATTGTCTCTTTATCCCATGCTCTTCACAAAAAATAATTAAACTCACCTGAAATGAATTCACTACCTCTATCTGATCTCAAAAATTTAATCTTCAAACCTATCTTTGTCTCAACCTTAGCCTTAAAAATCTTGAATTTCTCTAGAGCTTCAGATTTTTCCCTTAAGAAAGAAACCCACATTAATCTAGAATAATCATCAGTGAGTAACATGAAATACCAATATCCTTGTAAAATTCTGACTCTAGAAGGATCACATAGCTCAGTATGCACAAACTACAATACTTCATTTGAACAATGTTGTTTGCTCCGAAATGAAACTCTAGTTTGCTTCACTAAAATTTCTTCCACATGGTATTAGTAGGTTTTACCAACTTAGGAAGATCTCTCACATCCTGAGTAGAACTTATCTTGCTAATATTGTCAAAGTTTACATGACACAATCTCCTATGCCACAACCAACTTTAATCAACTTGATCAATTAGACATCTTTTACTAGCAACACTTAGGTGAAAGATATTACCTCTTTTTTTTGTACCTAATGCAATCACATTTCAGGAGCTCCCCAATATTCTACATTTTCCATCCTTGAATTGAAGATTGTATCCCTTTTCAACCATCTTTCCAACACTTAAAATATCATGCTTCAAACCTTCCACATATAGAACAACATCAGTATTATTCTTACCATCAAGAGAAATGGATCCTCTACCATGGATTACACCACATTTATCATCACCAAATATTACAATACCATCATCATAATTTTCAAGACTTATAAATATACTTTTATCACCTGTCATGTGATGAGAGCACCCATTGTCAATCACCCATTCATCCTTTTCTTCAATTCTAGTAGCTAGAGCTTTCTCCACATTGAACCAACTAAGAGATTCAGTAGGTACTAAATCATTTTACTTGATAGCAATAAATACCCATTCATCTTCAGCATTCATTTTATTAGATTCATCATCTATCATACCTCCATCAACAACATAAGGGTATGTGCAGGATCATGATGGGCCAGAAAGTGGCGATATGATGGGTATGTATAGGGTATGTGGCTGATGACTTTTTTCTTACCAAAAATTGAAATGAAAAGGGCTTTTAAAGGAGATTCTCAACTTTCCACCAATATAAATTATGCTTTACTTTGAATTTAATAAATAATTATTATTCATTTTCTATTTGAATTATGACCACAGTCCTAATTGATAGGCTAATTGAAAAACATCTATAGCTTTCAAACGGTATCACATTTTTTGAATCTGTAAAATGTGCCACATTCTACGCTTTGCATACTATAGGATTAAAAATAAAAATGAATTTCTTGAAGTTTTTTACCAAGTTGAGTTGGTTAGACATAAAAAAATTTACATTTTTTAAAAGTTGTAATAAAAAATTTATAATTGACTATTTAATTGGAAAAAAAAAAAACAAAAAAATATGCATCACATCCAAACATGAGTCCTCTACTTATATCTAAAATATTATAAAAAAATGTTATCATTTTATTGTGGTTAGGTTGGTGAGATAGATACCTACTTCTTATATTTTCCCTAAAATTTAAGTACTACTGCATTGAAAATTAGAAATTACATTCAATTTGCTACAAATTCTATTCTTACATATTTTTGAAATAATTATATAGATAGCTTATTCAAATTTTTATGTCAGGTTGCTTAACTCTATTTTTTTTAATGTTTTTGCCACTTAAGGGCCTATTTTTTCCATGATGATCCTACACATACCCATAATAACACTTTATTTGTAATCTAGGCTTGTTAGGTCTTGTCTTAGGAACTCTTTATGGATACCTTGAGGAAAAATGACCTATCTTATTACATGAAAAACATTTGAGAGGAAATTTCCCTTTATACTTATCTTCTTCTCTAGGTAATCTCTTGACAAGAAGTGCTTCAAGCTCATCTAGATTTCTCTCTTCTTCAATCTCTCTCATTTCCTACTCATACTTGGAAAGGTTTCTAGAAGAAATTTCTTCTAGATCATATCTCCTCTTATATTTCTTGGAGGTAGTAGCTTTGAATGTAGATTTTATCTTAGGAAGAGAATCACCAAACTCACTTAACTCAAAAGTAGCAAGCTTACCAATCAACATGTCTCTGGTTACATTTGTCATAGTTTGGATTTCCTCAATAGAAGCAATTTGTGTTTGTATGTAGTACACAAGGATCTAAGCACTTTAGCAACAATATTTGATTCTTCCAATGTTCCTCCAGCACATATGATATTACACACAAGTTCATTCACTCTCTACATAAAATCGGTGGTGTTATCATCTTCACCCATTTTCAATGTTTCATATTTCCCTTTCAGACATTGGAGCTTAGCAATCTTTACATGGGCATCATCTTCATACAAAGTTTCCAAATTTTTCCATATCTGATAAGTAGTCTTCAAATCCATTACATTTTTCATCTCAGAATCAGGAAAAACACTCAATAATACTTCCTTAGCCCTGATATTGTACTCAACATATTTAATCTCACCTACCTTAGAAAGACCATTCTATGGAGGTTCACCAATGCATCTTAGATGACACTCCATTTGAGTCTTCCACAAAGAATAATTAATTTGATCAAATCTCATACTATCCTTCTTATATGTCAACATCCTAGAAAACCTAAAGCTATTAAACTTCTTCTAAGGAACCTACTCTAATACCAATTGTGGGAAACACAAGGGCAGACAACTAAGAGGGTGGTTGAATCAATTGTCACAAAAATTTAAAATTATTAAACTTGTTCTAAGATCTAATTAATAACCATGAAATCATAAATAATTACCACATCAGAGACACACATAACACCAAAAATTTTTACATGGAAACCCTATTAGGGGAAAAACCATGATGTAGGTTAGTCCACAAGTTTTTACCTTGTTAAAAGTATAAAAGAATAAATGAAAAATGCACATGCATTCAAGCTGACAAGGGAGCAAACCCGAGACACAGAAATACACTCACAAAACAGAGAATAATATTTTATTCATAAATATTGAACTTCTTACATGCAGAGGATCTCAAATCCCCAAGCTCTGTATTACATGCAAATTACCAACTTACAGGAAAATTACCCAGATCCCCTTTCACAGTATGCCAACTTCTTTCCCCAAAAAGTTACCCAAAAATTAGAAACAAGCCCCTAAATAGACCCATTTTTTTTTGGAACCAAAAACAACCTTCGAGATAAGATTTTTGATGGTTTGGTGCCAAAATTACAATTTGAAATTCAAGTTTAAATTCACAGTTGAAAATTAGCACATTTCTAAAATATGCACCAAATTCCGGTAGCCATAACTTTTAATCCGACCGTCGGATCTTCAATGATAATACCTTTTCGGAAAGCTCTTGAAAAGACAATTTTCTATAAAGTAGGCCTTTAGCAAACTATTTTGGCGTTTCCGCAAATTTTCAGGCCCATCCGGGATCGTTTGGTGCCTCAAACTAAGCTTGGAAGGTTTTTTAGGGCAAAAAGCAGAAATTGGAACTTGAATAACTTTCAAGTCATGAATGATCTTGACCTGATTCTTTCACCAGACTGTGTATTTTTCCATCCTAAACCTTCCCATAAATTTCTGTCTTCCCACGACTTCAAATTCAAACCTACTAAAAATAGCAGTTGAGCAAAAAAAGCAAAAAAACTGTTCTAAAAGTTGGAAACTCTTATTTGATGAAAAGGGTATCCAGAAATACAAAAAAATCTACAAAAAGAAAACAACAGGAACAAAAATGGAAATCATCTTTTGGGTGATGCAAGATTGCCCTCACACCACTGGATGCACCTGCATCACAAGCACACTTCCTAGAGGGGTAAAAGCACAAAGCTATGTCACACTTTATAAAGGAAACGGCCAACACTGATCCAACTTTTAAACTTGAATCACTAAAAAGTGGCATATATGTTTTGAATTTTGAAATGAACTAAACTAGTAAAATATGTATTTTTTATTACATTTTATGTTTGTATTTTAAAAATAAAAATAAAAAATTATTTTAAACTAGTTTTTAATAAATTAACACTATAATTTAGTTGATGATAAAATGCTGAAAAATGAAGTTGCATGGGACGTCAAAATTTTTGTAGTAAATTTTATTATTTTTTATTCAATTTTTTTGTCTGTATTTATAACTTTAAACTTTAGTGCATGGATATATTTTATTCTAAGTTTGATAAATGTATATTTTTAAATAAATATTAAAATGTGCATGAATCAAAAAATAGTTGTTTCCATCGGATGTCAACTTTCATATTAAATATTTATCTAAAATGGAAAAAAAAATATACCATCTTGAAATAGATTCTTTTATCTAGTGCATCATATTTTTTTTATTTCTTTTAATAAGTTTTAGTATTTTTCCTTGGTATGGTAATCAACCTAATATTTTGTGTTGATCACCTACTTTTAGTAAAAATAAAAAATAAAATATAAATAATAATTATATTTTTTGAAAACTACACTTATGGATCTACAAAAGGGTATTTTTATATTTTTTTAAAAATGTTATTTATATTAGGAGTTATTGAAACTTCAAGTTTTTCAAATATTTTTATTTTTTTGGTAAATTGGACTCAAAGTGGTGCTCCATATATTTTTAGCCAACAATTTTAGTTGAAAAAGTTGTTGAAGTATCTAACTTAGCTAGAATGAATCTTACTATATCATATGTTTGACTAAAATTGATTTGTAGTTAGAAATACTTAAATTCAGTTATGCTGATAAGTTGGCTGAAAGTGTGACACAGCTTTGTGCTTTTACCCAGAGCTCACCACTTAAATACAAAAAAATCTTACTTCCCAAGGGAAGATTCACTGTCTTATAGAAACATTCAGATTACATCCAAAAGATTGAACTGAGAAAATAACATCTACTCATGCCTAATTATAGTTCCAATTAAGCACATGAACATTGCTCACTCTTCTTCACACTTAACTTCTAGCTTCAAATGATAAAAAAATCACTCATATATATTTGCAACCAAGAATAACATCATCTACATGTTGACTTCAATAAAATATAAAATGAATACAAACTATTAGCCCAAATCATAAATAATTATCAATGTGAATCAACCAACGTCAGCCACAACATAGTGAAGACCCAAAATAATATCATCAAACATGAAACATCTTCAATAATTACTCCTCATAGATCCACAACATGCTACAATCACCTTGTTGGCCAAGAACATGAAAAAAATTAATACACAAAATAAATATATTCAATTGCGAGCACACCAATCAATGCAGACGTACAACACAAATAGACCATGATCTAGAAACATCCACAAGAATCATGAATCACTAGAGAAGCATTTGGAACACTTGAAGTTACCAAAATCACGTCATCTTCTTTCAAGAACACCAATTGAAGCAACATAAAAACTGTCACAACATAGATACTGATAACTCAATCAAATCTTCATGTGGATCTCTAAGACTTAACCTATATAAACTAGATATACTCAACAACAAGACCTTTAATCCACAACCTCTAATCATCAACATACTAAGCTAGTCGTTAGCAGGTTGGCCATACTAAACTTCATTGCACCACCAACACCCTGCAACTTACTTTATTACATTTTTTTCAATATCCCTAGCATATACCACCTCTAATACCAATAGTGTTGACATCAATGACAACCACATATCAACATCCAACATACTAGATTTTAGGACTTTATATTTTGATTTTGGATTTGGTTTGATTTGGATAATGGACTTGTAGATCCCAAAATGTTAGATCTTATCTTGGGGTAAACTTTTCTAGAGAAAAGGGTGATAATTTAACAAAAATTGTGAGGAAGTATTCATCCACACACACTTAGCCAAATAAAGTTATTTTGATTTTGATTAAATGATTTACCAAAAGCCTAACATAAATAATTTTTCCAATGTTCTAAAATTTGTTTGTGAAATGGGATTCGATTGATGATGTGACAAATGAAAGTGTTGATTTGATCCTAGATGAACCTAGAAAGAATTTGTTTACCACACTAAGGTATTGAAGAACATGATATACCTCTAAAACTTTCAACCCTATGTGAGAAATCCAAAATGTTTGAAAAGACCAGGATTCTAACAATAATAGGAATACAAGTTTAGATTATTTATTGAAGCACATTTGTAGAATTTGTATACCAATCTATCTCTGGTTGTTTGAAGTGCTAAAAGGACTTTCTTGAAAGCCTTTGGAATAAGATTCTTGTGATTATTAGTGAACCTTGGCTTTGGGATTTTTACTTTACAATAAATCATGAGAACAAACAAATATGTGGGGTCCAGTTGTCTTTTATCTTGATAATTTAAATGGATTCCTTTAACCACATCAACACCTCTTGCTTAAATTTTAAACTAAATGTCTATGTATCAATTTTTTTTCATTCCACAAGGTCCATTGTGTGGAAATCAAAGAATCAAGTGCATATTTTTCCTATGTTGACTTTGGAGAGAAAAAAATGAGATATGGGTACAAATATTTAGAAGCCTCCAAGGATAAAATCCCTAGGGACAAGCAGTCATAGTTCGACTTTTCAAGGATATTTGCTTTTTCCAAAGGGTTTGTAATTTTCATGACTTGTTTAATGTTTTTTTCAAAGTTTGAGATCCCAAAAATGTATTTTTCTAAATAACAAATTGCACAACCCTAGGTTAGAAATGACTATATTTGTTGAGTCCCCACTTATATTTCTCCAAAAACTAAGACAAAGTGAACAATTAGAGATTTGGTGACACTGGATCCTCCTTTCTTGACACACACTTCTCAGGACAACCAAATCTCAAAATCCTGAAGATCTAGAGACCTTAAGTATTTTTCTATATCTACTTTGAATAGTAGAAATGTGGGGTGGCTTCAGAGTGACCGTTATTGAACCAACAAGTATTAAGGATTTTTGTAATTTAAATAAAGGGTTGTAGTAAGGACATCTAGTTCAAGGGATACTATGATAAAATACCTCAAGAGGTATCCCAACCCTTAGAACAAGGGATTTACATATCATAAAGATATTGGGGGAGATATATCATGTAATGCTTCCCATTGATTGCAAGCTTTCCTTGCAATCGCAAGTTTATATAGTGGTTCAAAAGATCTTGGTTTTAGCTCGTTACCACTTGGACCATTCCCTCCTTTCAAAGCAGGGTGTAATACCCCTCCATGACGGTTGTTCTAAACCTTTGTGTGAGTATTTGTGCGTGCTTTATTGGTTACTGTGTTATTTGATGTGTGGAAAATATAATATGTTTGTAGTCATGTTTAAATAATTAATTAAATTATAAGCGATTGCAAAGTTATTTAAAATATGATTAGAAACTAAAATAATGATCAATTAAATCAAATCAAATGATTTAGAACAAATGATCAAATTAAACTAATTCGTTAAAAGTAAAAGTGATATTGATTTAAATTATTGTGTTAAATCGAAGTTATTAATAATTATGAACAAATAATCTTGAAAAGATAATTATTTTGGATACTTATTTAGAATCTTCCAAATGGTTGATTTTAATTATTTTAATGTGGAAGTAAGTAATTAATAATGTATTGTGAAGATAATGATTAGATATTCAAATAAAAGTTCAATTTTGAGGATTTAAATTTATTTAGTTTAATCAAAATGCATGATAAAAGAAAATGAAATATAAATACATGAAAAGGCAACAAAAAGAATTAAGGATTAAATATTATTTTGATTTATTTCTTGAAATGTGACTGTTGGTATTCTCTGGAAGAGGAATCAGAAGAGGCTTCTTTGTGTGAGATTTTATTTAGAGGATTTTTGTGTTGGAAAGGGGGGCAGTTGCATTCTCTTTCCAACATATTTTGGGAGAAATTTGGCAGTCAATTTCTATTATAGTGTGCATTCTCTTATTATTTTTTGAATTCATTGAGGCATAAGATTGGAGTTGAGGAGAAGATATTGGAGCTGCTGCTGGAAACATTCGTTGGCAGAGGATTGGATCGGCGAAAGGGATAGAGCTTCTACAAATCTTCTTCAAACGCAGGATGCCAGGTTCTTTTCTTATTTATTTGTTGTAGCATTAAATAAGATAGCAATTGATTGGATTTGTTTTGTTGTGCATGAAGTTTTCATCTGGGGTTTGGGATTTCTGTTGTGAAAATGGAATTTAGTTGGGTTCTGGACTGTAAATTTATTAAACTAAAATTTTCAAGGAGTTTGGGACTGTTTTTCATTTAAATGAAATTAATTGTTGAATTTGTACTGTTGTTTATTATAACATAACCAAGATGAGAATTCTGGAAAAGAACTAGTAGTATTGTAGTTTTCTCTGGAAAGTAATAATTAAGTAATAAAAAGAAAATGTCCTGGGAATTCGAGGTTGTGTAAATTCTCATATGTTCTATAAATTTTACAAATATATTCTATGTTTAAATGTTTTTATTGAAACAGTAAATTGTACAATTGAAATTTATTTCTCTGTATTCAAAATATTTTGTATGCAATATATATATGTATAGAAGATATATATATATATATATGTATATATATATGTATACACATATATATATATTTAAATGTAAAGATGACATTAAAAGAAAATTTTAATTAAGAGTTATATTTCCGCAGTATTAAAATTGTTTTGAAAATTGTAAAAAAAAATAAAAAATATATATATATATATAATGCAGACTGGGTGGTGGTTCGGCCTCGGTCGTACCCACCACCCAGCCGGCCGTGGTTGGAGCGGTAGCCTACGGCTACCATGGCAGTCCTTCGGACTACTGTGACAGTCCGTAAACTGTCCACGACAATTCGTTGGACTGCGGTGGTAGTCCGTAGACTACCACGGCTGGGCATGTATTCCCGTGCTTTTACATGGGTAAAATTTTCCCATTCGAAAATTGGTATATATTTAAATTTTGAAAAACGTGAAATTTATATCTTTTGATGTGCATATTTTATTTTATAAATATATATATATATGTATATATGTATATTTATATATATAGATATATAATTATCTTTATATATATTTATTAATTTTATTTATTATGATTTCTCTGTCCACTATTGCAGTATTATTTATTTCAATATATATATATATAAATATTTTGTTTCTTTTCTGATTAAAATTATATTTTCTGTTAATTTAACTGTTATTTAGAAAATAGATATTAATATATAGATTCTATTTCTTTTCTGATTAAAAATAAAGCAGAATTTGTTATAACAAAAATAATAGTAAAATAGAAAGAAATCTAGTTTTATTGATTTGTTAAATTTTAACCTTGAGAGGATATTGTTAGTAGAAAATTCAATTATGAAAGTAAGACATCATTGTTTATTTAATTCTTGTTTAAATGTGAATATTTTTGGGAATAGAATTTATTATGGGATTAAATAAGTTGTTCTTTTTATTTTATTTTATTTTTATGAAATTTCATCTTGTAGTATTGTTGGTTTCTTAGAACAGATCTATTCTCTTATTATTTTTCCTAATAAAAAAGAATTAAAATATATATATAAATACGTAGTGGTTTTAAAGGGTAATTGTGTGTGTAAATTTATTTAGATAGATTTAAGTTTTTAAGGTAGTAAGTTCTAATATGTAGTTTAAGAATTTAGAATATTGTTATTATAGTCATTTTAAAGTATAGACAATTGGTCTTAAATGGTTTTCACAATTAATTTAAATATTGGAAGTGAATGTTAAGTGAGTATGATGAAAGGGGAAATTTAAATGTATGGGCATAATTAGAGATTGATTAGGGTATTCTCGAATTGGCTAGTTTATTGGTAAAATGGGATTTTAATCTTTTGAAAATTGACTTCCTTTATATTCATTTAATGGTTGAATTGTAAGCTCTCTTTATGGATAAGTCTTTTAGAATACTTGTGAGGATTATCATGAATTGTTTTAGTTAATTGAGTAATTCCGTTTGGGGAAGTTGTAAAGTTATTTAGTTCTGGTTGTTAATTGATGGGTTATTAAATATTGCTCTTGTTTGAATCTTTGGTTGTTGTTTATTATGCGAAGTGATGTGTGGTTGAGTATTTAAGGTGTTCTTAAATTTGGTGCCTTGGATGCTTGGTTGAATGCTTTTACCTCTGTTGTTGAAGGATTGTTTTTGGATGGTTCCATGTTGGTGTGAATGCCTTTGGAGGTTAGTTTTGATTTAAGGAATCCTTTGTCATTTAAATTTGTGTTGCAATGTAATTGGGAACTTGTATTTTGTTGATGAATTGTGGGAGGTTGATCTTCTTGGATTTCTGATTTATTTTGTATCAAAGTTGTTTATGTGGTTTGGATGGGGTGGTTGATCTTATTTTAATGTATTCACTCATTATATTTGAATTGAAAATAGATCTGGTGGCCTTGCAATTATTGTTGTCATTGCTATGTTGTTGTTATTATGAAGGTGATTTGTGTACCATCATAAGGGGGTTCTTGTGAGGAGAAAATTGAGGTCTCCCATGGAATGCCTAGTTGGTGGCTTTTGGTTTCATTTACTGATTTTGTCAATTAAAGGTTGATTTTCTTTTGCATTTTCCTTTTTGAGGTGATGCCATTGTTAATTTGTAGATGGGTCTTGATGAATCTTTCCTTGTTATGGATTTTCTGATTTACTCTCATATTTGAGGAATTTTATCCTTGTGTTGGAATTGTTGGAGAAATACTCATGTGGCTTCACTTTACCCTTGTTTGTGGGTTTTCATTCTTTGGCTTCCAGAGGCTTGAGATGATTGATAATTGATGTTCTTTCTCTTTATGTGCCCTTGATGCGGCAAGTGTTTTGGTTTCATGATTTTGAGCAAGGGTTGTATGGGAATTGTTGAGACTTTCATTATGTATTTGGAGCGAGATGGGTAATGCCTCGTATGCTTCTCTATTGTGATTCTTGGTTCAAATTATGATGGTACAACCCTTGGTTTTTTTTTTATGTTGTTGGGTCTCTAGGGAGAGTGGCTCCTCGTGGGGGCCGGCACCCCGCATAAGGGGAAGAGCACAGGAGAACCCACGAGGGAGTTGGTAATCAAGTGAAACATAATAATTAACTTAGGAGGGTTGGGTAGTAATATCATAATAAGATTTTTAAAAAATGGATGCCTTGTCTTCATTAGTGCTTCCGCAGACTAATGGAAGGCTGAGAAGGCCGTGGTTGGCAAGGTCGTAACCTCATCCTCATGAGAGGTTATCGGCTCCGCATGAGCTACCCTATGGTGCCGACACCTCAAGTAGGAGGAAGGGCCAAGAGATCCATAGATGGGGGCTGGCGCCTCAATTTGGAGGAAGGGCTAGGAGAACCCATGTAGGCTATGCGATGACACTCTTCCCTAGTTGCCCATTTGTTTTACTTTATTGTGTTCTGTAACACCCCTCCTTTGTTGTGCTCTGTTAATCAGGCAATGTTTTCCTATGTTATGCTTCGATCATGTTAACATGTGAATTAATGATGCTTTATGCTTTGATTATGTTAATAATGTTAGCTTTGTTAGTTAGTGATATTGTATTGGTGAAGGGGATGGGGTTGTATCACTCGCTTGTGAGTGCCCTACGATTCTGAGATTTCCTATTCACAGTGTGTCTGATCATATTATGTATATATGCACGTTATACATGCTCTTTGTTGTAGGTTGGTAGGTACATGACATCGACTCCACCTGGTTTCCAGGTCTGAGCGTGTCCATTGACCAACGAAAATTAATTGGGAGATAGTAGCTAGGTTTTCTGAACCAAGTCGTCACCCTAGTCATAGCGTGTTGTTGGGTTGTCGTTAGGATCAGTTGTTTTAACTTGGTCAGTTCCCCTTGGGTGTTTATTTAATCTCAAGTTTAAAGTTTATTAAATGACTTGCGTAGTCTAATTAATGATTAAATGTGTTTAGTTGCAAGCTAAAAGTGATTAAATAGCTTTTGGAAATTATAAATGATGAATGTTTTGTCTTATTGAGATGTTGGAAAATTAGTGATTAATTAATTAATTTAATCAAATTAATAAAAAAATCTAATTTTGAATTAGATTTATTTTATTGATAATTTGAATTAATTGTGTGAATTAATTAAATGATCCCTATGAATTAAAAGTGTGAAAGATTTAATTCTTTCGTTGAAAATAAAATGCTAAAATGTTTTGAATTCAAATTGGAATTAGAAAGTTGTTTAAAGTTATTAAAAATTCAATGTTTTCTTATGCAAGGCTTTGGGGTAGAAAAGATATTTTCTGAATTAGTTGACTATTTTGGGGAAAGATATTTGTGAAGAGTTGAATATGATTTTGAAATTGAATTTAGTGTGAATTTGAAAGTGGGTTGAATTTGCATTTTGAATGTAATTAGAATTAGAATTTGAATTAGAAATTGAATTTGAATGTGAATTTGGGGAGTTTGGAAAAAAGGATATATTTTATTTTAGGGTTTTCTTTCAACCTCTCCATGGATTCTTGGTTTTGGAAATTTGGGTGGAGAGGCTTGGAGGAGGCTAAGATGGTGGAGTTGAAGGAGTGCTTGGAAATCTCCATGGTGGAAGCTTGCAAACTTTGGAGAAAACATAAGGTTCTACCTTTTTCTCCCTTCCTCTTCTTGCTCATTTGAATGATTAAAACATAGTTTTAGATTCAATAAAAATTCATGGAAAAGATTTTCAATTTGCAAAATGGTAAATGGTAGATAGATTTGGAATGGAAACCAAACATGAAATTTAAAACCAAGTTATGGAAAGAAAATCCAAGAAATCTCAATGTTAAACTAGTTTTGAAAACCCATTTTCTTGTTTGAAATAAGTTCTTTTTGGGTTTTGAATTAGTTTTGCAATATGTGCTTGAAATCATAATTTGGGTATGTATATTTGTGAATATAACCATATATATTAATATATGGAAATACCCACAAATATATATACAATATATTTGTTATTTTCGAAATTTTAAAATATGGGTTTAACCCAGGAAAATTCTGGTAAATTCGTTTTGAAAAAATGCAGTAAAATAATTTTAATTTTTTTTATTATATTTGTTTTTGGGGTGGTTGGGGAGGTCAACCCCCACCACCGCCGCCGTCGCCGCCGCCGCCGCCCGCAGGGGAGGCGTCGACTGTGTGAGGACACACAGCCACCGCCGCCCACAGGGGGGCGGGCTGTGTGTAAACACACAGCCACCGCCGCCCGCAGGGGGGGTTTGTGTGTAACCACACAGCCACCTGCCACCCGGCAGGAGGCAGGGGCTGCGTGCCCTCGGGCCGGCCTTTTCCCAATGTCGGTTTGAAAAAATTCGAAATTGCTTTTTATTTATTCAATTTAAATTTATTTTTTAATGAATATTATTTTATATTATATTTTATATAATATTTATAATATTTAATATTATATATTATATAAAATATAATATATTTAATATATATTAAATTAATTGAAATTTGGTATAAGTTAAAATATGTTTTATTCAATTGGTTAAATCATAAGGTTTTGGAAATGATTAATTGTAATATAAAAGTTATTTGTTATATTTTGTAATTAAATGGAATTCTTCTTTTTATATTTGTTAAAATAATAGTTGGCTAAATTGAGTAGCTTTGCACATGAAGGTATATTCATACTTTGAATATTTGTTTGTAAACTAATCATGTCAACATGCTTTTATATTTAATTGTATGGATTTTGCAATGGTATTTTATTTAATAGACGCGTTAAGGGGTGTCATAATTCAAATGTATTAAGATGATTATCGTTGTGCTTTTAGAGGAAAAAGTGGAGTTTGGAAAATCTAAGGTCTTATTTGAAATATCGATTTTAGTTGATTGAATGTCCTATGTTGCAAAATGGATTAAGTGTTTTAAATTAAATGTTATTTAATAAAATACCTTGAGTTTGATTATGTTAGTGAAACTTAGAGAGAACGGTTGACTTAAATTTTAACCAGATAGTTGCATTATTAACGTGTTTTGAATTATGATTATGGTTACGAGATTTAGAGTAAATTATATGTTCTTTAAATATCTCAATATCATGAAAAGAAATGGGATCAACTGATTGGATAGATGCAAGTCATGAAATCTATGATTGAATGGATTTAGGAAATCCAAACATTAGTTTACCTATTGGTCTGAAATGTTTCAGTGCTTAATTATACGCCTTCGATGTTGTGAAATGAAAGTGAATGTTTGTGAATCTTCCAGATATGGGTTCATTTATTGTTATGGGTGGTTTATGTGAGTTTATATGATTGTTGGCTTTAAGTCGTTTCTTGTTGATCATGTAAGTCTTCCAGCAGTGTTTTCTTGAGATGATGCTATATCTCTTATGTCTTGCTTTGGCTATCTTGGATTATGTGTGAGTTAAACTTAAGTGGTTACCTAGTTCTTTGAACGAGTTGTGTGACCTCGTGATTCGTGGTTATGTTGAGTTATCAATTTGTTATCTGGGCCTCAGTATGTTAGTCAACCTTGTGTTAGCCTTGGGTAGTGCACGCTTTGGTTTTAGTTTTGGACATCTGTAGTGATGTGTTACCTGTTGAGGTGATTGGTTATTTGTGTTAAGTGTTAGTGCATTGTCTACCCTTGGCATGTGGTTGAGTTTTGTGTTGTCGATAGGGGAGTGGCTTTCAACGAGCGCCGGGCCCAAAGTGGTACCAGGATAACTCGTGTGAGAGTCAGTTAATTAAGTGAAAATTAAATTAACTTACTAGGGAAAGAGTAGCTTTGAACATTAATAAGATAATTTAGCCTCGATCATTGGCTCAAGGGCTTGTACGAGACTTGAGATGAGTCAGGAAGGCCTGGAATGGCAAGATCGTTATCTCATCTTTACGAGAGATAATCGATTCCGCTCTGGTATGCATGTGGGGTCGGGAGTCGGTTGAGGTTTCCAGGATATCCCTAGAGGGGGGCCGGGACCTAGGAAGACTAGCCAGGAGATCCCATGCAACCTTTGCGATGACACTCCTCCTATGACAGCAGTCGGTATGGTATTGTACCATTGGTCTATTTTGTACAGTGCTTGTACTCAATTTTTGTACTCTAGAAGCATTGTAACCTTGATGTTAAGTGATGTGGAATATGTTCTTGTTTGCAGTTTAGTTTTTGAGTTGGCCTATGTCTAGTGGTAGATGGTCTTGTCTAGGAAATCCTTGTTACTATCTCCTAGCATGGAGGGAGTGGGACCTTTGGGTTCCACGTGATTGGGTGGCGTGCATCTTTGTCCGTTGGTTCTTCTTCATGTTCGTGTGTTCGTAATTTCTAGCTGGAGAGCTCGTGGGAATCAGTTTCTTCTCATGCCTTGTTCTTTTAGTTCTTATTGTATTTTATTACCCCTCAATTGTTATCGAGGTGGAGTTTGTAATATGTAATCATGTAGTTGGATTTACCTCATTCGGGGAATGAGTGATGTAACCTTATTGTTTAAATGTTAAATTGGAATCTTGGGGTATTTAATATCCTTGTTGTAATTTATCTTGCATGGAATGTATGTTGTCTCATTTCCTTAAGTGCATTATGTTTCAGTTCATGTTAATGTTATTTGATGTTGGGTTTTTAAGTAATCTTTGTCTCGTGGCCTTAGAGGTTGTTGGCAATATGTATTCACCTTACATGTTTTTGTACTTAAACAAAAAAAAATTGGTACGTTTAAGTAGTGAATTGCAACTTCCTCTAGGGTTGCATGGTGGGGCATTACATGTTCCTCTGGAAGTAGGTTATGGGAGTTGGTTTAGATTGTTGTTTTAAATTGATTTAAATTGAATTATGATTATTGTTTTAATCCATCTTTAGTATGTTTTGTGGTCTTGTATGATCTCATTTATATTTGATTTACGATCTTGTATCTTATGATACTATGATATGATGTTATTGTGTTGTTTAATTGCAATTTGTAATTGTATTATGTTTATTAATTCAATTGATTTGGAAGTGTTTCATGATCATCCTTTGGTTACTTGTTACTGGTCATTGCTTTGATTTATGTGATGAGAGGTATGATTTTAAGTTATTTTAATGACTCCTGGTTGTTGTTGATTATGTCTTTGTAATCCTTGAGTTTTATGATACTTTTGTATGTTGTGGAGTCTTGTGGTTTTCGTGTTTGGATGTTCTTGGTTGAGGACTCTTTTTGTCAGCTCCTAGCATAGGGGGTGGGTCTTCGGACTCACATGGTCGGGTGGAACGTGCTAAGCACCCCATTGGGTCCCCAGTCGAGGATCGAAAGGTGCGGATTGGTGCGGTTGCAGCAACTCCAGAGTTGTATTTGTCTTGGAGCCAGTTTCCATCTATTTATTTGTATCATGTTATCTTGTGTATGGTTTCCATTTATGTTTGGAAACACTTTTGTATCATTATACCTCTTGAGGATTGTACTGTAATGTAATGTTAACTTGGTGCAGTTATTGGCCATGGCAATTGTAATTCAATGTGTTAAGTTAATTATGCATATGTTGTATTTGTGTACTCAGATGGTTTCTTTTCAATGCTTTATCTTGTATGTGTTATATTTGTTAATATTTACTTTGTTAATGTTTATATCTTTGGTTCTTATTATTGTCATTGTGTGGATCTCAGTCTCGTAATGACTCCTTGTGTACCCCAAGGGATGTATGTGCTAATGAATCTACTTAAATGAAATTCATGTTATGATTTAATGTGTATTACATGTAGGTTATGTTTTCTTTAAAAAAAATAAAAAAAAATAAAAAAAATAAAAAAAATTTGTGCTGTGTTTATTGTTTAATTGTCCTTTGGGGTTCACACAACGAGGCATTACACAGGGAGGTAGGCCCTCTAAAGATTAAAAAAAGTGAACAAGTACATTTTTAGTTCAATTACCTAGATTGTCTGAAGTGCTAAGAGGGAACACACACAATTCTTTTCCTTCACACTCACATGGGGGTTCAATTTTAGATCCAAATTAGAATGTGTGCGTGATTTTATACAACCAATGTTAATGCAATGCTTTTGATTCTCAAGATCACAAAGTAGCATTAGAGAAGTACATGCATACATTCAAATGACATAAATTACACAAATCAAAAAACAATGAAGGCACAAGTTCTCTTTTAAACCCAAAGTAAAGATGGATTTTTTTTAAAGCACCAAGCTAAATTTGAGTTTTTTTTGTTCAATTTTAACCCAAAATAAGAGTCTAATAAGTTCCTGAGGTTCAATTTTAGTCCAAATTTAACAAAGCTTAATCTTTTTGTTAATTTTAAGCCCAAAGTAATTTTAGTTGGTCCTAAAACATAAAATGAAAATAAAAATTGGAAAACCTAAGATATTACAATGAACTCGTTAAAAAATGCTTTTAGTTCTCCAAGTCAATTTTCCTCCATTTCTTGCAAAGGAAATGTTGGGGAACAAAGGTGATGCTTTGCAATTGACAAATGCGATGCTATACATGAAGGTGACTCTCTATTGAAATACAAAGGTGGCACTCTATAGAATATAGAAAATGTATATGTGGTGTAATATCAAAAGCGACACTTTGTCAGAAAGTATAATTTAGATAGAAAACAAATGAGATAGAGGTAGCACTGTAGCAAATGTGAATTGATAGTAGCGAGAAAGAAAATTTGATGCTTTATTCAAAGGTTATGTTGTATCAATCAAATGTAGTGTTGCTTCCCTTTAGTTGCAAAAACTAGTGTTTTCAAGAAAAAATCGTCAAAATAAAAAGGTTAGCCCTCTGTCTAGAACCAAAATACCAAAATGTGAACACCAAACTTGCAATAAGATAACACAAGATCAACAAACACTAGGTAATCATGTTATAAATCAAAATATAGAATTTCCTATGAAATTCTTAGCTAAATCAAAGAGAAAATATGAAAATGAGAACATAATAACTAAAGATAACATGAAATCAAATTGAAATAGGGAGAGTGGTGCTCCTTTGATATGGAAATAAGACCTTTCCCAATCCCTTTTAATAAGCTTTGATAATGTTGATGATCCAATGTGTGATATTGACTCCAAGTAATGATAAAACTCAGCTAAGATGATAAAAATGAGGAAATGCTATTAATTGAAATGCCTATATTAAGAATGCTTCAAGTTTTGGATCCATATTGTGAAGAGAATGCTTCCATTTATAGAAATCAAGGGTTGAAGAATGAGATAAATTTGTGAATGTGGGATAAAATAAGAGCCAATGAGAGTGTGACACTTTTCAAAATTCTATTGGATGAGGGTGGAGCACATTTTTGGAAATGTGTTGAATAAAGGAAGGTGTAAGAGGAATAAATGAAAATGGTGAAGGATTTAAAAGGTTGTAAGAAGAATTGAATGGAATGTGGTTGAAGATTGAAAGGATGTAAGAGAAGTTATTGAATATGCAAGAGGAGTTAATGAATGTGTAAGAGGTTTTTGAAACCTTTGGAGGGAAATAGAATGAAGAGGTGGTTGAGGGGAACAATCCTTGGAACATTGCATTGTGTTGATAAATATAGGAATTAGATATTTAATATAAATGAATTTCATGTGCAACCTAGCTAGTTGACCATGGGTTCGTTTAACCCTTGAGGAGTTAAAAGTTGGAGGATTTGTTAATGTTGATTAGAAAGTGGTTTAGGATTAAATAATTTGAATGGGCGAGGAGCTTGAGACATTTGATTTTATTTATTTAATAAAATGAGAGGACTTAGGGGGATTTAATTAAATGGTTTGATTTAATTAAATATGATGAAGGGTATGTGCAACATCATCAAGGAAAAAAAGGCCCTTAAGTGGCAAAAAATTGGAAAACATCAAAGTTAGGTAACTTGATGTAAAAATTTGAATAAGTTATCTATATTATTTCAAAAATATGTAAGAATAAAATTTATAGAAAATTGAATGTAGTTTCTTAATTTCTAGGGTTTTTTTTTTTTTTAAATCTATTTGATGAAAATTTGAAATTTGAATGTAGTAGTACTCAAATTTCAGGGAAAAAATAAGAAATGGGTGTCTATCTAACCACCCTAACCAAAATAAAATTATAATCAATTTTTTATAATATTTTAGATATAAGTAGAGGACTCATGTTTGGATAATGCATATTTTTTTGTAATTTTTTTCCAAGTAAATAATTAGTTATGAATTTTTTATTAAAACTTTTAAAAAATATTAAAAATTGTATGTCTAACCACCTTAACTTGGTCAAAACTTCATGAAATTCATTTTTTTTTTTAATCCTATAGTATACAAAGCATAGAATGTGATGCATGTTTCAAATTCAAAAAATGTGATACCATTTGAAAGCTATAGATGTTTTTCAATCAACCTATCAATTAGGATTTTAGTTGTAATTTAAATAGATAATGAAGAATAATTATTTATTAAATTCAAAGTAAAGCTTAATTTATATTGGTTCAAATCTGAAAATCTCCTTTAAAAACCCTTTTTGTTTCATCAATTTTGGGTAAAATAAAGTTGTTAGCCACATACCTTACACATACCCATCATATCGCCACTTTTTGGCCCGTCATGATCCTGCACATACCTTGAACATTAGTTAGAAGAAAGGTGAATTAATCAAATAATAATAATTATTTGATTAATAGCTAAACTTTTTTTTTTTTTTTTTTAAAAGGGGTGAAAATTTTATTGAAATAACCAGCAAAGTACAAAGAGCAAGGGCCACAGGCCCCAAAGGAAAAACAACCAGAACAGAAAGGAAACCCCAAAAGGGGCAGAACTAATCATCCATATCTTTCTTGACCAAGCTCTCAAGGTCTTGAGCACAATCCAGAGGCAGGTGAGCCCAGTCTCCTGCTCTCCATCCCTCTCCACGATCTGAAGCCCACTTAGCCAGGCAATCCGCAGTCGCATTCCACTCACGAGGTACATAGCAGAAAGAGACTGCAGCAAAAGAAGTACTCAGCCTAAGAATTTGTCTACCCACCACAGCTAGATGCCAATCCACCTCCTCCATCCGTTGCAGATTCAACATATCCACCACCATCTGAGAGTCAGACTCACAAATAATCTTGCTCCACCCCAGAGCACATCCTCTTTCAAGAGCCAAGAGGACAGCAAGTGCCTCCATGTAATTATTGGTCTGTAGCCCCTTATATTCAGAGAAGAAGAAAATAACCTTACCAGAGCTATCCCTTCCAATTCCTCCAACCCCAGCATGACCGGGATTTCCCCTGGAAGACCCATCCGTATTAATCTTGAGAGTCCCCATAGGGGGGGGAGACCACTTCCCATCCCTACAAACCTTCTTTTTACTTCGGCGACTTCTAGTATGTTGTTTTGCACCAAGAGCATCCCTTGAACCAACTTTCAAAATATGCAGATTTTGAACCACACGCACATCTCCAGGATCAATATCCTCAGAGAGGTCACACTTCGCAGCAAGAGTCTCCTGAAGCATACTTATTACTTGTAACCAAACCTGGTGCACCCTCTTCCACTTATCCTGGAAAATCCTGCGGTTCCTTTCCAACCACACCTGCCAGATAATAAATCCTGGACCAATATCCCAAGCTACCTCTAGAAAGGAGGTCTTAGAAGGGGGTCCACCAAGACTATTCCAAAATTAAACCAAATAATTAGCATGAATACAAGCACGCTCCCAAGCTTCCCACCACCAGTGCCAAATAACCCTAGTGAAAGAACAATGGAAAAAGAGGTGCAAACTATTTTCTTCACCTTGCTTGCATAAAGCACAGATAGAGGGCCCATGAAAGCCCCTCTTCTGGAGATTCTCCCAGGTAAGACATCTATTCTGCACCACCAGCCATAAGAAAAAATTACACTTGGGCCAAGCAAATTTATTCCAAACCTGCTTCCACCAAAATATGTCCATCCTATCAAAACTTTGTCTTTCCAACTCTTGATACCCAGAAGCAACTGAAAACTTTCCTTTCGGATTGGGTCCCCAAGCTAGGGTATCAGCTTCTCTTAAAGAGTTACACGCTCTACCAGCAAGAATCCCATCAAGAAGCTCCCTTTCGCCCTGAGAGCCCCCTGGAGGCCAGTCCCGAGGTTCTTTCCATCTAGCAACCTCACCACGACCCACCCTTAAAATCACCTTAAAATCCTCAACTTTACTCCAACCTGCTGCAAGAAAGCTATCTCCAAGAGGCTTCAGGTGGGGGTATTGGGACAAGATAGGAGGGAACCCATCCCAAGAATCCTCCCAGAATAGGGCATCCGAATCACTGTTACAAATCCAGAAGAGACCCATTTTAACTAAATGTGCCCCTTTCTTCAAGGTCTCCCAAATCATGGACCCCTTTCCTGTCAAATTATACCTCGGCACATCTTTCCCATTCACCCCACCAAGATACTTAACATTAAGAATTTTAGCCCATCCTTGATCCTGACTTATACACCATCTCCAAAATAGCTTAGCTGCGAGAACCCTACCATTCAAGCTTGTTTTCCGCAAACCAAGGCCTCCATCCTGCTTAGATCTACAAACACAGTCCCATTTGACTAGACTCCACTTAGAGGACAACAGATTACTAGTCCATAAAAATTGCCTAGAAAGGGCATCAAATTCCTTAATGAAGCCCGCAGGGGCAGACTGCACAAGACACCTATAGATAGGTAGAGCTTGAACCACAGACTTTAGAAGAGTCATTCTACCAGCAGTTGAAAGCCACCTGTGGGTCCAATGACTAACCTTACTCTGAAGTTTGTCCAAAATCTCCTAGCACACAGCCCTAGGCAACCTTTGATCTGAAAGAGGGATTCCAAGATACACAAAAGGAAGAGTTCCAATTTGAAACCTCGGGATCTGAGCAATCCGAGCCTGGATAAGATCAGGGGTATTGAAGAAAAAAATATGAGACTTTTCTTCACTAATCTTTTGGCCAGAGGCTTTCACGTAAATATCCAGAGCTCTTCGGAAGCTAGTCGCCTCCTGAATTCTTGCAACTCCCATCAAAGTTGTATCATCCACAAATTGAAGGTGGGAAGAAGGATGGATGCCATGCCCCCACTGCCACCCCTGAATCAATCCCTGTCTAACCTGAGACTTGAGAAATCTTCCAAGACCTTCCGCCATTAGAATGAAGAGGTAGGGGGAAAGAGGATCCCCTTGCCTAAGGCCTCTAGTCGCCGCAAATAAGTTAGTAGGCTCTCCATTGATTAGGACAGCAAAAGAGGGTGATGTAATGCAACTCATTACCCAACTAACCCACTCCTTTCCAAAACCAAAGGCTTGAAGAACTTTTTGAAGAAAGCTCCATCTGACCCTATCATAAGCTTTGGCCATGTCCAATTTTATGAACATGGCTTTCTCCTTAGAGGTAGCCATCGAGTGCACAACTTCTGCCGCTATGATAACCCCATCCAAAATCTGCCTTCCTGTAACAAAGCCCCCTTGCTCCTCAGAGATCAAGTTCCTGAGCCATGGCTTTAACCGTTCGGCTATCAATTTTGTAATTATTTTATACATCACGTTGCACAAAGCAATAGGTCTAAAAGAGTTAAGGGAGTCAGCTCCTTCCTTTTTTGGGATGAGCGCAAGGAAAGTTGCATTCAAAGCTTTAAGCATCTGCTTATTGCTAAAAGATTCCTGAACCACTTCAAAGAGGTCCACCTTGACTATGTCCCAGAAAACTTGAAAGAACTCTACAGGAAAGCCATCCGGTCCCGGGGCTTTACCCTTTTTCATTTGAAACACCACTGCTTCTATCTCAGCTAGAGAAACAGGCTTAATGAGGGCCTCATTCATTTCAGGAGTGACAATGGGGGGGATGCAGTCCAGAACCAAATCCTCCTCAACCCTAGCAGGATCCGAGTCTTCTGAGAATAACTCCCCAAAAAACCTAGTAGCCTCCAAAGCAATCTTCCTATGAGAGAAGACCATCGACCCTTCTGCCGTCCTGGGAGAATTGAGGACACTCCCATGTCTTCTATCCTTAACAGTGGTGTGGAAGAACTTAGTATTTTTGTCCCCTTCCTGGAGCCAATCAATCCTAGCTTTTTGTTTCCAAAAAATCTCCTCCCGTAGCTCCCATTCCTCCATGTCTTTTAGCACCATAGCTTCATCTCTAAAAAGCCTGTCAGACAAGCCCTGCTCTCAAATTTGATGAGTAATATTATCCACCCTCATCTGAGCTTCACGCTTTGCGACAAAGAGGTTTCCAAAGCACTCCCTATTCCACCTTTTCAACTTGAACTTGACATACTGCAGTTGCTTGACAAAGGCGAACATAGCTGTGCCATAAGCAGGTTTCCCTTCCCTCCACCAGGCAGACACATGATCCTGAAGAGAAGCATCCCTTAGCCACATAAGCTGGAACTTGAAAGGAGGGTTCTTAGTCATTTGGAACTTAGAAGCAGTCAAAAGAATTGGCCAGTGATCTGATCCTCTCCAGTCAAGAACCTCCGATCTGGTATTCCAACAATCTGCCATCCAAAAGAAAGATACCAGAAATCTATCTAACCTTTCCGCTATCGCCTCCACCCCACATCTCCTATTATTCCAGGTGAATAGACCATTGGAAGGTGTAACATCCACCACCCTCAACCTTTCAATATTACTCCTCAAAAGGCCCGCAGAAGGGTCAAGCCTAGGATTACCTCCCCGTTTCTCTTCTAAGCTTAAAACTGCATTAAAGTCTCCTGCTAGAATCTAGGGGAACAAAGGAGCAAGAGAGCGAACATATCCTATATGTGACCAAAGCAAAGTCTTACCCATAAAATCAATTGGGGCATAAATATTAGTGAAAAGAAGAATCTCACCAGTTTCGCAACACGTGGCCACCAAGGAAATAGAAGATCTACTAGAAACCCACCAAAGTGGAACCAACTTGCGAGGATCCCATAAAAGAGCCAAGCCCCCGGAACATCCTTGTGCTCCAATGCATTGACACAGACATCTAGGCCAAATCTTAGCAGCCATATACAACATCCTCTCAATAGATAACTTAGTTTCTTGGATAAAAACCACCTCAGGCGAATGAGACTTAATCAATTCTTGAATAGCCTTTTGTCTAGGGATGCTATTCAACCCCCTTACATTCCATGAGAGAACAATCATTTTTGGGATAGAGGGAAATGAGAATCAATAGTCTTCACAGCGCCAGACTCCACCAAAGTCTCGCCCACTAACTTAACCTTCTCCTGGTCTTTCTTCCGTCCCACCTTAAGAGACTTCTCTGAAACATCTTTTCTAATGGTCTTTTGATGAATGCCTAGAATAGAAGGGGAACCCCTTCCTTTACTCTCCTCTTGCTGCCAATCTTTCCCAGAGCTAGACTTGAGACGGGGAGGAGCAGAAGCCTCTTGCACATCCTTATCACCGCTAGCTCCCAAGTCCTCCATAGGCCCTACTGGAGAATTTGTGTCCATCTGAACCCCAAGCACTCCCACCTATGGACCATCCTGAGTTGTGTTCACCTCCCCATCAATGTCCCCTACCTCCAAAAGATCTTGGCTCGTAGGCATATTAGCAATGGTTCCATCAAACTGTTCCAGATCATCTAACGCATCAAACCTATTGAAAACCTCATATGTTTGTCTACCCTTAAATGTCCTCTTTTGACCCCGACCCTTATTACGGCCTTTAACAGGAATGAATCCCTCCTTGTCCTCCCTCATGGGGGCTTTCCCTTTGTCTTGATTAGGAGGTGCACTAGCTGACCCCCCTTTTGAATCCTCTGCAGGCCTTGATTTGGGACACATCCTTTGCAAATGTCCATATTCATGACAAAAATGGCAACGAAACGGTAGTGTTTCATAATCAAGTTGTTGAATCCATGAGCTTGATCCCAATCGAATTTCTATAGAATCAGGCAAGGGCTTATTCAGATCAATTTCTACACAGACTCGGGCATAGGTAATTACCTTCTTTTCCATAGTCTGTCTTGAAGGACCAACTGGTTTTCCAAGCTGGCTTGCAACTAGATTGAAGATATCCTCTCTCCAAAATTCCAAAGGCAGCCATGGCAGCCGCACCCAAACCGGAACCCGTGAAGGAAGCTCTTCTGTAGGATTGAATCCAACATGCCAGGGCTTGATGAAAAGGCCCACTTGATTGTAGAAATAGGGCCCTCCTTCAAATACTTTATTTCTGTCCGACATGCAAGAGAAAACCACTTGAAAATAACCATTGGCTGCCAACATGACATCCATATCCCCCTCCGGAGACCAAGTTCGACGAGCCCAAGATTCCAGAAAGGGCAAAGACACACGGATCCCCAGAAACTTACAAATCAAGGCATGTTTTGATAGATAGTTGATATCGTCTACAATGGACTCAGGCTGAATCTCAACAATCGGCCTATTATCACTCTTAGCAAGACACCCATTCACCTTTGAAGGCCGAAAGCCTCCAGACAGATAAGAGGGTTCTCCCGATCTTGATCCATTCTCACCAAAAACTGGATTAGCATGCAAAAGCACTGAAGGGCTGCCATCCGCCACAGCATCCTTAAAGGACAACCCCCTGCCCCCAGGTAAAACCCCACACGGAGCCATGCAAGATCTCCAAAAGAAACCACCGAGTGGGAGACCACAGTCCCACCCCCACAAAAAGACACCCCAAAGACACATCCCACAAGGGAACACGGAGAACAAAACCCACACCCCCAGAAAAAGACAAGGAAGAGCCCCCACCAACAAAAGAGAAAAACCAGAAGGCAAAGCAGAAAGGAAAGAAGAGGGAAGGAAAACCCTCGAGCAGCCGAACCCCTCCCACACCCAAAACCACCCCCGAACAGCAGACAAAAGCCCCTACGCACAAACCCCAGGCGAGAACCTCCCAAGCGCAGCACATGCAAGGCAATAGCCCACAGGTAAACCGCAGCCCTTACCAGGCCGCGGGCCTGTCAACCTCCCCTGCGCAGCTCACCATCGCTCCCCAACATCGTCAACATTCATATTAAATATTCAATAGCTAAACTTTTTTATTTTAACTAAATAATATTGATTATTTAATTAATTGGCTAGTTCAAGATTATTTAGGAAGAAATGGTGTTAATTAAGCAGAATATGATGCATAATATTAATTGGGACTTTTTAAGTTTCTACTCTCATAATCTCTTTTCCCTGCAGCATTAGTAGGAGGGGTGGCTCATGGTTCCTATCCATTTATAATACACATCCACACATCAAATCCTAATGACCCCAAGTATCTCTTCATCAAAAAACTATGAAAAGTATAATCTGTTCCATCAAACTAGGGTGGCTTGTTTATGGAGGAACTTTATTGACTAGCCATTGTACTCACAAATCCAAGAATCTACCCAAGTTGGTTAAGCTTCTCCTAATGAATGTAGGGTTGTGATATGAATGTTGAGAACACATCAATCTACTGAGAGGAGGGATAAACCGATAGATGCTAAATTTTTCCCCTTTTTAAACTTTTGAGTAGATACACTTCAAGAACCTTAGTTTACAGATTGAAATGGGAATTGAAACAAAAAAAAAGTGGGGTTAGAGATGCTATCATATGGCTTAGGACATAAAAAACACCCAGTTTCCAATTATTTCAATGAAGGGTAAACCTAGAGATCTCAATCCAAAGGAGAAAGAGACCTTGCAATATGATTTTCCTAGGTGTTGATTATAAACTAATGAGTGGTTCACCACCAAGATAAGGCTTGGAAAGAAAAATGAAATGCAAGATGAAAAGCTTAACCCTAATATTATGCAATATTTCACTAAGTGACCTAGAAAAGTATGTAAAAGAAATAACAAGTTGTAAGATGAAATGTGTGCACCTAGGAATTTGAAGATGACTGATTGAAGGGTAAAAGCACAATCCTATGCCACACTTTTTGCCAAAATAGTAATTTCAAGTGAATTAATTTTGGGTGACACGTTTCAGCCAAGAGGGTTTGAGCCAAAGCCATGGGGTAGTTGCATGGAACCTATGTCGTGGTACCTTTTCAGCCAAGTGACTTTCAGCTGAAAGTTACTCAGCTAGAAATGTACTTACCAAAACACTTGAAACAAAATTAAAAAAAATCACAGCTAGACCATTTTGCATGCTCGGGAAAAACGTTTTGGTGCGAGAGTTCGTCGGCTGAGTTCAAGATCAATAACTCCAATATATACCAAGTTCTCTCAATATTTTCATTCTATGCTTGATTTTGCAGTGTGATTTTACATTTTTTTAATGATCCTTTTTGTGCCTATGGAAAGAAATTAATTTTCTTTATGGTTCTATTATATTCCATTATGAATTTATATTTTTTTGTTTTATTTTGGGAATTCATACATATGGAATGTCTCTTGGGATCTACTGTGTTTGATTTTGCTTAGTTTGTACTTTTCAGTTGATATTTATGATGTATTGTCATTACAAGGTTATTAATTTTGTCTTCCAAAAGTAATTTCTTATTGCGAATATTGGGTTCAAACTTCAAATCCATACAAATTCAAAGCATTGACATGTAAAGGCCTCTGACATCATGCAATTACTATAAACTAATGATATACCCTTTTGACATCCAAAGCCATTTATAAAAAATGATGCAATATGAGTTATTGCATAGAGATGCAAAAGTTTTCCAGTCTTTGATATATGATTTATTTAGCAACTCACTAATTACCATTGAATTTCTCAAAATTAGATGACTTAGTTTTTATTTTTAAAAATCTATTATGTATTTATAATTACATATATATCTTATATCAACCTTTGTTGATGACTCGTGGATGGTCACTGTTGAAACTTGAAACCCCTCTATTTGGTTCAACTCAAACTCACAACCAATCACCCTACCCATCTCCTTGGTCCTCATCATCCAATGAAATTTTTTAATCAAAAATTTCTTACTAACCTCTCTTATGTTAACTATAGTAAAGGAATAGAATGGATCCTATTTTTCATATAACATGCATTGCATTAGGAGCTAAAGGCTAGGAAAAGAGTGCAGAGTAAGAGATTTCTATTTATTTATTCAAATTAGAAAATGGGACAAGTCTTATGTGTGAGTTAAAAGAGTCATTTACTGATCAAGGAGGATCCAAAAATATCAAAAAATATCATAGTCACAAAATCTCTTAGAATTGACATCATTGGATAGAGCTCACTGATGCAATCCTGACGCAACCTAAATCACGCCAAAAGGAGGTCATATGCAAGAGTTATGCTTGGTCAAAGGTTTGGTCAAATAGGAAAATTAAGTATCCAAAAGGTGAGAATTGATTGTCTCCAATCCAAGCAAAAATGACACCAAGTTGTAGTGCTCATTGTGCTGATTCAAGAACTATCTTCGATTTCAAAAATGAAGTCCATAGGAGAAAAATAGAGCCAGTGAAAGTTTTAGTCAAATTGATGATGTCAGCATGTGACATGGCAATTGACTAGATGGTGACCTGGAAATTGCAGGTGATTTGGAAAAAATATCACAACAAATTCACGTACCATACTTTATTTATGAAAATAAATTGTGGAGGCTTATTTAGTCTCACAAAAATCTATCGGATTTTGTGGGATCTAAATCTCCTAAAATCAACAAAATTAACTCATAAGAAAAAAAAAACCTCCTAAAATAACACCAAATTGTTATTTTAATTTTAAACTAAACCCCCTAAACTAAAATAGCCCATGAATATAATAAGACAAGGGCTTAAAAAATAATTTTCAAAATGTTTTATTAAGGGGTTGTTTAATGTTTTATATTTAAAATGGGGAAGTTATTATTTTTATATAAACGGGTTTGTGTTTTTTTGTAAGGCTTATAATTATAAAAGCCAAAGGAGGGGGGTTAAATTGTTATTTTATTTATTATGGTGGTTTTTAACCCCATATGCAAAATAAATGTATAAAAGGGGGAGATGTAATAGAGTCTTTATGTATTTTTGTGGAGAAATAATTTGGATGTTTTTTTAGAGAAAATTTTATATTCTTTTGAGGAATTTTTGGGAGAGAAATTACAAGGTGTTGTTACACAAAGAATTGAAAGATTGTAAAGAGAGAGATTTTGAGTGATTAAAGCTTGGATATTGTAAGAAGGTTATTGAAGCTTGGCGATATCAATAAAGTGGTCAAACGTTGAGAAGTGGACCCAGAGACGTAGCTCAAATTGAGTGAACTCCTTTATCAAACTGTTTGTGTCTCTTCCATCTCTTTCTTGTTCTCTCATTTATTTCAGTGTTATGTTCTCTCATGAATGTTTTTATAGATAACTAATTAAAGTGTTTGAAAGCATTACTCAATTTCATAATTTCAATGGTTAAGATACATAATCATGTATTACTGTTGGATCAAGAATTAAATATGTAATTAGATTAAGTTTTGGGAAAATTTAATGTCCTAATTTATAGATCAAGTTGGTATCAGAGCGGTTTAGCAGGAAAATTGGAAGTGGTGAATGTTAACCAGGTTGAAACTGAAGCAAGGAGAAGGTGCACTTACAGAGTTAAACCTAGAGATTGGAAAAGGAAGGACTTTTCCACGATCAGAGATGGCACTTGAACAAAGCCTTATGGAGCTTGATGACAAAGCTTTCCAGAAAGATTTTCTGGAAATGAAAACTATGGTGGAAGTTATTTTCCAAGAGAGGCAAGAGTGACAGAGGAAAAAGGAATGGAAGAATAGAAAGGAGGAAAATGAAACTACTTCGAAAGAAGACAAAGGTAAAGGAGTATGAGGTGGTGGTGACCCTCATAAACCTCCATCCCCATCCTCTTCATCTTCTTCATCGTGTTCTTCTTCGTCTAACTCTTCTAAAAAGAAACAAGTTGTGCAAACAGCTTTGTTAAAAATGGATGTCAAATTTGAGTTACCTATATCTAATGGTGAATTGGATGCAGAAAAATGGATAACTGGCTTAGGAAAATCAAAGTGTATTGTAGGGTTCAACCGATCTTGGATGATTCTTCCAAAATCCAGCTAGCTACCCTTAGAATTGGGTGCATAGCATTGGTTAGGTGGGAGAGTAAGATTCAAGATGATCTTGCTACGCATGGTAAAATCATTTCATCTTGGTATGAATTTAATTTTGATTTAAAGAAACAGTTTTATCCTTTGGGTTATATGCAACAAGTTGTTATGGATTGGGAAAATCTAAGATAGGGTAAATGTAATGCCCCATCTTGTAACCTAAATAATCTTGCATTGACTATGAAAGTGCAATAATTATTTTTATTTGTTTTTCTGTTAAATTCTCCCATACAGAAATTGCAAAATATCCATGTATTTTATAAAATTTTCACCATTTAATATAAATATATATGTATTTGTATATGTATATGTATATATATAATTTATATACATATATACATATAAATATATACACAATTAAACAATAAATAAATTACTGTAATCAGGTAATTATTTTCAATAAGGTTTCCATAGAAAATTCAGAGACTTATCTTTCTACACAATTTAACATAGATTTTTAATTTTTTGATAAAAGAGGGTTTTCAATTTTAAGTTATCTAAATATTTTCCATAGGAAAAGTTTGGAAAAATTCTCCCCAGAGGTTTCTTTTTTTCCCAAATTAAACAAAAAATTTGACAGAGAACCCCATGTAAAAATCTACAAAGATTTCTTCTATTTCCTTTGAGAATTTAATATTGTTTATTAATAACCTTTAGGTTGCTCTTTGGTTTTACTGTAAAAATTTTATTTTGAATTTTTCAAAGAGAGGTAGCAAATTTCTACATAAATATTTTCAATATAATTTCACTGAGAAGAAAAGAGGCTTCAATAAAAAAATTATTTCCTCTGGCAATCTTTTAATTTCAAAAATCAACAAAACTTCTACATAAATGAATTCTTTATACAAGCAATCTTTTCAAAATACAATAAACTAAATAAATAGGAAGGAACCTGTATTCTTGTAGCTTGAAGAATTTTACTATTGAAGAAAAGCTTTGCCTACTGCGTGCAACTTCCAAAGCCTTTCTTTAAAATCCCCACTTTCAAAAGAATGCAATTACTGTACCAGAAGTAACCCAAAAATTTTCCAAAACTTTTAAAATCAAACCCAAAAGAAATCACAAATATTTTTCCAATAGTTCTCTATTCTTTTTCATTTCCCGTGAAGTGTTTATTTGTTCTTCCCAAATCTAGTAATATTTTCCCGAAGAAAATCCCCAACAAGAGTTTTTTACATTAAATTTAACTAACACACATGGCAATCTCAAGAAATTATCTACTAACCACTCACAGATATTTTCTTCCCACCATTATCAAGAATTTATTCCATTTAACAGAATTAAAGAATTTAAAAATCAAATTCCTTTTCTTTATTTTAATTCATATTAAAATTCCATTTCTCAAAAACATCATTAATATATATATTTAATCTACATTTACACTATTCACTCAACAAAAGCAACTTTAATTAATTAATTTATTTATTAAATAAAATAATTTTAATCACAATGACTAAACTATTTTACCAATAAACTAATTTAATTAATTTAATAAAATATGAAGCTTTTAACTACAATATTTAAAATTAATTTAAATAAACATTAAATTATAAATAACTTTAATCTAACATTAAATTCACAAAATAAACCTTTCATAACAAATAATCAAGGCAAATATAGATGAGACAACCAAAAATACCTGTAACGCATTCCAATCAAGTACATGAGAAATGTCGGGATGATAGGGTCTAAGAACTAACACATAGAAGACATCATGGATATGTGACAAACTGGGTGGTATGGCAAGTCGATACGCCATAGGACCAATCCTCTCCAAAATCTCAAATGGCCCAACAAACTGAGGTGCAAGTGTAGATCCTTTTCCATAATGGATTGGACTCTTTCATAGTCACACTCGAAGAAACACTCTATCACCAACTGAAAACTGTCAGTCCACTCTATGTGCATCAACATACTTCTTTTGTCTATCCTATGTTGCTATCAGATGTTCCCTAATATGACAACCTGTTGCTCCATGTCTTGAAGCATCTCAAGAACAAGTAACACTCTATCCTCAATTTGATCCCAACTCAAGGGAGTCTGAAAAGGATGTCCATATAATGTCTGAAATGGTGGCATACCTATGGAACTTTGATATCCATTATTATAAGAAAATTCTACTAAGTATAGATAATCCTCCTAATGTGACTGTTGGTCCATTACATACATTATAAGAATATCCTCAAGAATTTTATTAACTCTCTCTGTCTGACCATCTGTTTTGAGATGATATGTTGAACTAAAGTTCAATTGTATACCTAGAGCATACTGTAATGAAGTCCATAGGGATTAAGTAAACACATGATCTCTATTTGATATAATCGTACAAGGAATTCCACACAATGTAACAATGTCCTCCATGAATATCCTAGCTACAGATGAAGCATTATAAGATGATCATACTAGAGAAAAATGTGCTACCTTAGTCAATCTATCAATAGTTACCATAATGGCATCATGTCGACTTGACGACTTAGGTAAACCTACAATAAAATCAACTGATATAATATCCCATTTTCATTCAGGAATGAGATGTGGCTGTAATAATCCAATAGGATGTTGATGCTTAGCTTCGACTCTCTGGCACTTAAGACATCTTGATACAAAATCAGCAATATAGTGTTTCATACCAGGCCAAAAATACAACTATCAAAGATCCACATGCCTCTTCTTAACACCAGGATGAGCTCAGTAAGGTGCTCGATGAGCCTCAGTCATAATCAGTGTACGAAGACCGTCTAAATGTGGTACATATATATGATCTAAATGTCATAATAAACCATATGGTTCAAGAGTATACCCTATAAATCAACCCTCTAGTGTTCTACCTAATTCAATATGTGTCTTCATCTCCTGATACAATCTATCAGCAAGAAGTGCTGCTAAAATTTGACTCCTCAAATCTACTTCGAGAGTGATAGCAGAAATCTCATGTTGACTACGATTGAGAGCGTCCACCACTACGTTCTCTTTTCCTTGAGCATATATTACCTCAAAATCATATTCACATAAGAACTCCATCCACCTTCTCTATCTAGCATTCAAATTAGGTTGCATAAAAATATATTGTAGACTATAGTGATCACAATGAAGTTTGAAACGATGACCCAATAAGAAATGCCTCCATCTAACCAATGAATGAACAACTACAGAAAGCTCTAAATCATGAGTGGGATAATTTAGTTCATGGTCCTTGAGTTTACAAGACACATAAGCAACCACACACCCTTCTTGCATCAATACTACTCCTAAACCCTCCAAGGATGCATAAGTGCAAACTAAAAAATCCTTAGTAGGATCATGAACAATCAATATAGGCACATTAGTCAATTTTTCTTTAAATGTCTAAAAATCCAATTGACATTGCACTGTCCAAAAAAATATCTTCCCTTTCCTCTAAAGTGAAGTAATGGGGTTCCCAATCCTAGAAAACCCCTAAACAAACCATCTATAGTATCCAGCAAGACCCATAAAACTATGAACTTCAGCTACATTGGTATGCACGAGCCAATCAAAAATAGCTTGGATCTTTGAAGGATCCACAACAATACCCTTTCCAGAAATCACATGACCAAGGTATTTCACCTTAGTTTGAAAGAAGTCACACTTCTTTAGGTTTGTGTACAATTGATTCTTCCTCAAGCACAACTGTACTTGTCTCAAATGCTCTTCATGCTCCTTCATATCTCTCAAATAGATCAAAATATCATCAAGAAACACAAGAACAAAATGGTCAAGGTATGTATGAAAGACACCATTCATCAAACTAATCAATACTGATGGTGCATTTGTTAACACAAATGGTACTACTATGTATTTTTAGTGACCATAATGAGTTCAGAATGTTGTTTCATGAATGTCTGCTTCTGCAATGCATAACTAATCAATAAAGAATGTTGCATTGACTACGAAAGTGTAATAATTTTATTGTATTTTATTTTTTTTTTGTTAAATTTTCCCATATGATAATTACAAAATATTCATGTATTTTATAAATTTTCACCATTTAATCTAAATATATGTGTGTTTGTATATGTATATGTATATATAATTTATATACATATATACATATAAATATATACACAATTAAACAATAAATAAATTACTGTAATTAGGTAATTACTATAAGGGTGGATAGCAGTAGCAACAATATACTCCTCAAAAGAAAAATAATTCACAGCTTTAGCAGGGTAATAGTCCTCAATTAAGAAAGCACTGCAACTGGTGGCGCAACAAGCACAATTGACAGGATCAACTAGCTTAGAGTACATAGTCTATGGTTAGTAGAGGTAGTTTTCAATAATCCAATGCACCTTCGGGTGGTAGAGGATTTGGTAGAGCTACTAGTTGTTATTCTTGTGGTCAGTAGGGACACATTGCTAGGCAGTGTCCTATGAGAGGTTCTCCAAGATTTGGGCCATGACCGATAGCTTCTGATCCTATAGTTTATGTTGTGGTAAATAACCACCAAGCCAATCATTAGAATACAGTGGTTGATAGTTTAGGTTAGTTATAGGGTGCTAGTGTTACTATTCTCTTTGATTCAGGAGCTACTGATTCCTTTATTTCACCTACCATTGTTGAGTGATGTGGTCTTGTGGTAGTAAAGCAAGGCAATAAATGGCAGGTAGAATTCACCTCTAGGGTGAAAGTAGTGGTAGATAACCTTGTATGTAATTGTGAATTAAGAATTGGTTTGTTATCTACCTTAGTGGATCTTCATGTTACACCTTTAGGATCGTATGACATAGTTTTAGGTATGGATTGGTTAGAATCTCATCATGCTGTAATTAACTATTGACTTAAGATAGTAAGTTGTATTAATGAATCTAGTGCAAAAGTAGAGATCATAGGTGTGAATAGACCTATTTCATTGCGGATGATATCTACTATGCAATTGAAGAGGTGTCTTCGCCAGGGTTGTCAACTTTTTGCAACAAAAGTTAATGACTTGGAGGGAGGAGAGAGTCAAGAGATATCTCTTGATGATCATCCTATCCTTAGGGAATTCACCGATGTGTTTCCTGATGATATACCTGGTATGCCACCAAAATGAGATAGTGATTTTAGAGTTCACCTAGTTCCTAGAGCTGAGCCCATATCTCGTGCCCCATATAGAATGACTACTCAGGAATTAGAAGAGCTTCATATCTAGTTGGAAGAACTATTAGATAAGGGTTTTATTTGTCCAAATTTTTCTCCTTGGGGAGCACTTGTCATCTTCGTAAAGAAGAAGGATGGATCACTTAGATTGTGCATTGATTATCATCAATTGAACAAAGTAACAATAAATAATCGATATCCTTTACCTATAATCGATGATCTTTTTTATCAGATCAAGGGAGCTAATGTGTTCTTTAATATTGATTTGAAATTAGGTTACCATCAGTTACGCATTGCAGAAGCAGACATTCATAAAATAGCATTCTAAACTCATTATGGTCATTACAAATTCACAGTAGTACTGTTTGGGTTAACGAATGCACCATTAGTATTCATGAGTTTGATGAATGGTGTCTTTCATACATACATTGACTGTTTTGTTCTTGTGTTTCTCAATGATATTTTGATCTATTCGAGAGATATGAAGGAGCATGAATAGCATTTGAGACAAGTACTATTGTGCTTGAGGAAGAATCAATTGTACACAAACCTAAAGAAGCGTGTCTTCTTTCATACATAGGTGAAATACCTTGCTAATGTGATTTCTAGAAAGGGTGTTATTGTGGATCCTTCAAAGATCCAAGCTATTGTTGATTGGCCCATGCCTGCCAACATAGCTAAGGTTCATAGCTTTATGGGTCTTGTTGGATACTATAGATGGTTTATTCAAGGAGTTTCTAGGATTGAGCACCCCATTTCTTCTCTTCAAAGGAAAGGGAAGAAATTTATCTAGATAGAGCAATGTCAATTGGCTTTTCAGACACAAAGAAAAACTGAGTAATGCGCCTATATTGATTGTTCCTAATCCTACTAAGGATTTTGTAGTTTGCATTGATGCATCCTTGGAGGGTTTAGAAGCAGTATTGATGCAAGAAGGGTGTGTGGTCACTTACGAGTCTTGTAAACTCAAGGATCATGAACAAAATTATCCCACTCATGATTCAGAGCTTTTTGCAATTGTTCATTCAATGGTTTGATGGAGGAATTTCTTATTCGGTCACCGTTCCAAACTTCATTGTGATCACCGTAGTCTGTAATATATTTTTATGCAACCTAATTTGAATGCTATTTAACATGACATGTATTTAATTGACATAAACTTAAGAGCATACATTGAATAACAATTTAAATTACATCATTAAATATATATATTACAAATAAGATTCTTTCTTACATTGCATTTGAAATAACATTTACAATACTCATTTCCAAATGAGGTAGGTCATATATAAGTATACAATTACATATTACAAATTTTCACCTCATTAAAAATTAAAGAGTGATACATATATAAAATTTCCACTGATACAAATAAGAAAGTACATTTCCACTCATGAGCTCACCATCCAAGAAGTAGTCATTGCCACAAACAAGAACTGGGGACCCGACAGAGTAAGGTGCACATTCCAGCCAACCATGTGGTACCCATAGGTCCACCCCCCATGCTAGGAGATAGTAAAAAGGTTCCCTAGACATAACCTACAAACCCTAGACACAAGCAAAACCATAGATAAAACTATACAAGTACAAGCTTAGTTGATTGGCTACATTGCTTCTAGAACAGAACGATAAAATATACTAAGTTCACAAGGATAATGTTATTATAGGTGGAGTGTCATCACAATGTTGCATAGGCTACCCAAGTGTTTCTTCCTAGGTTTTGGCCCCCAACTTGGATTACCCTGGTAACCTCTTATGAAACCCAGCCCCTCATACAATCTGTTGTGGAATTGAATATCTTTCATAGTGACTAGATATCTATTTTTCCATTCCAGGCCTTCTCGACTAATCCCTAAGTCTAAAATAGCCCTTGAGTCTATGAGTCAGGCTTATTAATCTAGTTAAAGTTTTTAAGCTAACAAATGTATTGATTTAATTTTCACTGATTAACTAACTCTACATTAGTTACCCTAGCACCACTTTGTGTGCCATTCCTCATAAAGAGCCACTCCCCTAAAATAACACAAGGAAACTAAGTCCACTATCTAAGGGTAGACAAGGTGCACATAAACTAGAATCAAAACCAATCATATAATAGTGGATATCACAACCTATTCATAGAACCAGGTTTCTAAAAACCAAACAGAATCATGTGCACTACCCTAATTTATTCAAAATATGAAACCATTAATGATATAACTCTCTCAAAAGAAACTATGTCTAGAAGACTTGAAATCTAATATAACCCCAATTTTCCCAACTAAAATATAAAACAACTTAAAGCAATTTAGGCAAAACAAGAATCTAATGTTAGGATTTACTAAATCCAATCAAATCAGTTAGAAATATTATGAAAATAAAATTAACTTGATTATAGTTCTTTTCTCAAACAATAAAATAAATTGAATCAATTAATCCAATTTTGATTTTCTCAATTTTACATAAAAATAAATACCAAATTTTCTCTTTCAATCTTTTTGTTTTAAAAAAATAATTGAACTCATGCTTTACATACTTTAAAAAAAAAGTCTTATTTTAATACTAAAATTATTTTCTCAATAAGTGGCAAAAAATTTAGAAAAAATTAGTGTTAGGCAACTTGACGTAAAAAATTGAATAAGCTATCTATATTATTTGAAAAATATGTAGGAATAGAATCTGTAGAAAATTTAATGTAGTTTCTAAACTACTAGGTTTATTTTAAAATAAATAAAATCTATTTGGTGAAAATTTTAAATTTCAATGCAGTAGTACATAAATTTCAGGGAAAAAATAAGAAGTAGGTGTCTATCTGACCACCCTAACCATAATAAAATGATAATAATTTTTTACAAGATTTAATATATAAGTAGAGGACTCATGTTTGGATGTGATCCACATTTTTTTGTAATTTTTTCGAAGTAAATAATTAATTATGAATTTTTTATTACAACTTTTAAAAAATATTAAAACTCGTATGTCTGACCACTTTAACTTGGTCAAAAATTCATGAAATTTAATTTTTCTTTTTTTAATCCTATAGTATGTGAAACATAGAATGTGACACATGTTTTAGATTCAAAAAAAGTGATATCGTTTGAAAGTTATAAATGTTTTTCAATCGGCCTACCGATTAGGACTTTAGTCATAATTCTGATAGAAAATGAATAATAATTATTTATTAAATTCAAATTAAAGCATAATTTATATTGGTGGAAAGTTGAGAATCTCCTCTAAAAACCCTTTTTGTTTCATCAATTTTGCATTAAAAAAAATTCATTAGCCACATACCCTACAAATACCCATAATATTGCCACCATTTGGCCCATCATGATCTTGCATATACCCACAAATATTTTGAAAGAGCGCGAACAAATTTGAGGTCATTTCACATATATACATAGTCACTGACTGTGTATGGCCATCACACATAACCTACCCCATATGGGGTAGTGGTTGTGTTGGCAGTCGTCGATGCCTATGAGGGCAGCGCTGGTTGCCTCCACAGTCATTGCCCTACATTGGGGCGACTGTGGGGGTAGCCCATGCGGCCCCCCCAATACTAAACTAGCAATCTTTTTATTATTATTATTATTATTATTTTTCTGTTAAATTTTCCCATACTACGATTGCAAAATATCCATGTATTTTATAAAATTTTCACCATTTAATATAAATATGTGTCTGTATATGTATATGTATATATATATATACATATAAATATATACATAATTAAACAATAAATAAATTACTGTAATTAGGTAATTATTTTTAATAGGGTTTCCACAGAAAATTGAGAGACTTATCTTTCTACACAATTTAACAGAGATTTTTAATTTTTGATAAAAGAGGGTTTTCAATTTTAAGTTATCTAAATATTTTCCATAGGAAAAGTTCGGAAAAATTCTTCCCAGAGGTTTCTTTTCCCCAAATTAAACACAAAATTTGACAAAGAACCCCATTTAAAAATCTACAAAGATTTCTTCTATTTCCTTTGAGAGTTTTTATTGTTTAATAATAACCTTTAGGTTGCTCTCTGGTTTTACTAAAAAAAAAATTGTTTTGAATTTTTCACAGAGAGGTAGCAAATTTCTATAGAAATATTTTCAATATAATTTCATCGAGAAGAATAAATGCTTCAATAGAAATTTTATTTCCTTAGGCAACCTTTTAATTTCACAAATCAACACAACTTCTACATAAATTAATTCTTTATACAAGCCATGTTTTCAAAAGATAATAAACTAAATAAATAGGAAGGAACCTGTATTCCTATAGCTTGAAGAATTTGACTATTGAAGAGAAGCTTTGCATGATGCATGCAACTTCCAAAGCCTTTCTTTAAAATGCCCACTTTCGAAATAATCCAATTACTATACCAGAAGTAATCCCAAAACTTCTTCCAAAACTCTTAAAACCAAACCCAAAAGAAATCACAAATATTTTTCCAACAGTTCTTTGTTCTTTTTCATTTCCCATGAAGTGTTTCATATTCTTCCCAAATCTAGTAATATTTTCCCCAAAAAAATCCCCAACAAAATTTTTTTGCATTAAATTTAACTAACACACATGGAAATTTCAAGAAAATATCTACTAACCACTCACAGATATTTTCATCCCACCATTATAAAGAATTTATTCCATTTAACAAAATTCAAAAATTCAAAAATCAAATTTCTTTTCTTTATTTTAATTCATATTTAAATTCCATTTCTCACAAAAACATTAATATATATATTTAATCTACATTTACACTATTCACTCAACAAAAGAAACTTTAATTAATTAATTAATTGATTAAATAAAATAATTTTAATCACAATGACTAAACAATTTTACCAATAAACTAATTTAATTAATTTAATAAAATATGAAGCTTTTAACTACAATATTTAAAATTAATTTAAATAAACATTAAATTATAAAGAACTTTAATCTAACATTAAATTCACAAAATAAACCTTTCATAACAAATAATCAAGGCAGACACAGATGAGAACAAAAAATATCAAACCTAAACTGACGACATACTGTGACTGGGTTTGAGACTAGGCTAGGAAAAACCTCGTTACTACCTCCCAATGAACATTACCATTGAGTCTAGACATGCTCAGACCTGTGAAGCCAGGTGGAATCGGTGTCATGTACCTACAATCCTACAATAAGACAAATAACATACATATATACAATCTATGATTCAAACACACCGTGAGGAGAAGATTGTGGAAATCACAGGGCACTCGCAAGTGAGTGTTGCAACTCCATTCTCCTCACCAATACAATATCACATCAAACTGATAGAATAAACATCAATTAATCTACCATGAACATATATAGCAATAACATCTCAAATAAACATCTATGCTAACATAAAGCATGTCAGAAATAATTACCACCATACAATGTACCATCATATCACAAAATAAATCCACCATCACTCTAATGTCAATGATCAATACATCAAAACCAAGTACCAGGGTCTATCAAAGTAGAAACATGCTAACAGAAATCATAAGAAAAATGGAGGGGTATTACAGTAAAGGACAAATTGTGCAATAGTATACATAGGTGTTTAGGAAGAAAGCACTCACTCTTGGGATTCCTTTTTATACACAAGAAACTTTATTAAAGTATATAGGTGGTTTGCATTCACATTTGAAACATACAATCTTGATGTTTAATCCATCTAGCTTTGATGAGGTGATGTACAAGCAACCCATATTAAAGTAGGTGGAAGGAACATAAGTTTCAATTTAAAGAAGGAATTTGTTCCTTCAACTGAAGGAAATAAAAAGGGAAAGGAGAAGAAAGTAGCCATCGTGAAGAAAGAGGAAGGTGAAAAGCCTACTTGTTCACATTGTCAGAAGAAAAGGCACACAGATGCAAAGTGTTCAAAATTGCATCCAGAATTGAAGCCAAAGTGGTTTAAGGATTGTAAAGGAAAGCAAAAGGCTACAACTATCATTCAGGATCTTGGATCAGATTCTCATGACGAAACAAAGATAACAATTGTGGGTTTGAAAGGTAAAGCTTTTTTTGGTAATGATTTTGCCTCTGATGCTTCATGTGCTTCTACTTTTAAGAGTTGTGTTGTTCGTTAAGATAGTAAAAGATGTGAATTATTTCATATAAGGGAGATTTATAAGAACACTAAGATTGATACAATGATAGATAGTGGGTCCCAAGTTAATTTAATTATAGAAGAAGTTGTTAAATAGTTGGGATTGAAAATAAAGACACATAAGAAACCTTATCCATTAGGTTGGGTGTGCAATGATAATAGATTACAAATAACTAGGCAATGCAATTTAAGATTTGCAATAACATCTAAGTTTATAGATGAGGTTGAATTTGATGTGGTTCCACTTGGTATCTATGGGATTGTGTTGGGTAGCCCATACTTATTGATAGAAAAGAAATCTTCTACAAGGAACATAATTAGTATCACTTGTTTATGGAAGGAATTGAATACATTGTGCATTCTCATCCATTTAAAACTAATAAATCTTTTGTGACAATGGGGCAATTGAAAAGAATACTTAATGCAAGCAATAATTTGGCACTTATGTCTATACCACAAGAAGTGTCATTTCCTGAGGATGTTCTAGTTATGAAAGACAAGCATGATGTTGGTACATTCTTTTTCTCATCTGCAAATTTAGTTTTGTTATTCAGCGTTCTACTTCTTAGTAGTGTATGGTTGGTAGCAGAAACACTGAATGTGGATGTGTTTATGGATAATGTACTTAACAATATTAGTTCATTTTTTATTGTTGTTATGATGAATCAGATGCACAAGTTCCAAGAAGGAAGGATAGATGATACTGGGCAAGTGAGGAAAAAATTCCCACTTAAACTATAAATAAAAGAAAAATTGGAGGTTTGAAAGCTTCTCAATGGGGAAGAATGATCCAGGAGGATCCAAAAATCTCAAAAATATCACAGTCTCAAAAAATCTCAGAACCGACACCATTGGATAGAGCTCATTGACACAATCCTGATGCAACCTGAATCGCGCCAAAAGGAGGTCATATGCAAGAGTTATGCTTGGTCAAAGGGTTGGTCAAACAAGAAAATTAGGTGTCCAAAAAGGTGAAAATTGGTTGTCTCCAATCAAAGAAAAAATAACACCAAGTCGTAGTGCTTGTTGTGCTGATTCCAAAACTATCTTTGGTTTCAAAAATGGAGTCTGTATGAGAAAAATAGAGCCAATCAAAGTTTTAGTCAAATTCATGATGTCAGAATGTGACATGGCAATTGACTAGATGGTGACCTATAAATTGCAGGTGATGTGGAAAAAATCTCACAAAAAAATCACGTACTATACTTTATTTATGAAAATAAAGTGTGGAGGCTTATTTAATCTCACAAAAATCCATCGGATTTTGTGGGATCCCAACCAGATTTGGTGGGATCCAAATCTTCTAAAATCAGCGAAATTAACTCATAAGAAAAAAATAAAACCTCCTAAAATAACACTAAATTGTTATTTTAATTTTAAACTAAACCCCCTAAACTAAAATAGCTCGTGAATATAAAAAGACAAGGGCTTAAAAAAAAAATTTCAAATGTTTTATTAAGGGGTTGTTTAATGTTTTATTTTTAAAATGGGGAAGTTATTGTTTTTTATATAAATGGGTTAGTGTTTTTTTGTAAGGCTTATAGTTATAAAATCCAAAGGAGGGAGGTTAAATTGTTATTTTATTTATTATGGTGGTTTTTAACCCCATATACAAAATTTATGTATAAAAGGGGGAGATGTGATAGAGTCTTTATGTATTTTTGTGGAGAAATAATTCAGATGTTTTTGGAGAGAAAATTTTATACTCTTTTGAGGAATTTTTGGTAGAGAAATTACAAGGTGTTGTTACACCAAGAATTGAAATATTGTAAAGATAGAGATTGTGAGTGATTAAAGCTTGGATATTGTAAGAAGGTTATTGAAGCTTGGTGATATCAATAAAGTGGTCCAATATTGAGAAGCAGACCCAGAGACGTAGCTCAAATTGAGCGAACTTCATTATCAAACTGTTTGTGTCTCTGTTCCATCTCTTTCTTGTTCTCTCATTTATTTTAGTGTCATTTTCTCTCATGAATGTTATTATAGATAATTGATTTAAAGTGTTTGAAAGCATTACTCAGTTTCATAATTTCAATGGTTAAGATACATAATCATGCATTACTATTGGATTGGGAATTAAATTTGTAATTAGATTAAGTTTTGCAAAACTTTGACGTCCTAGTTTACAGATCATTTACCTAAAGAAACCTTTAAACTAAAAACGCTTAGTTGTGCCATAACTACCACGAATATCCCTTCATATATTCTTCCTTAAAAATAAAAGCCATGTGCTAAAACAAGTGATCAAGTATATAAAACTTAAAAGATAAGAAAGATAAAAGTCCTCAGTTAGAGCTCTCTTAGATTTGATAAAATGTTAGACAATGTCCAGTATCTTGAAGGTATAAAGGAAAGGTGACAATCATCCAAAGTATTTTATCATGAATGATCATAATTAATAGCATTAAAGATAATAAATGGGAATGCATTAGCATAAAGACAATATATGGGAATGTATTAACAGAAACAGTGTGTCCAAGCTACTTATGTCAAGTTTACTTTATCTTTTCCCTTTGATAGAATTACTTGTCAACATATTTCATATATGAAGATGAATTAGTAGGGAAAAGTTGTTGAAGAAATTCATGTTGTAGAAGTGTGGTAGTAGGAAAACTTGAAGATCAAGAAGCATGCCAAACACATGTCAACATTTTAGAACCATATCTTGAACTGTATTACATAAATTTCATCTATATTTCCAAAGCCTAAAATTACTATGCTATTCTTGCTGAATATAATTTTGTGTTCCACTGTTCCAATGTTTCCATTTGTGAATATTAATTTCATCTTACCTTTTGTTCTCCTGAATTGGACTTTAACATATCGACAATTAGACTTGACATATGATACTATGTTATTCTTGCTTAATATAATTTTGGTTCGACTATCCCAATGTGGCCATTTCTGAATATTAATTCATCCTTCCTTTTGTTGTCCTGAATTGGACTTTAACATATTAACAAAAATATTTAACATTTTAACAATTAGACTTGACTTATGACCACTCAATATTTTTATATTTATTGTCAATTTTTATTTAGCCAAAAACATATGAAATTTTTCATTTAATCACATTTTTTTAATCCATTGAATTAGTCCAATCTCTAGTCTTTTATTTTGAACAAAATCCCATTCTCAATGTTGTGGATCTCTCTGCCACCTCCACTATTCAAATCACTCTAAAAACTTCAATCCATTTCTTGGGATTCACTTTTTCCTATCTTGTACCTTCTTACATACATGTTGCATCCCCAGTCTCAAATTTCATCCATTGCCATCAACTGGAATCCCCTTTCCTCTCCACAACCAATCTGACTATAGTTACCCCCTAAACTTTGAAAGTTCAAAACATGTTTGTCACAAAAATAATGATTCAAATCTATTTTCAATTCTCCATGAAATGGAATAATCCATCCAAGACCAAAGAAAATACCTAAAGGAAGCACAAACTCACAATTCTTATATGAAACATAATTGAAAACAAGTTGGTTCACCTTACATGTATGTATGTGTGTACATTTATGTGTATATGTACTTTATTGTACATACATGTACATGTGTACACATATATATGTATATTCATGTGTATGTATGTGTATGTACATGTATGTATATACATACATTTTTCCTAAACTTAAATTTCTATAGACTCAAAATTGAAAACCCCAAATTTTTAGTTCACCATGTGTACATGTACATGTGTGTACATATATATGTGTATGTGTATATTTATAATGCATATATGTTTATGTGTTTATGTATGTATGTATAAATATATGTATGTATATGTATGCACGTGCATGTACATATATATATTTATGCATACATATTTATGTATATACATGTATATACATATATACATATATCATGTACATTTGTATACATGTATGTATATACACATACATACATATGTATGTAGGTACATGTACATACACACATACGCATATATGCATACATATGTACATTTATACATACATTACATATATGTACACACACACACACACACACACACACACATATACATCATGTACAAATGTATGGAGAGTCTCTTTGGAGTTTTCAAATTTCTTATGTTATCTAAATTGTTACAAAAGGTGAACTATTGAACATAGAGATACATATAAAGTGTGAACAATCTCATTAGATATATTTAAAGTTAAAAATGTTTTAGTTTTGGAAATTGAAAATTTTGTTTAGGTTAAATATATTTTTGTTTTAGTTTTGAAAAAAATTCAATTTAAATTTGTTTGACATCACATGGATATTTTTTTTAATGATATGCAAATCTCTATCTATATAGATATATAGATATATATCTCATGGTTGATGAGGGATCTCATCATTCCCCTCATTCTGAGCAAGATGCTTAAAATAGATCAAATTTGTTTTAGGATAGTATTGCTAGATTAGACAATGCTCTAAAATGTTTAGAGAAAACAATTCACAACTCCCCCAAATTGGCTAATCGAGATAGATTAGTCACTATTAGACATGAGATTTATAAAATGATCAAGATAATTTGATCATAAAATCCTTAATATGAAATCAACATTGAGCAATTTTATTTGTCTCTTGCCAGGAGTGTTACAACTTACAGGCATAGTGAAACATATAGAAGTTTCCAAATTAGTTTCTAGTGAAAATGTGTTATCCATGTTCCCATTTTATAGAGGAAAAAATAAAATTAGAGAATATGTGGTTACGAGGTGTGTAGATCCTCTTGTTTCACCATTCATATACCCTAGATGGTTGGAAGCACATCATCGATGTCCTCACAATGATGAGCTACCATAGTATTTTGTTATACAATTATATTCAAATTTTCATTTACATATAAAGGTGCACTACACATCTTATCCCGAGCATGCCGGGTAGCATAGAGTCCATTTTTCTAACAAACCCTAGTTTAGACATTCATGTTCTCCACCACTTGTCGACAAGAGGGCATTAGTTGGCCCAAACCTTTTGGTTTTACCAAAACATTTGGAATTTGTAACAACAGGGGAGACAACAACAAGCTCCACTTGGAGGAAATTTTTTTATAACATTTCTTCTATTATGATGTAGATTAATATGATTCCATCTAATCAAGTTGGTAGATATCTATTATTCCCATAGATCAACCTTCCTCCCACTAAGGCTACATATGCATCATATGATCCATTTATTCATGTCGGTCTACCTACTCTCTTAGATGTCGAGCATATGACTCACATGACTCTATCTAATATGTGTAGAGTCTCAGTTTTGGATTTACTAACAACATATTAGGTTATTAGTGAGGACCATGGGATCACTCTTGACTAGGTACAATAATTTATTAGATGACGATATCCTAGTACACATATGAGCCATGGGGTGGAAAATGCAAAGGATATTACACATCAACCTACAAGATCCCATGCACATCATGTTTCTGTCAATCCCTTACCTTGTCCAGGTAATCATTAGGATGTTATAGGTCACATTGAGGCTATTGTGACACCTAATCTTGTCCATGGGACATACAATCAACTTCTTTTTTGCACTGATAATGTATGTGCTATAGGTCCCCCTATGATGTCTTTATGTACTTTTTATCTTATTGACATTGGTAGAGCCATCGATCAAGAATGACATGTACATGAATATAATTTGTACATATAAAATTGTATTCGAAAAAATTATTTAATGCATTTTTTAAAGTCTAGTTCTTTTACTCATTGAAATTGTGTACTTGAAAATTTTAAGTAGTATGGTGATTTTTTAAAATTTGGAAATTTGGAGCATGATGGTGATCCCACGCAGTATGCAGCTGAGGTACATTTAAATTTAATAAAAAAATTAATTACTTGATGTACAAGTTTGAACACATTGAACCAAGTACATTGTACAATTTTATATAATTTTACATATATGTACACATATATATACATGTATTAAAAGTTAAATTTAAATATGTGTACATACTTGAACACATGTAGGGGTTGGGACAAGGCTCAGGACATAGATTGGGAGATCTTGGATCAATACATGGATCTACACATCTTGGATCAATAGATGGATCGGTCCATGGATCGAGGGAGAGATCAAGGGATAGATCGGGTTAGAGATCTAATGATTCTATTCATACCAGGCATCCCTCTCTTTGAGATCTATTTTATAGTATTACATGTTTGAGATCAGATTATTATATTGGAGAAACTTTTTATGATTTATGTATTGAACATTTGCTTGTACTATACTTATGTTTTATGGTACATATACTTGTTATGATTTACATCACATTCATACATTTATTTTTTATGGTTTCAATAGGTCTATTATATATGTGCATTATTATGGTTTGAACACTTACATTACATTTATAAATACATTGTGCATTATTAATTTATGGTTTTACACTTAAGTTCAAGTACCTTTATTTAAATTTATTATGGTTTATTCAAATGCACTTGTTGTACATATATTTACATTGTGAGATCCAAATGTTACATCCACTATCTAATGGTTACTATTTGTAAATTTAAAAACATGGACATGTAAAATTAATTTAAATAAATACAGATGAATTTGTCCTTAATAAATAGGTCAAGAAATAGAAAAATTTGAATGCAAATATGCTTAAGATTAATGCTATATTTAAAAGTGGATCATAAAAATGCAATTTTGGAAATAGATGATAAATTTAATTCTTATCTCTAAATGTTCATTTTTAAAGTCACTCTAGGTTAAATACATAAATTGTGCATATATCATGTTATACATGAACATAAGAATTTCATATAATCTACTACACATGTTCATTTGAATGTGCATGCAAATAATTATTGAACTAGATGATGAACTATATTGTTTCTAGTTGAATGTAAATGAAATAAAATATAATCAAGTGAACTTAAGAATTCCATATAATCTAGAATAATTTTATTTGATTTACATTTGATTACTCTAGGTTAAATGAATGTAAATGAATTTGATTATGCATGCAAAGAAAGTTCAATTTAGATGGTCCATGAGCTATAAATGGAGTTGAATATAAATGAAATAAAATTTCTATTCTCCAAATTTTAATAATTCCATGGAACATTTTAAATATATGCAATTGGAAATTGATATATTTAAATCTCAAGTTATGCACATAATATTTAAGTATCTAGATCTTCCTAAATGGCGGTTCTATATAAATTAAAAACTGATCAATCCATATATAAATAGGTCAAAGATGCACCATTACATACATGGTCTTAAGCTATACACGGTAGAAACAAAGTTAAATTGATGCCAAAACATGTAGCTATCTCAAGCACCCCAAACACCATCACTATAATTCACTACAATGTTGATATATTCCAATGCACTTTGAGGTGAAAAAGAAAGACCAATCCAAGAGAACCTAGATACAATCTAACATTCAAAAAGAGGATTTGATAACTATATTTAAGATAGGCTAATGTTTGTAAGAAAATTTGGATTAAAGATGAAATAAAATTTTAATGGACCTTAATTTTTTATTAGGAGATTGGATTTGAAATGGATGATAGTCCAAATTAAGGATAAGGTCGCTAGATGTTGAAAGCTTTGGGTGATGATGAAAGGACAATATGATGTATGGACTAGATTGATACCTTAATCAAATTTTGATGTTCAAGCAATGATATTTTATTAAGAATGGAGAATGGATATATGGTTGATATTGATCTAGATGGATAATTTAAATGATTATATTTTGGATGTGATGGATTAGATGCTAGTCCATTTGATTAGGATAAGATTAGGTTGATAATGTGATTGGAACATGATTTAATGAATGATTAGGTTTGAAGGGAGGATTCTACGATGATTATGGTTAAATGGGTATTATTACCTTATAAGGTGATCTTAACTTGATGATTAGGATGGGGGATGCTTATCAAATGAAAATAATAATTATGTTGTGATGATTAGGATACATGAAAAATATCAATGATCATTTAAAATTATTGAATGTCACATTAAATTAACATGTATGTCTAGATTCTTCACCACTCAAACACCAAATCAACTATAATATACTTGTGGAGTTTAATGTTCAAATGAAATGAAATATTCATGAACTTAAGAATTCCATGGGGCATAAATTTAAATGCAAAATTGGAACACAAACGACATTTTGTACAAATCAAGCACACGTGTATATTCAATCTAGCTCATATATAAGTGGAGTTGAACAAATATTTATTCAAATCTATTTGAAAGTGAAAGTTTAACAATTCCATGTCAAACATAAAAATGAAATCAAGGAATCTAGATGTTTTTTAAAGGAATTTAGGAAAAATGTGAACTTTTTAATTTAGTCAAGTTAGGTAAATCAAGTAAATTGTGCATGTAAATACATATGTATGATCTAAGATTAAAAAAATGAAATGGGAGATTCTTGAGTGAACTTAAAATAATTCCATTTCCAACATAAAAATGCAATTGGAAATAGATGATTAAAAAGGAATTTAGGAAAAATATTTAAATGAAAAAAAATTATTTAGTCACTAGGTTTTGTATCAAGCATCTATGATCTAACATACATGTATTTAAATTGAGTTTCAAATGTAAATTATGATTTATCATTTAGATTATATTGAACTAAATTAATAATTTCACATGGAACAAATTTATTTAGATACAATTCCAAAAATAAATGACCAATCCTTTGAAAAAATCCCATTCATAATCATCTCACATGTCCAATCAATATATAAATATATTATAGATCTATAGATCTATAATTTAAGTTTGAATGCATACATACATACATACATACATGTGTGTGCGTATGTATGTATGTATGTATGTATGTATAAATATCCAGTCACACACATGTACATATATCCAAAAAGCAACTTCAAGCTCCTGGTACATAAAATTTGGATCCTCTCTATCTTTAGTTATCTCTAAAATCTTGTCATGATCTTCAATAGGCAACCTCCACTTTTGTTTGGCACATTATCTTTTAGGTAAAGTTTATAAATTTATTTTTGTTGCCAAAAATAAGTGACTATAATGTCGAACCTTTTGTCCTAGCCTATAATCAACAAATATAATACCATTTTTATCTATCTTTATTTGGTGATAATATGTGCCTTTAATAATGACTAATCCAATGGGATACTCTTGTCCATCACCATCTATCATTGATTCCACCAATTTGTTTTTTGGTTTCATGCATCTTAGTAGATAGTAATCTACACCTTCTGCATTTTCAGGATCTACAACTACAACAAAAAATATTTCATGTACACACACCACATATATACATAAAGTAAATACATAAATAAGTTGTAAAAATATTTTTAATATATATTGAAATATATATATATATATATATATATAAATTCTTGAAACTTACTTAAACATAGAATATATATTTAAATCTTAATTTTAACTAAATTAATCAATTTCCATACTTGTATCAGATACACATTCATAATCAATTGAATATAGTGGATCGTAGACATTGACATTGACATATTTAGCAAAAGGCAGAATTGATATTAATTATTTCATTTCCCATTGTGAAACATACCCATCTCTAATATTCTCACATTGATTAATATTTTCATTGTCCACAATGCAATCAACACAAAAACATGATTTTTCTCTCACATAAATTTCATAAGGCCTACTTCTCCTCATTGTCATGATTTGATGCAAACTTCTAATACAATGAATTGGTTGACAATTATAAGGATTTGATCGATCAATATCTATAAATTCAAACTTGAAAATTCAATTTGAAATCATGTATGTACTTGAACTTTGAAATTCAAAATGTTAATAAATTTTGGCTAGATTTACCTGGAACTTCCCAAAAATAATGTGTTGTATGTTGAGTCTTGAGTGGAAAAATGACTTTTGCACCATTCAAAAAAATTGTTTACATTCCATATGGAATTACCTACAAGTACACAAGTTGGTACAATTTTTCACCTATCACTTTCAAGGAACTTAAAAGAATTTTATTTAGTTTTTCAATATATATATCTAATCTTTCAAAAAATATCAAGCTAGATTCCATATATGGTGAAAGTTACATACCAGCAAGTTCATATTGACTAAGTGCATGCTTCACACATGATCCTACTCCATCATTCTCTCCTTTTCCATGTCCATTATCATAAAAATTCCACCAAAAATTGGTGTTGCATCTAGCATGTTAATTGATTAACCAAACAAAATCTTTTGGAGACCTAAATTGTTCTGTGAAGTTACAAATAATTAAACACTTGAACCAAATTAGACTCAAAAAGGTAATTATATATATAATAAATTAAACAATTTAAGTCTCAAAGTTAAAAGCAAATATATATAATTTAAAAAAAATAAAATTAAAACAATGTACTTACCAACACATCCATCAAACCATATCTAGTGTTGTTCTTGATTTATGCCATGTCGTTTTAGGTCTTCAAAAATATTTTGAAACAATGTGCTACATAGCTTCTATCATGATTTGTATCATCACTAATATAAAAGTAAAACTCTTTGATGATAATTTGATCATCTTTGCTACTTTGTATTCCATCAACCACTAACTATGCATGCTTGTACAAACTTGCACAAAAATTGCAACTTGATTTGAATGATAATATTGACTTTGGATCTTAGTTTGAGGACTAAATGTATAGTTCTCAGAGAAATCTACAATAGAGAGAATACAACTTGGTGGAAAGAAATTCTTTGAATCATGAAATTTCTTAGCTTTCCATCTTGCACCATGACAATGCTAGCTATGTGGATATATGATATTGTGAAGTTTAATCGTGGATTCATTGTAAGGAAATCCACTCTCTTTGAGAACAATTTTTTTGGCCTCAACTCCTGACTTTATTAAGTATGTCTCATATTCAAATCTCTTCCAAGTAACTTGCATTTCATTATTCTCAACATGTAAAATATTCTTCAAATCTCCATAATCATTACATACCTTTTTTATACATTGAACATTGAATTCATTTGAATCTTCTATTTTTCTCATGGAAGAGACTTCATAAATTGTGTTGTGCTTCCAGGGATGTCTAAATTTTGATCAATTTTTTCCATAGATTTTCTATATGATTGTAGGTGTAGATAAAATTCAACATTATTTCAACAACAAGAAGTTTCATGTACTTTATTTATATGGTCATAGTGTTTCAAACATCCTTTGAAAAATCTTCACATTTGAAAATTCTTGTTTAAATGCTTAAAAATTTTCACTTTTTGTTGTATCTGTAAAATTTTTTGGATGAGAAATTTTTGTACCATCATCACCTATTATTTGTATAGTATCCCTTCTATTGGAAGAAACATGAGAGTGGGTGGTCCAATATTCAACCACCTATTTCTTTATATCTTCTAAAATTCTATCTTTTCGAGGAACCCTAGAAATATTTACCCAATTTTTTTCAATTTTTATATCTATTTCATTTCTCTTTTCAATATACCTTTGAAAAATTCTCCTAAAAAAATTTAGTAATTCAAAAATTACTTAAACTTGTCTTCTATGTGATAATTTCTTACTAGAAATTACAATCATCAATTCTCTATGTGTAACACTTAAATCACTAGATCAACTTTTCTTTTCAATACATTCCAATGCTTCTTGCAAGTTTTCAATGATTGTTTGTTTTAAATATGATGACATTTTCCTATTATCAACCCCTAACAACTCAAAAATAGGGGTCATTTATTTTCATTTAAATAACTTTTCAACTAACTCTGCTCTTCCAATTAGAGATTTTTCTTCAAAAAATTCATCCCATATTTTTCTAGAGTGTAATTTTAATGTGCTTTCAGATAATATATCTTTAGATGAAATATTATTGAAAAGAGAATCCTCATCCATCTCCATCAAATTTTCCATACCATAGTCCAAAAAAAATTTATTACTAGGTTTAGTTTGTTCTTGTACCTATACATCACTTTGATCATCAATATTTTCCATAGGTTGTTTTTCAATAGATGTTCTTTCATCCACTTTTCACTTTCTTTTTCTTACTCATGTTCTATCATACTTCCTCAATCTAATCCTTGGATTTTCCATCACAAATTGCACTTAAATTTTAGTTCACCTACATACAAATTTGTTCACATGATATTTCAATGAAACATATAAAATTAATATAGCATAAATATTTTAAAAAGCTTTCAACTAGATGAAAAACATAAACATAAAATATTTAATTTAATAATATATACATGTATAAAGGATAAGCCCAAGTTGGAAATAAAAGTAAAGGAAAAGTTAAATTTAATAAAACATAGGTGTTTAAGGAGGACATGTAAGAAAAATAATGGAAGAAAATAGAATTGGTGATCAATAATAATGAAATCTAAGAATTTAAATAGTGAAAATAACAAATGCATTCATGATAAAAACAAATTAAATAAATAAAATAATTGTTCAATAAATAATATAAATAAAATAAAATAATCTCATTTCTATATAATTCTTTATAAATATATAATTTTTCATAAGATACGCTTAAAATTATATATAATTCTAAATAAATAAAAAATAAGCTTCTTGATAATGACATTTTTGATTTTTTTTATATAAATTTTACTAAACATAAGTATGCTAATTTTATGTATATATAAAAGTAATTACCAAATTTTCTAATATGTACATGTCACAATCATGAATGATAACTAATAAATGATAATAGTTAAATATTATAGAGATGTAACTTCTATTTTAATTTTTTAACAAATATTTCTTTGATGTTAATATTTTAATAAATAAAAAAATGGTGAAAACAAACTTCAAATGCATTCATGAAAATAAAGACATAATCAATTAAATAAGTTGAAGATCAATACGTACCTTCAAAAATAGATCTCAATTGTCCAAATGAGTTTTCTTTTGTTGAAATAAGTCTTCTAAATTTTCAAAATTAGAAACCTTCTAAAATGTCAAAATAAACCTTTTTTGATCAAAAATAGCTTTCCCTCTTGAAATAATTGAAATATTTTCCTTTTTTAAATTTTCTTCAGTTGAAAAATTAAAAGAAAATATTTCTTTTCTTTATATCGACTAATTTAGTCTGGTTCTTATTGACTGGTAAAGTTTCGGCCAATTCATTTCTGGCCTTGTTTTTCATGGCCAAGAGGGTTTCGACAAAAATTTGCTCGGTCGAAACCCTCTCATAGCAGCCAACTCATCATTTTTTAGAATTTTCTAAAATAGTTAGCTTTGGTAGAGTATTTCTCTAGTTAGAATGATCTTTCTACAAAAAGTAAAAATGCCCTTTTGTAGAGCTTAGAGTGGAGAATTCAAATATATAATTTTTATAACATTTTAATTGGTTTTAATATATTTTATTTTTAAAATAATGCAAGTAGGTTTTAAAAATAAAAAAAGAGTTTGATTAGAAATTAAAAAAAGAGACAGTAAAACTTATTAAAAAAATTTAAATCTTATATGGGGCATAAGAGGTGTAACTCCCCACCGTGCAAACCCCAAAGGAACTAATAAAGAAGCAATAATTTTTTTTTTAAGAACATAATAACTTACTTAAGTATTCCAATATTACATTGTTCAAAGTTGCACAACTAATTCCCTTGGGGTACACGAGGACATTACTACACTAACCCATAATGAATATAATAGATTAAACAATAATAAACAATTGTGTAAATCCATTCATTTGCATATCACCATTAAAATATCCATTAACAATAACCATTTTAATAACATATGTACATATGACAATGAATGAAATTATAAAGATATGAAGCATTTATATTTCTATAGATATAACACAACATAAACAACTATTACAAACGATCGTTCTTGAATGATTACATGATCTAAACAACTATTACACCAATATGATAGTACAATACAACTGTCTGAAAATACATCTCAATAACCATATATACAAATTACATCAAGGTCATCCCAACACAAGTGGGAGACGATACATCAAAGAATACATTACATCTGAGGTATAAACATACATCTGGTACATAAGAACACTAGATCATCAACATCTGTCAAACCCTGCAATAAAAGAAATAATTGAGTCCATAAGGGAACCCAACCGGGTACGAAGCACGTTCCACCCAACCACCCCCATGCTGGGAGTAGACTAGGAAGGATCCCTGACCAAGAACGTCTAACAATAACATTGGACTAACTCCAAAAAGACAACTTAACATCAAAGACCACATAGAAACTAAACAACGATAAATCCAAAAGGCATAACATCAAATCACTTCTAAACATAACAATAATCCACTTTCCAAAATAACAACTAGTCCCAAACACAACATCAATAAAACTCAAGACACAACATCAAAGACTACTTCCAGAGGACTTCAACAGATTAACACAAATGGAATGTTAGAGGAGAGTGTCATCGCATGGTTTCACATGGATTATCCAGACAACCTATCACAAGGTGCCGCCTCCATCTCTACATGGATTATCATGATATCCTAGTTAAGGTGCCGCCTCCATCTATGGTTCTCCTGACAGCCTATCTCAAGGCGCCCCACTCCATAGGGTTACTCATGTGGAATCATTAACCTTTCGTGAAGACAAGGCAATGATCTTGCCAACCACGGCCTTCTCGATCTCCTTAGTCTATGATAGCACTAACATGTGGACAAGGCATCACAATTATCTTATTAATGTTTAATCCCACCCACGATTTATTACTTAGGTTATCACTGATTAATCTAACTCTAGATGGGTTACCCTGACAGCCCCTTTGTGCACCGGCCCCCACTAGAGCCACTCTCTCTAGACACTCAAGCACATAATCACCCAACTCAACAAAATTGAACCACAAGAAAAGTCAAACCAAAACATGGATCCTCTGCAAGGCATAACCATCTCGCCATAACATATGAAACATAACCAAAAATGGTACAATCAAACAGCAAACTAAATCATAACCATGGTCAAAACATAGGCCAAGCATCAAAATATGAGATCACATCTAACATCAGTATCCCACCTCTGGAAGTCCTTAACAATAAATAAAGTTCCTACGAAAGATAAGATAAATCAAGGGTTTCCCACATGGCATAAACCCAAAAAGGAGAAAATCAAATTAAATAAATAGAATAAACTAGAGAGTACCTGACACATAAACAACACCAAAAAAAACAATCTACAATGAATCACAAATTTCATCAAATAAATAGTCCAACAACTCAAGAATATTCAATTCAAAACCAAAAACACATCATTCATTAAAAATTGCACATTTACACTATAACATTGCAACTCTTAATTTTAACCAATCAATTTAATTATAATCACATAGTTTATTTTCAATTTTCCCAATTAAACCATAATATTTTAACTTGTAAAAATTATATTATTAAATTTCTATTCATAGTTGTGAGGCCCAACCCTATCTATAAATTGTGTGACACCTTGATAAGTTTAATTATTCTTGTTGGTGAATAAATTGATGATTTATCCTAATTCCATGTTTAATATTTTGATTTTAGTATTAGCTATTGTAAATGATTATTGTGACAAATTCTCTTCATTAAATGAAAACGGGAGAACTGTTAAGAAGGAATGTGAGCAGATAATATTTAAATTCTCGAACAAGTATCATATGAAGAATACACTTAGATCAATATGAGCTAAGAAATTTTGTGTATCTAATATTAGTTTGAATCTCGCTAATAAGTTTCATGTTACTTGGGAAACGATAATAGGTAGGAATAAAGCAGGACTTTGGAAGATCAGGGAGAAGTTTCCAGAAGGGTCACTAGCCAAGAATCATCAAGGTAAATTTAAAAGATGACTCTAATCAATTAGAGGTATACCTAAGGTAGGATAATTTGAGAAAAAAATTATATAAATTAGATATCAAGTTGAATGATAAATTTTATTACAGGAAGGAGTGTCCAAGAGTAAATTTAGTAGTGTAAATAAAGTATTTAGCTAAGGTTAGGTTTCCATTATTATTTAAATGAATGCTCAAAGTTTCCATCTTTTATAGGGAAAGGAAATGAATATATATGTGTACTACGATTTACTAACTATTGAATTGATCTTATTGATATTTTGAAAAGGTATTTATTATATTTCTAACCTAACATGTATTTGGAAAAATGCATATGACAGTAATGCCAAGGGTAAAAGGGAGAACAATCTAGACCCAAGTTAAATATATATCTTTTGAAATTTTGATTTTTGACCCTATGACTTGGGAGGTAATTAGGGTTTTGTTTATGTTGTAATTGAGTGGAGGGTTTTAATGATTGGTGGCTTAGTGTAGGTTTTTTTTTTTGGATCCTTATTGATTATAGTCATGTGGTTAAGAGTGTAAGATCTATTGGGGTTTTCAAATCCTTAGCTAGGTCTTGAATTTCGAATTGGCCTTCAAAGTTGGCTTCTTAGGGTGTTGTATGGTCAATTGTTTTGCTATTAGTGCAAAAATAGACCCCTAAGGCCTATACCTATGGGAGGGGGACCTTTTGGACATGTCACCTTGTCCTTGGGACATGATTTGACACTTCAAAAGTCCACTTGAAAGGGTGTGACGAATTTGAGTCCTTGAGAGTTGGGAGAAGTGACTTGTCACTTCCCCACCACACTCCCCAAAGTTTATTAATGAACTTGGTAAGAGCATCAAAGCTCTCACACGTGCGAAGCCACCTTGTAAAGGTTGTTGGGTAGAGTGTCATAGTACATTCCCCATCTGACCAAAAGTCTCACACATGTGTCAGAACTTGTGGGGATGTGTGTTGAAAGATTAAATGAGAGAGTGACAAGTGTCTCTCTCTCATTCAAGTGAATTAAAGTTGAATGCCTATATACTTAGAGGGAAAAGAGGAAATGGATGTTGCCCACTTCTCCTTTTTGGATAATCTTTGAATTTGGAGATTGGAAAGGAAAAGAAGAAAAAGTTGGAAAGAAAGAAAGAGTTTTCACATTCAGAATGGAGTTCCAAAAAGGAAGAATTCAAAGATAAGCTATTCTTCCTTCCTCTATCAAGATAGTTTCCTTTTATTTGTTGTGTTAGTTTTGTTATTTTTGAAGAAGAAGAGTTCAAATTTGCCAATAAGTGATATGAGAGTTTTGGTTAAAAATAAATAAATCAAACAAATTATTTTCATTATCATACCAAGATTTTTTGGTAGTTTACATCTTGCTCAGGGGAATGGCTAGAGCCCTTTGAGGCTTCATGATGCCATTTATGGTAGGGTGGAGAGCAAGCCTTTGTATAATGGTTTATTATTTATTTTATTTCCATGTATTGTTGTAATTAGAAGGAACAAAAAAATAAACACATGAACCTTGTTAAAAAAAAAGAGAGTTTGGGATAGGAAAGGGGTATTTATTCACAATGAGAAGGATGTGTTGTTGGGTTTTTACTTTAAAAGAAAAATGATGTATTGTGTTTGATAGTAAGTATGTGAAAGGTTCATGCTAACCAAAAAAAAAAATTGGAAGTCTTCTCATTTTTTTTTCTATTTGAAGCTTGTAATGTATTGTTTATGTTGCCTCTCATGAAATGAAATAGATATTCAAGTTGGCATTTAAATATATGTGAAATAAGTTTGAGCATCTACAAGTATATGAAATAAGGCTAAAATCGTGTCTAGTCATATCATGTGTACTTTTATTGCAAATGGAAGCAATAGACATCAATATAAGTTTATGCATCCTTAAGTCAAAGTTTGATTTACAAAACAATTTATAGAATACATATATGTCTTATATTTTATGAATGTTTAGGGTTTTTCTAGTATTCAAATGTTATATTTTATGCAAGTAAAATGCAAATATAAGTATATGACAAATACCCACTTGATATACCTATATGTAAATGGATTAAATATATACTTATTTTAAATATATATTCATTTCAGATATATTTGAGATTTTTAAACCATAAAATAAATTATAATCATCTGGAACAATATACTGTTTTTATAATGGTAAATAAAATTTAACCTTATTTTCTTATAATAAAAAGGAGATTTTCAAGCTGCTAAATATTTGTATATAAAACAAAATAAAATGGAGCGGGTGGATTAAGATGCAGGAAATGGGCCTAAAAAAAAAAAATGTACACAAGAGTTGTTGATTTTAAATATATAATAATAATTGAGATCTATAAAACTTGCAATATACATTGAGGGCAGATTTATAAAAATAAAAATAAAGAAAGAAAGAAAGACCAACCCACAACATAGCAGTGGAAGAAAAATTTATGAGTTATTTGTTTTTACTTCAGCTGAAACACAAGCATTTGCACATAAAATAAAAATATAAATAAAATCCAAATGTAGGAATTTGTGAAATCAATAATAATAAACTTATATAAATATATCCTTTGTTGGCTTACAAATAAATATACAGATTTTACTTTGCAACAATGAATAATAGGTGGAGATGGTTGTGTGAAATGGGGGTATAGACATTGAGATTGCAAATCTGAAATCCCTCCACTACAGTGTAAAATAAATAAATAAGGGTTTCAAATAAAATTTCTGATTTAATAATAGGAGGAGGTATAGGATGGTTGTACACATCATTTTAGTAATCACAAGCATCATCTGATACAAGGCTGTTTGTTAGTCATCAATAAATATAGTAACAATAGACCCGTCATTCATTGACAACTAAAAATAAATAAAAAAATAAAGACTGAGGCGTGGACTATGTGGATTGAATGCTATTCTCAAAATACTCTTCCACCCACCTTCTATAGACAACACTAAAAAAAAAAACAGAGAGAGAAGAAATAGAATATATATATAAAAGAAGAAGAGAGGAACCACAGATAACAGATTGAATGAACCAAGCAATGTAATGCAGCCCTTGGGTGCACTGCTATCATGGATTTTCCTTCTCGCCATTAGACCTGTTCACAATGGCAGCGAACCCTAAGCGTTGTCGCTCCAGCCTGTGCCCTACTATGCGAGGAGAAACGAACTAGGGTTCCCTTGTACTCGTGCCTTTTCATCCAAATTATCCACGGCAGAGTTGAGGCGGTTGGAATAAGATTTTATTTTGAACGTCAAATCCTCATTCAACAGAATTAAAACTTGTGATCTGTATCAGAGGGAAAATAAAATTTAAAATGGACGCCACTCTAAATTTATTTCCATGCATTGTATTAGCTACGGTTCCGAAATTTATAGTTGCTAATCACGACAGCTCTAAACCCTGTTTTATGGAAAGAAAATAACATCGTAGATTTAATATTAAGTATTAATTCTGTCATGTACAGCAACAGCAAATGACGTTAGTAAATTTTGAAGTACCGAGAATACGAAACAATAATTTTTTTTTTAATTTCAATATGGTCTCCATTAAGAAGTAAGTAAATTAAGTCAAGGTAACTAAATAAAAACGAAATCACGAAGAAAATATTTTAAAGTGATGAGTGTGGCGTTAAAAAAAAAAAATTATTGGAGCCCATGTCGTTCTTATGAAGTCATCAACCTTAATCAAACGTCTAAATAATCCCTTATAAAAAGGGAAAGCACAAGATGAAATAAATGCCGCCCACTTCAAAAGCCACCGAATAACCTTTTAAATCATGATAATATATGTATAGGGAATGTATCCCCATGTATAAACCTTAGGAAGCTATTCTGAATTAAAATCATTAATAAAGGAGTAGGTTTAGGGAGTTCCACATAAAGTCTAACTCAAATATGATCTCCTTATTCGATGTATTTTTTTACATTGTTTATTTTTAAGAATGGGATGATATCTATTTCCCTTTTAGATGGGTAACATATTAATTTAAAATTAAATTAATTGAATGTGTAAAGAAAAATAAAGGTAATGGTCATTATTAGTATTTTTTTTTTTTTAAATAAAGAAAGAGAAGGATATAGATAAAGTAAGATTAAGAACTCTTAGAAAAGGTATAATTTCTATGCCCTCTAATTTAAAATGAATTTAGTTGTAATTTTATAATTTTTAAAATTACTATTAAATTATAAGTGTAAGTGTATATATATATATTTTTTAAAATTAATGATAATTAAATAATGGTAGTAATAATAAATTAATTAAAATGGGAACTTATTGATTAATCTGTAAATTATAGATATTTCTATTCACTCTCCTATTTGACTTTCGAGGTGAAATGTCCAATGTGTACTCAACAATGTCGTCAAAAATCATTTTATGAGTAAGGCTTATAACTAAAATAAGGTTTTGTTAAATAATCTTTGATTTTTTTTTTATCAAGTAAATTACCAAAACCTTTCTCCTAGGTCACTAGATAGTTTGTGTGATGTCTCCCCGCATAACCGCTTGTCTAAATGCCCCACCCTCTCCCTCGGGCAACACGTCTTGATGTTGTTGCATGGACAATGTCATCCGATGCACGTAGTACATCGACATGATGTGGATGCTTAGTGTAATGATAGAAAATTTGCAAACATGTGTAACAAAAAAAAATTGTTAGTTGCATTTTTCCCTAGTGTAAATTATGGGCATTACATTTTTGGTATCAGAGCCCTAGGTTGCAACTCTAGGGAACTCTGGGAATAATTTGGGCATTAAGATTTGTGTGTGTGTGGATAAATGTGAAAACCCTCTTGTGTTAGCTACAATAAAATGTTGTAATGAAAATCCTAGATAACTTACCTTGTATAGAAAAAGAGATTATAAAAGTTAATATCCAACCTAGTTAGAGTTGTGATGTACCCTATGGTAAAAGATTGAATGAAATCCATGGTTCAAATAAATGTTTAGTTGAAATCATTTGATCTTTAAGAATCAATTGAACAAAATAGGTTCTCTTGATTTAAGTAAAGGAGGTAAATGTCTTAGTCTTCTTAACAAGGGTTATGACGTTAATATGGTCTTTTGGCAATAAACTTTCTTAAACCTTAAAAAGGTATAATTGAGATTTGAAACACAATTTGTTTTACAAAGTGTATAAACAGTGTTATAAGACATCATGATGTGTATTATTAAAGAAACATAATTTTGTTGGCTTCCTAAGTCAATAATTATAAAATAGAATAGTAATGCAACTTCTTGAAGTTAGGGTTGTTTTGGGAGCAACATATTTTCTTATAGGAACCTTAGTACAAATAAAGGATGGAAGTTGTACTTTTGAAGATTTGTCACTAGAAAGGAACTATATGAACCTATAAAGGGGATTAATGTGTTAAAGGTTGTGGTTGAATAAGGTTAAATCTATAAACCCTTAAATTGATTAAATCAAGTTGACAACAAGGATGGAATATAAGGAATTTGAACAACCATATTGTTAGATTTAAACTCTTCAGAAAGATTAAAACTAAACCTTTAGGGTGTAGATTGTTTGACAAAAATAAAATAAAATAAAAATTAAGGGCTTGTTTACAAATTGATATTAATAAACGCACGAACTAAGAATCTTGTACACCTTGACCATGGAATTTCTAGGCCTTATTCTATTACCAAAGATCTTGATTTACATAAAAATGTATAAGGGTTAATCTTGTGAAGCAGCAAACAATTCACTTATGGTTGGTAAGAAAAATTTCATGTATGATGGCATCAACTAAGGATAAAATCCTTGCAATGCATAGTAAATCCAATTTTTAAAAAGTAGTCAAAATCATATTTTAGCTTGAATTAAATGGTTAAACTTTAAGTTTTCCTAACACTTTTGCAAGTAAACAAAGACCTAGTGAATGTAATAGAAATACAACAACTAATAAATCTTGGAGTTGTTTTACTAATAGAATAAAATAGCAAATGATAGAACATGATTCAAGTCATAGGTGAGAATGTATAGAAAGTTGCAACTAAGTTAAGATTGGTGAAAATTGAATTAGATATAGTATAAATAACTTACTTCTAGAAAATTAAACATACCTTTGTGATGAGACCATATCAAAATGTGAACTTGATGTTAAAACTTTATCTAGAATGCATGCTATTACTACTTTCCTTATAAATGAGCTAATAAATAAAGTCTTTTTGGAGCCAAAATAAGAAAGGATTGTATGTCTAATATGAATTAATAACATATTCAATTAGGTGTTGACCTTTAAGGTTGTGTATATGTCACAAGAATTGAAGAATCAATTGTTTGAATTTATAAATTGGGTGAGGAATTATGTAAAAAATTTAGTGAATTGAATGATTGAGAAACTAAATGGTATCATCAAGGACATGAAAATTTCCATGAAAGACTCCCAACTGATGTTGTGCATTTCTAGATACCAATGACTAGTACTCTTGAGGAAAATATGTGTCTGTGTGTGAAAGAGAAACACATTGGAAGAAAACTTAGAGGTAGGAATTGTTACTCATTGTATGTCTTTGTACCTTAAGAAGTTAGAAATAATTGTGATTACCAAAAAAAAAAAATTATGATTATAACATGTGATTAAATGAGTCAACCTTAGGTAGTGAAATGCAATATTTGTTTAAAAATATATATAGATTAATGAGTTATGAAAATTATTATTCTATGATTTATCATGTGTTTTATGAATTGAGTGTGCTTTCTTCTCTTGTATTATAATGTTTCAAAATTAAATGATTGATTAACTTCTTTATTGAGTAGAAAACCTTCTTTATCATGTTGCAAAATATATATAATGGAATTACCATATGGATATGTTAGTGAACATGTAACAAACATAGTTGAATGAAAGAGGAAGGATAATATGGATTAAAATATAGAAAACCATATTGATCATATATGTGATGTTGGACAATGGATTAGTAAGATAAAAGTATGATATACCATGTATTGTTAAACCTAAGAAAATGGAGTACTACCTAGGCTATAGTTGTGCATCATCTAGTGATTTCCTTTACATATGCAAAGTGAGTAGAGATTTACAAAATTGAGAAGAAAAGTGAATTTCACCTAAAGAAAATGGAGTGTATTTAAGTACATTGATTTCATAGAGTGTATTGTGTTATGTCATGTGATGTGAGACCAATAAATGTGTTGTGCCCCAAGTATGAGATACAGGGTATCCGACTTGGGATAAGGGTGGTGGATGTCTAGTACGATCCCCTATGTGTGCCCTTTGTGATGGTCCATTGTGTAAGTTAGCTAGTTATGAAATGATGTAAACATGATATGTGTGGACGTTTGTTTATTAAACGCAATGTGATGTATTCCTTTGTGTTAGTCTTGTTTGTATGTTAAATGTGTACCCCTAGCGTTTGGTTCCCCCTAATGGGAGTGTGATTCCAGCTAGTGTAAATAGGGGTTGAGAGGCACATGGTCTACCATCAGGAGATTACGAGCTCAGGGTGTTGTCCCTAATCCTGATAAAGGATCTATGTTAAGTCATTGTAATCTTCCCATGGACGTTGACCGTGGCCTACTCCCCCACATATGAGAGCCACACTTGTTGGTTCATAGTGCAAACCTATTCCTTGATGTTTATAACCCATGGGTAAAGGATAGAATAACATGGACTACCAGTGATTCATACTTATGTGGTCAGGGACCACTAGTTACTCATTCATGTGGTCAGGGACCACCAGTGCTTCATGTTTATGTGGTCAGGGACCACCAATGATGTATATTAATGTGATCGGGGACCACCCGTTATTCATATTTATGTGGTCAGGGACCACCAGTTATTACATGCTATAATACTTATGATGTGGTTAGAGAACCACCATTCCCCTCCTCCCCTTAGGTGGCTTATCAAGTCACGTGGTGCTTGTAATGTGCAAATTTTATTGTTGAAATATGAATTATTTATAATTCTTAATTGATGTTTTATTTTATTATGCGCCAGCAATGCGTAATTTTACATTTATGTACTTGGGCTATTTAGCCATTTGGAAGTTGTTATATAGTCCAATTTGCCTCAAGGACCTGTTTAATTTTGCCTTTGAATTTGATTGGAAAGTTGCAATGTAGCTACAATTTATCCTTATTTTGTTTCTCTTGAATTTATAAGTTCCCTCTTGGGAGTTTTATTGAAACTTTGGCTTTTGATCTTGTGTTATTCAGTTTGAGGCTTTCTCCTTGGTTGCAAATTTGCTGGCATGTGTGGTGTAATGTGGAATTTTGTAAACTGCCATATCCCGGGGGGTTCCCTGGCAGGTCGTATAGGGGACTAGATGTGCTGGGGAATTATTTGAAAGGGGTTGTGAATGGGACCGGTATGGGACGATCATTAATCCATTCTTCCCTCATTCTATGATTATTCTTATCTATATGGAAGAGTCCTTAGAGAAGGGCCTCGAGTGGTATCCATCCTTATAAACCCCATTGTGTGAGCCTTGTGTTGTAAATTGTGTGGTTGTATGAGGATAGGTGCACCTAATTTGGGAAGAGCATCCTTTGTATGAGGATAGGCGCACCCGATTGGGAAGAGCATCTTTGCTATTGTTGTGTGTACATGTGAAAATTGCAATTAAATGTGATGTGTCGTACTTGTGAACAATGTGATAAAGATAGCAACAAATGATGCAAATTTTATATTCCTTGAGACATGAATTGATATTGGAACAAAAATAGTTTCTAACATCGTGAGTGATGTTTGTAATGCAAAAGGGGACCTTGAAGGGTATCCAAGGATGATAATGTGTTTGGATATATGTTGGTGTATTTTTTTTATCAAGAATGTTAACAGAATGGATGACTACTAGTATTTCTTATATTGTGAGTTTATCGAATAAATGTTTTATGATGAAAAATTATGTTCTAAGTATTTACGTGATTGGATTATGGAAGTGGTGTCCCTACACATGTAATGATGAATTAATGTTTTGTACCTTTATGGTAAGATAATTAGTATATTTAACTTGTCATGTGTGTTTCCATACTGGGAATTAGGATTCCAAACCTTAACGACTTCCAGGAGGAAGTCCAATCTAAGGGGAGGGAGATGTGAGGCCCAACCCTATCTATAAATTGTGTGACACCTTGATAAGTTTAATTATTCTTGTTGGTGAATAAATTGATGATTTAACCTAATTCCATGTTTAATATTTTGATTTTAGTATTAACTATTGTAAATGATTATTGTGACAAATTCTCTTCATTAAATGAAAACGGGAGAACTGTTAAGAAGGAATGTGAGCAGATAATATTTAACTTCTCGAACAAGTATCATATGAAGAATACACTTAGATCAATATGAGCTAAGAAATTTTGTATATCTAATATTAGTTTGAATCTTGCTAATAAGTTTCATGTTACCTGGGAAAAGATAATAGGTAGGAATAAAGCAGGACTTTGGAAGATCAGGGAGAAGTTTCGAAAAGGGTCACTAGCCAAGAATCATCAAGGTAAATTTAAAAGATGACTCTAATCAATTAGAGGTATACCTAAGGTAGGATAATTTGAGAAAAAAATTATATAAATTAGATATCAAGTTGAATGATAAATTTTATTACAGGAAGGAGTGTCCAAGAGTAAATTTAGTAGTGTAAATAAAGTATTTAGCTAAGGTTAGGTTTCCATTATTATTTAAATGAATGCTCAAAGTTTCCATATTTTATAGGGAAAGGAAATGAATATATATGTGTACTATGATTTACTAACTATTGAATTGATCTTATTGATATTTTGAACAGGTATTTATTATATTTCTAACCTAACATGTATTTGGAAAAATGCATATGAGAGTAATGCCAAGGGTAAAAGGGAGAACAATCTAGACCCAAGTTAAATATATATCTTTTGAAATTTTGATTTTTGACCCTATGACTTGGGAGGTAATTAAGGTTTTGTTTATGTTGTAATTGAGTGGAGGGTTTTAATGATTGGTGGCTTAGTGTAGGTTTTTTTTTTTGGATCCTTATTGATTATAGTCATGTGGTTAAGAGTGTAAGATCTATTGGGGTTTTCAAATCCTTAGCTAGGTCTTGAATTTCGAATTGGCCTTCAAAGTTGGCTTCTTAGGGTGTTGTATGGTCAATTGTTTTGATATTAGTGCAAGAATAGACCCCTAAGGCCTATACCTATGGGAGGGGGACCTTTTGGACATGTCACCTTGTCCTTGGGACATGATTTGACACTTCAAAAGTCCACTTGAAAGGGTGTGACGAATTTGAGTCCTTGGGAGTTGGGAGAAGTGACTTGTCACTTCCCCACCACACTCCCCAAAGTTTATTAATGAACTTGGTAAGAGCATCAAAGCTCTCACACGTGCGAAGCCACCTTTTAAAGGTTGTTGGGTAGAGTGTCATAGTACATTCCCCATTTGACCAAAAGTCTCACACATGTGTGAGAACTTGTGGGGATGTGTTTTGAAAGATTAAATGAGAGAGTGACAAGTGTCTCTCTCTAATTCAAGTGAATTCAAGTTGAATGCCTATATACTTAGAGGGAAAAGAGGAAATGGATGTTGCCCACTTCTCCTTTTTGGAGAATCTTTGAATTTGGAGATTGGAAAGGAAAAGAAGAAAAAGTTGGAAAGAAAGAAAGAGTTTTCACATTCAGAATGGAGTTCCAAAAAGGAAGAATTCAAAGATAAGCTCTTCTTCCTTCCTCTATCAAGTTAGTTTCCTTTTATTTGTTGTGTTAGTTTTGTTATTTTTGAAGAAGAAGAGTTCAAATTTTCCAATAAGTGATTTGAGAGTTTTGGTTAAAAATAAATAAATCAAACAAATTATTTTCATTATCATACCAAGATTTTTTGGTAGTTTACATCTTGCTCGGGGGAATGGCTAGAGCCCTTTGAGGCTTCATGATGCCATTTATGGTAGGGTGGAGAGCAAGTCTTTGTATAATGGTTTATTATTTATTTTATTTCCATGTATTGTTGTAATTAGAAAGAACAAAAAAATAAACACATGAACCTTGTTAAAAAAAAAGAGAGTTTGGGATAGGAAAGGGGTATTTATTCACAATGAGAAGGATGTGTTGTTGGGTTTTTACTTTAAAAGAAAAATGATGTATTGTGTTTGATAGTAAGTATGTGAAAGGTTCATGTTAACCAAAAAAAAAAATTGGAAGTCTTCTCATTTTTTTTTCTATTTGAAGCTTGTAATGTATTGTTTACATTTCCTCTCATGAAATGAAATAGATATTCAAGTTGGCATTTAAATATATGTGAAATAAGTTTGAGCATCTACAAGTATATGAAATAAGGCTGAAATCGTGTCTAGTCATATCATGTGTACTTTTATTGCAAATGGAAGCAATAGACATCAATATAAGTTTATGCATCCTTAAGTCAAAGTTTGATTTACAAAACAATTTATAGAATACATATATGTCTTATATTTTATGAATGTTTAGGGTTTTTCTAGTATTCAAATGTAATATTTTATGCAAGAAAAATGCAAATATAAGTATATGACAAATACCCACTTGATATACCTATATGTAAATGGATTAAATATATACTTATTTTAAATATATATTAATTTCAGATATATTTGACATTTTTAAACCATAAAATAAATTATAATCATCTGGAACAATATACTGTTTTTATACTGGTAAATAAAATTTAACCTTATTTTTTTATAATAAAAAGGGGATTTTTAAGCTGCTAAAGATTTGTATATAAAATAAAATAAAATGGAGCGGGTGGATTAAGATGCAGGAAATGGGCCTGCACAGCAGTTAACAACAAAAAAAATGTACACAAGGGTTGTTGATTTTAAATATATAATAATAATTGAGATCTGTAAAACTTGCAATATACATTGAGGGCAGATTTATAAAAATAAAAATAAAAAAAGAAAGAAAGACCAACCCACAACATAGCAGTGGAAGAAAAATTTATGAGTTATTTGTTTTTACTTCAGCTGAAACACAAGCATTTGCACATAAAATAAAAATATAAATAAAATCCAAATGTAGGAATTTGTGAAATCAATAATAATAAACTTATATAAATATATCCTCTGTTGGCTTACAAATAAATATACAGATTTTACTTTGCAACAATGAATAATAGGTGGAGATGGCTGTGTGAAATGGGGGTATAGACATTGAGATTCCAAATCTGAAATCCCTCCACTATAGTGTAAAATAAATAAATAAGGGTTTCAAATAAAATTTCTGATTTAATAATAGGAGGAGGTACAGGATGGTTGTACACATCATTTTAGTAATCACAAGCATCATCTGATACAAGGCTGTTTGTTAGTCATCAATAAATATAGTAACAATAGACCCGTCATTCATTGACAACTATAAATAAATAAAAAAATAAAGACTGAGGCGTGGACTATGTGGATTGAATGCTATTCTCAAAATACTCTTCCACCCACCTTCTGTAGACAACACTAAAAAAAAAACAGAGAGAGAAGAAATAGAATATATATATAAAAGAAGAAGAAGAGAGGAACCGCAGATAACAGATTGAATGAACCAGGCAATGTAATGCAGCCCTTGGGCGCACTGCTATCATGGATTTTCCTTCTCGCCATTAGACCTGTTCACAATGGCAGCGAACCCTAAGCGTTGTCGCCCCAGCCTGTGCCCTACTATGCGAGGAGAAACGAACTAGGGTTCCCTTGTACTCGTGCCTTTTCATCCAAATTATCCACGGCAAAGTTGAGGCGGTTGGAATAAGATTTTATTTTGGACGTCAAATCCTCATTCAACAGAATTAAAACTTGTGATCTGTATCGGAGGGAAAATAAAATTTAAAATGGACGCCACTCTAAATTTATTTCCATGCATTGTATTAGCTACGGTTCTAAAATTTAGAGTTGCTAATCACAACAGCTCTAAACCCCATTTTATGGAAAGAAAATATCATCGTAGATTTAATATTAAGTATTAATTCTGTCACGTACAGCAACAGCAAATGACGTTAGTAAATTTTGAAGTACCGAGAATACGAAACAATAATTTTTTTTTTAATTTCAATATGGTCTCCGTTAAGAAGTAAGTAAATTAAGTCAAGGTAACTAAATAAAAACGAAATCACGAAGAAAATATTTTAAAGTGATGAGTGTGGCGTTAAAAAAAAAAATTATTGGAGCCCATGTCGTTCTTATGAAGTCATCAACCTTACTCAAACGTCTAAATAATCCCTTATAAAAAGGGAAAGCACAAGATGAAATAAATGCCGCCCACTTCAAAACGCCACCTAATAACCTTTTAAATCATGATAATATATGTATAGGGAATGTATCCCCATGTATAAACCTTAGGAAGCTATTCTGAATTAAAATCATTAATAAAGGAGTAGGTTTAGGGAGTTCCACATAAAGTCTAACTCAAATATGATCTCCTTATTCGATGTATTTTTTTACATTGTTTATTTTTAAGAATGGGATGATATCTATTTCCCTTTTAGATGGGTAACATATTAATTTAAAATTAAATTAATTGAATGAGTAAAGAAAAATAAAGGTAATGGTCATTATTAGTATTTTTTTTTTTTTTAAATAAAGAAAGAGAGAAGGATATAGATAAAGTAAGATTAAGAACTCTTAGAAAAGGTATAATTTCTATGCCCTCTGATTTAAAATGAATTTAGTTGTAATTTTATAATTTTTAAAATTACTATTAAAGTATAAGTGTAAGTGTATATATATATATTTTTTAAAATTAATGATAATTAAATAATGGTAGTAATAATAAATTAATTAAAATGGGAACTTATTGATTAATATGTAAATTATAGATATTTCTATTCACTCTCGTATTTGACTTTCGAGGTGAAATGTCCAATGTGTACTCAACAATGTCGTCAAAAATCATTTTATGAGTAAGGCTTATAACTAAAATAAGGTTTTGTTAAATAATCTTTGATTTTTTTCTTATCAAGTAAATTACCAAAACCTTTCTCCTAGGTCACTAGATAGTTTGATGTCTCCCCGCATAACCGCTTGTCTAAATGCCCCACCCTCTCCCTCGGGCAACACGTCTTGATGTTGTTGCATGGACAATGTCATCCGATGCACGTAGTACATCGACATGATGTGGATGCTTAGTGTAATGATAGAAAATTTGCAAACATGTGTAACAAAAAAAAATTGTTAGTTGCATTTTTCCCTAGTGTAAATTATGGGCATTACAATAGTATCTCAAAATTATTATATAAATATATTAAGAATAAAGCATTTTTATAAAAATCATTCTATCAAAGACATTATAAAAAAATTAAAATATCATTTAGAAAAATATTATATATAAAAATATATATAAATATAAATATATAAATATATATGTATATATATATAGATATATATTACTTATATAAAATTATAATATAAACCAAATTCGAACTAAATAAAAATCAAAATTTTAACATTATTTTATAAATTAAATTCGAACGAAATCATATTCGAATTAAATGAAACTCGAATTTAAAACCTAATAATAAACAATAAGTACGATTTTTTTGTTTTAAAAAACATTAAAAAAAATGAATTTTTAAAACGCAGAGTACCCTTTGCAGGTACCACGCAACAGGGTACGTCCCAAAGGGAGGCCGCAGCCCCCCCACTAGGCTGCACACAGTAGCCTTTGGCTGCTGTGTGCAGCCTAGTGGCTACCGCATGGTACACGGGGGTCGGGCGTCGGGCGTGGTACGGCCACCGCCGACCACTCCCCACTATGTAAATAATTTTTTAATAATTTTTTTAAAATTTTTAGATTTATATATATATATTTTAAAATTTTCTTTTTAGATATATATATATATATATATATATATATATATATATATTATATGAATTCACATATTTTTTAAAAATAATACGAATTTCAATATTAATTATAATTCGCCCCAAATACTTTTATTATTATTATTATTATTATTTTTTAAAATTAAATTTTAATTTGAATATATACTAACACTTAAGAAGAACATGCAATCAACATGAAATTTAATTAAATAGAATTTATTCAATATCCTCGATATCAACTTTCTAATACAAATGAATATTCATTCAAAGGTTCAGACAAAGTAATCATATGAAAGTATATTTAATTTTGTTTTAAAATATATATGTATATACATAGGTGTGTATATTTATATATATTTAACCCAAGATTCAAATAACCATAAGACAACAGATTTTCAATAAAACTAATATAGATCTGACAAGTAAATCCAACCTCAACTTAAATGACTAGAAATATCAAAAAGATTTACTAATGTTTTCAACAAAAGAATCAAGGGTTTCATACGAATAGATCTTCAAATCACAGAACTTCATTTAATCAATTTTTGAAACATAGCAACCAAATTTGTTTATAGAACAATAAAATATTAATAACTTAAAAGGAGAAAACCTGGAGTCCTTCGTCTGAAGAAGAATCCCTTCTGTAGTCTCCTGTCGATTTCCTCCTGTAGCTCTCTTTTCGAATCTATCTTTTCTTCAAACAATTATCTTACCCAGAAGCACAAACAAAACTATCTTTCTTTTCTTTTCATTTCATTTACAAATCCAAAAACAACAGAGAAATCTTACTAATTCTCTCTCCAAAAATAATAAATAATCAAATAAAATCAATAAAGCTTTTCTGTTTTATTTTCTCAAAAATCCTCTTTCCTTATTGGTCATTTTTCCAGCTTTTAAAAGCATAACTTACCTACAATTTTAATTTATTTAATCAACATATTATCAGCACATGATTTTCTAATTTAAAATTAATAAAAAGATAATATTTAATTATCCTCATCAATATTAATTTAATTTATTTTATTGCACTTTAATTAATTAAATACTTTTTAATTTAAAATATATTTAAATTTAACATTTTACTAACTCACAATTAAATCAAAACAAGACAACTTTAATTAATTATCCTATAAAATAAGATTAATTAAATAAATACAAACCCTAAATAAAATGAATACTTCAACAATCAAACTACACAATCAACGAGGACAAACACTTCAGTCATGACACAATAACTTACAACAAGACAACGGACTTGGGATGGGGACACTTCCAAATCTACTCCCTTTTTCAACATTTTACCCATTGGGTTAATTTAATGCTCGCCTTGTCCTGCCGAAGCAGGTGGAATCGAGACTTATTCCTGCAAATCCTGCATCCAAACAACGTCAAGTAGCACATGCATATATAATTGAAATATCATATCATGATAAGAAATTGTAGAGTAGCAGGGCACTCATGAACGAGTGATGCTACACTGTCCTCTCACCTAAGCTATTCTAACAATTACAATATCAATGACGAAATAATATTCTAAACAAACTCATCATATGATAACATGATTACCTATCTACTGCATCATAATATAATATTGAATTCAATTAACATCATCATAGAATCATCACAACAACATATATAATACTAATGAAAAACCATTGCATAATAAATAATCTAAAATCCACACAAAGTATCATATATCATAATAATGTCACAAGTAGCAAACAACTAAACTACGCATTCACACACACCAAGTCAGTGAACTAATCACCATCACAAATTAGTATCACACTAAGATATAAGAGTAACCAATGGTAGCAAAAAGTATTAGAAACATGGGGGTATTACAAGAGGAGAGAGTCTTCTTCAAAAGAGTATGTTTTGGTTTATGAAAATGATTTAAAAATTTGAAAATAGTTGAGAATCCATGAAAAATATCAAATTCTAACATGTTTGACTTTAAAAAGTTATTACGAAAAAAATATATATCAAAATTTGATTTTTTTTTCCATGCATAAGATATTGAAGTTACCTATTTGGAGAAAAAAATAGGGAGAAATGAAGTTTTTTTCAATTTTTTTCTTGACGGACTATGAAGTCACTCTTTTCTGAAATTTTTAACATTATAAAAATTTTCCTTAAATTAATAAAAACATAATGAAAAAAATTTAAAAAATAAAAATAAAAATTATAGGAATAAACTACATCATAAGTTTTACATTTCATTAGTTTACACCATTTTGAAATTAAAAACATGAAGACCACTTTATGTCATCAAATTTCAATTTTTTTGTTGTTGTTGGCCGATTCCTTTATAAACTGTGGCATGGGTTTGTGCTTTTACCCTAAAACTATGAAATGCTACAAATTCAAAATTTAATACTGAGTGGAACTCATATTCCAAGTTGGGTGAATCAATCCTAGATTTGGGTTTCTATGCGGAAATAGGAATCTGGAAAATGGGTATTTGAATCTAACAAAAAATGAATTTTTACTTAAATTGGGACTCATTCGCCAAAAGTGGTGAATCAGTCCTATTAGGGTTTTTTGAAACTTCAAAGTCTAAATTTTCTCTTCTCAGTCTACTCAATCTGCTTCTTTAGGTTTCTGGATATGAATCTTTGTAAATCAACTTGTAGGTGTTCACTAATATTCTCCAATGCTTGATGAATTTTTTTGGAATTTTAGACACTTTGATAACTTTCTCCAAGCTTTCTCTTCAATATATATTTAATATAAACCTATAAATCACACAGTAAAGATTGGGAAAAATTATTATTTTTAGTTGAAAGGGGTGTTCCTTGGTCAAACCTTGTATTGGTAATCAAACCTTGAAATAGAATGAAATACTTGAATGGAGAATGGTGAATTAACAAAATATGATGATGCAACTCACCAAACCCTAGTAATGAAGTGTTGCAAACATGTGTGACATGGCTCCAATGGATGTGGATATTGACTTCTACTTGTATGTAATAGATCTTGAAGGAAATGCTAGCTTGAATCATAAATCCCTACACCACAATTGTTAGCTCAAAAACAAACACGATACATGAAATTTTTTACATGATGCTTGATGCTTGATGCTTGAATAATTATCTTGAATGATTGGTAATTTTCCCTTGAATGTTCTTCAATACTTGTGTGAATTCTTGGATGCTCTTGTGAAGTCAAACTTTCTATAAGGATGCTCATTCAAATTGGTAGGGGAAAAATGAGTGAAAAAAACTTCTATTTATACTTAATTATGGAAGAACTCTCAAAATTACAACACTACAAGTTGACACTAGATCTAAGAGGATAAAATTCTACCAAAAAATTGAATGAATTTTGATTTTAGGCTACACAGGACTCATTCACACCCAAGGTAGCAAATGAGTCCCATTAGGCATAATTTATGGGACCATTTTAAAACATTCATAGAAAGGTGTCAAACAAAGTTTGGGACCCAAAAACCTAGGTGGGACTCATTTTCCCAAGGTGGCGAATTAGTCCCACATCACTAAATTTGGGCCACACAAGCTAAAAACACCTAAATTATTATTGGATATTGATTTTTTTTGAGATTGTCCTAAAAAAGATGCATTAATTAAGGCTTTTGGATGCAAAATAAGGCCAATTAAATCATAAAGAAGCCCAATTATATTACAATCCTATAAATGTGTGAAAGTGTCTTTCAACACTTTACAATGATCTAAATAAGGCACTACTAAGGTTAAAAAGAGATTTATTAGGTGTAGTTAATTAATAAAACCTCAAAAAAGTGTGAAACTATGTTACAACACTTCACAACACTTTATCAATGTACCATTTTATGTTCATTAGTTCACAAGGGCCCAAGACCTAATGTGAATGTGTCAAGCACATTACAACACTAAATTAAGGCATCATTAAGCCTAGTTTACAAGGAGGGTCCAAACAAGCAAGGAAAAGTAGAAGGGATACTTTTTATGTTCCAACATTTAGCCCCCACTTTAGTGATAGCATAAAATTGCTTAAAAATAACACTAAAGTAGACAAACACACATCAAGAGGGGTCCAAGTTTACCAATGCTGGTTAGATAGGATGACAACAATCAAAAGGGGTGATCAACCCCCCATGATTAATGTCCCTTGGAAAACCAACATAGGCACAAAATAACACACATGATAATGATATAAAGAGCATCATAGAGGTATAAGCATGCACTATCAAAGACATAAAGAAAATTAAACAAAATTAAAGACGGATGGATCAAGCTTCAACCATTTTTCCATCATGATGTGGATTAGATCTAGTCTATTTGTTTGAAAAATGCACACTCAATCTGAGGCAGCAAAACTTTAGGTTGTCTGTTGGGTGAGAAATCCAAGAGGTGAGACATATACAAACACAATTGGTATGCACTCACACAAACATGCAAGTAGCTAAGGGAAATTCATGCCCTCATTTAGCTTCCTGTAAAAACCATACCAAAGTTATACCTTCTGATAAATTTTACAAGGCACTATGCAACAAATGGTTTTCAAGCTTTATGAGAGAAGCAAAAATTTGTATGCTTAGAGCTCATGAAAAAACAAGATGGCTCTATAGGTATGCAAGATGTGTTATGCAAGGTTTCCATATAAGTGAAAATGCAAATGCAATAGTAAGGAACGTTCAAAGGATTCTTGCTTAGAATTCATATGAGGTCTTAACTTAAGGGAAATTGTGTCTAATGTCTTCAAGAGAGAACCAATCAAAGAATAGAAGATTCACAACTAAATGGATGTAGTGTGTCACATAAAGCCACTAATAGGAATATAGTATGCTACGAGCGATCATGATTTTGAAGTACATCACACCCAATGTCAACCACAAAGTGAAAAATGCATCGCATAAAGTAAAAAGATGGCACTATGAACCATGAAAAAGAAGAATGAAAAAGAATAATGCTAATGTATTCCCCACTTTAAAGAAATTGTTAAACACCATGCAATGAGAAATTACTTTAAAGTAGCAAAATTATAAATTCCAAAAATAAAAAAGAGATGGGAGCTAACTTGGAAAGCCCTATGGAAAGTTATATATTTTCTAGTAAAGCTACGTCATGCAAAAAGAAAGGACGAGAGAGGGGTTTCCCCCAAAATTAAAATCCAAACAGATGAGGGATCTATATATTTGGGGTGAATATGTTCTTTCTACAATTTTCTTAAGAGATCTTGGAACTATCATCATTCCCTAAATACTCCTATAACTAGAAGAATGGCCAAGAACATGGAAGAGACATGAATGTATTGACAGCTTGCATCATCCCTGAAAGGAAAACACAAGACAAAGAAAAAAAAAATTTAAAGGAAAAGCTTTTGGATCAACATGGAAGAGACATGAATGTCTCGAAACCTTGCATCATCCCCAAAAGGAAAATGCAAGACAAATGAAAAAGGTAAAAGGAAAAGAGATAAAAGGTTTATGACATAGAGAAGAATGAAGGTACAAATAGATGAATGTCACAAAGAGAGAGAGAGAGATGCATAAAATAGAACATCACAAGGATCACAATATGCACATGCAATCACAAAAAAGAAAATTAAAATGACACAAAGAAACTAGTAAGGCACATGTGGGACAACCTAAAGCAAGGCATCTGCATCACAATAATGTTCATTGTATATCAAAGGAAGATAAATAGCCAAAGGGATAATAGAAAGTTACAAACTAGGTTCATTACCAAGTTCAACACTCTTCTTAGGAGAATTATCGTTTAAGCTCATGGAAGAGGAAAATAATGTATTCAATTTGTTATGCACCTCTTTTTCATTTTTTGTAATATCTTCATCATCATCTGAATTAATCACAATATGAGGTTTAATGATAATGTTTAAGGAAGGGTTCAACACTTTATGTGATTGCATTATAAGATCTTTTTGTTTTAGAAAAGGAGGAGGCACATCATGCATTGCTTTAGTCAAGTTTGGATTTTTATTTTCTTTGTTTTTCTCTTCATGTAACCTATGAGCAAGGGCACAAAATCTACACCTACGCTCTCTAGCACCTTTGTTTATTTTATTTCAGTTTTCAAGTTGTGTTCATGTAGGAGTGAGTTGATCAACCATAGGTTTATTTCTTCCCTAAAGGGGTGAATGGATGGAACCATGGTAGGTTGTTCCACCACTTTCTCTTTGACTTTGTAAACTTGTTTTATTGTAGGAGCCGTGACGGGATTTTTGTCATTGTCTCTTGGTCTTTTGTAGGAAGTAGGTGAAGTCTATGTCTTAGGTTGGTCTTGGCTATTTGGATTTTCTTTAGGCTGAATCATAGTTTCATCAAGGATGGTGGGATCAGTCATAGGTTGAGGCATGTTTCAGAGATATAATTCGATTATTTTCTTTTCCTTAAACTTTTGATCAGATTTGGAAAAGAAGCCTTCTCATGGTTTAATAGGTTCTATAGGCTTGGGCCAAAGGAAATATAAGGAAAAGTTTCCGCTAGAGGAAAAAGGCTTAAAGCCACTATGATGGACAATGAAGATTTCATTTTCAAATGGAAACTTTAAACATTTATTTACAACCGATGGGACTTCATTCATGGAGCGAAGCCATGGATAGCCTAGAATCACATGAAATTGTTCTAGTTGTGGGATGGTGGAGAGTGAGCTATCTAATAATTTTGGTCCTATTTGTAAAGGAAGGGTGATCGGTCCCATTGTAGGGCAAGAAAAACCATTATGCATCGTGATCCATTCTTTTGGTTTATCATATATATCTTAATAGAGTTCATGCAAAAGTAAGAATTATTTGGTGATCACATTCTCTCCATAGATAGGATCTATTAATATCCCATTAGTGGGCTTTCATAGATATGGAAAGCTATGTAAAGAGACCATAAGGTGTATGTTTGAGTATATCCTTAGAGGAGAAAACAATGTCAAGAGGATTCTTAGTTCAACCCTTATGAAAAATGACATCTATCACTCCTACCATGTCATCGATAGGATCATTATCTGCAAAATCATGTTGAACAATATCATTATTATCATCATCTGTATGAACATTCATCATGAACATTCATCACATCATTCTTTGTATTTTTGCTAGCTTTGACAAATGGAATGTTATAATTAGGCATAGGGTTAGTAAAAATTTGCAACTTTTGATAACGAGGGGCAATGGATTTATTTCCTTGATTACTAACACCTCCAACAGAAAGACAATTAGAATCAATGAGGTCTTGCACAATATGTTTAAGATGCTTACAATCTTCATTGTAATGTCCTTGTTTGGTGATAATGGCAGTAAGAATTTGGTCCATGGTTTTTAGTTAATAGTTTATTAGGATAGAGTTGTTGAATGGGAGGCAAGGTAATCATTTATTGTTCAAAAAGTTTTGTCATTGTGTTATGAAGGATATTGAGTAAGGGGGTGAATTGTCTTTCCGTATCCCAATAACTAAAGGGTATTGTGGCTTTAACAATAGCTACTTAGTTATTGACATTCTAAGTTGTTTTTTGAGGGGGATTGAATTGAAGGAGACCTTTATTCCATTTTATAAAATATTGGGAATTGTTTTAGTTTATGGGGCTCAGATTTATCAGTGCAACTAGAGGTTGATTTTGTATCTCAACTACTAATTGGAATTTGATAATCATGGAGGGTAGTACACAAGTGCATGAAGGAGAGGAATTTCATCATGGTTTGCTTATCTTGTATCTTACTTTGTAAATTTTCTATGAACATCTTTTGAAGGTGATGATGGGGAACCTTGACATTGATTTAGGAAGAAAGTGATTGGTAGCATAAGATAAAGTTAGTTATCTTTTCTTCTTTTTTTCTATTTCTTTCATCTCATCAAATTGGAAAAGGTCATATTAGGAGTCATACACACTTGGAAATGGTTGGAAAATGACTCAAAAAGTTCATTGAATGAATTAATTGAGTTATTTGGTAATGAAGAGAACCATTCCAAGGTAGTATCTTTCAAGGACCTAGGGAAATTATTAGCCAAAAGTTTATCATCAAGGAAAAATTCACTACATAAGGCACTATAAGAATTAACATGGTTAGAAGGATCTCCCTTTCCCCCATATTTCTTGAATCAAGGCACCTCTACACTTTGTGGCATCGGTATTCACAATATATCTAAGGACAATAGACTAGTTTTGGCATAGTATGTAGGTGGGCCATTTTGATTTTGGTTGATGGTGGAAACTTGCTTTTGAAGGGATGAAACTAGTTGCAAAAGTTGATTTATGAGTGGGTCATTGCTTGTGTTATGGGTTGAAGGTGAAAAAGGTGAGGGGTTGGACGTGTTTGAGGGATAAGTGAATGAAATACTTATAGGTGGTAAGGTAGTAGGACATATGATGTGTGATTTCATAAAGGTTCTAGGGACGCTAGTAGAAATACCCAAGGAACAAATCACATTACTAGTTGGTTGCATTGTTGTTGTGACATGAGGGTTGGTATATGTAGGAATTGAGGCCATTATTGTGAGAGGAGGAATTTGAGTTCCTCCTTTGCTTATTGCGTTTCTTGTAGGTAAAGGACAACTAATGGTTAAGGTGAAGTTTTTTCCAAAGATTTGAACGATCTTTTTGACAAGGTCAAGTCCATCTTCACCTTCGAGAATGTGGCATGAATGTTATCTATAGTACAAATGGCAGTAGTTGAAATATTGTCATTTTGTAGTTGATGTTTTAGGTTTGCTAAGTCTTCACAGATTTGAATTATGTTTTCTTGTGGAACACTAGCAACCATTGTTCCAACATGCATCACACTACTTGAAGGTAAAGATTTGTTAAGGGTATGGTCCATACCTAGTATACTAGTGTCAATACTAGGAGTGAAAGAGCTAGACAACCCAATATCCACGATAATTGTGCTATCAAGGGATGGCATGAGTCTCAAAATTTTTCTTACTATAGTATTAGCAATAGGAAACCAAATAGTCATGCAAGGGGTACTTAATGCAAGATGCATTTGAATGCAATATAACCTAAGAAAAATGAAATGGATATAACAAAAATTTTGTAAACTAAAACAAAAAGATATAAACAACAAATAGAAGCTGAGAAATAATGCTTTAAATTCTAAGAAATGCAGTTCAGAATTTGCAATGGGACTGATTCACCCAAGGTGGTGAATGAGTCCCAAAGGGGATTTTTTTCAAAATTTTCTAAAAATTACAATGGGATTTTATGCTTTTTATATTATATGATCTATAAACTAGGTACAAATGTATATTTTTTTATAATTTAACTAATTTAAGATTAAAAAATGCAAGCTATATGAACTTTCACCAATGAAAAACTTGAAAACCCTAGAATGCCAATTAACTAATGCAAACCCTGATATAGTGTTAATGCAAGCAAGAACTAGGATGATAATGCACTAAAAATTAGAATTATGATGTTCTAAATGTAGGTTCACCAAAATTGAAACAACATAAAATTGGGTTTGAGATGCTATTGTATGGCTTAGGACATAGATCACAACAACTTTCCAATTATTTTAATAAAGGGTAACCCTAGAGATCTCAATGAAAAGTTGAAAGATATCTTGCAATAGGGTTGTATTAGGGGTTGATTCTAAACTAATGAGGGGTTCACCACCAAGCCAGGGCTTGGAAAGATAAATGCAATGAAAGATGAAATGATTAACCCTAATATGATACAATATTTCACTAAATGACCTAGAAAAGTATGTAAAATAAAATAACAAGTTGTAAAATGAAATGTGTGCACCTGGGAATCTGAAGATGACTGTCTAAAGCTCTAAAATGCTATAAATTTATACTTTAATGCTTAGTGGGACTCATATTCCAAGCTAGGTGAATTAATCCTAGATCTAGGTTTCTGTGTAGAAATATGAATGTGGAAAATGGGTATCCAAATATGAAAAAATCTAAATTTTTACCTAAGCTGGAACTCATTTTCTAGAAGTTGAAAATTAGTCTAGTTAGGGTTTTCTAAAAATTCAAAGTTTGAATCTTCTATTCTCAGTCTGCTCAATTTGCTTCTTTAGGTTTCTAGATCTAAATCTCTGTAAATCAACCTAGAGGTGTTCTCTAATATTCTCCAATGCTTGATGACAACTTTGGAAATTATAGACACTTTGACAACTTTTTCCAAAATCGCTCTTCAATATATCTTTAATATAAACCTATAAATCACACACTAAAGAGAGGGAAAACTATTATTTTGTTAGTGGAAAGGGATTTTCCTTTGTCAAACCCCATTTTGGTAATCAAACTTTAAAATAGAATGAAATAGGAATGGACAATGATGAATGAACAAAATATGATGTAGCAACTCACCAAACCCTAGCAATGAAGTGCTACAAAAATTATATGAGATGGCTCCAATGGATGTAGATCTTGAATCCTGCTTGGATGTAACAAATTAGTCAACTTTTTATAAGGATGATCAATCAACTTGCTAGGTGTGAAAAGAGTGAAAGAAACTTGTATTTACACATAATTATGAAAGAATTCTCAAAATTACAACACTAAAAGCTAACATCAGATCTAGGAGGATAAAATCCTGCCAAAATTTTGAATTAATTTTTATTTTGGGCAACATGGGACTCATTCTTCCAATGTGGAAAATTAGTCCCAAATCACAAAATTTGGGCCATAAAAGTTAAAAAAATCTTAATTATGATTGGATATTGATTTGTGTCAAGATTATCCTAAAAAATATGCATTAATTAAGGCTTTTGGATGCATAATAAGGCTAATTAAAGCATAAAATAATCCCAATTATTAATGATAACCCTAAAATAGTGTGAAAGTGTGTTACAACACTATTCAAAATTCTAAATAAGGAATGATTAAGGTTAAAAATAGATTTATTAGGTGTAGTTAATTAATAAAACCTTAGAAAAGTGTGAAAGTGTGTTTTAACACTTCACAACACTTTAGAAAGGTACCATTTTAAGTTCATTAGTTAACAAAGGCCCAAGACCTAATGTGAATGTGTTAAGCATATTACAACACTAAATCAAGGCACCATTAAGCCTAGTTTACAAGGAGGGGAAAAACAATCAAAGGAAAGTAGAAAGGATGCTTATTCCATTGTAATATGAATTACAAAATATAAACAAGAACACAATCGGACATCACATAACACACAATATATGTGGAAAATACAAGATTGGAAAGGCCACATTGGTAAAATGGTGCTAGGAGGTTTTGTCCTAATTTAGGCTCACAAATATGCTTCATGTTACAATTTTGAAGGGAATCAACCATGAGGAGACAACAATCCCCTTAACTGAGCACTAAATTAGTTATCTGAAGGTACAAACTTATCATATTTACAACATAAAAGATTATTACAATTTGTTCGTAAGGAACTCAAACTAATGTGACAACTTACTCTGCAACTTGCCAACTATTTATTGTTGCCACAACAACTTTCTTCTCTTCTCTATGCCCTAGCATTGGTTTGGCTCTATTCTTCTCCTTCTTCTTTAGTGCATTCTCGGTCCACCTCAATGCACCACAATACACTTCTACAACTCATTTTTTGTTTAGTGTATTCTTTATCCATCTTAGGAGCTCAAAATCACTTCTACACAATGCACTCTCCTTTGCTCTGCACCCCACTATTTCATCTCTATTCTTCTCCATCTTTAATGCATTCTTGATCTGCCTCAATGCACTACCATACACTTCTGCATCTCTCCTTTTCTATTTAGTGAATTATCTTTCTATCTTGAGAGATCATAATGACTTTTGTACAATGCACTCTCCTCTGCTCTTTTTTGAGAGTTTCACACCATAGACAATATTCCCATGTGCTTTTTGTGTAGCTAACTAATGATGATTACCTTGGGATTCTCCACCATCTATAGATTTGTTGTTAGGGTTCGAAATATCTTCTCTACTATAATGCTGTTGTCTTGAGCTACACAACATTAAATTGTACTGTAGAGAATTTTCCTTCATTCTCTCTCTATCAAATGCTAGAATTAGATACACATTTAATCCATTCATCTAATATTTTGATCTGATCTTGATCCTTTCCTTTGTAGCCATCTATACCATCATTGAAGCAATTAGATCATTTAATTCCCATCTCCATGTCGGGGTAGGAAAAAACCCTTTTTACATTGAATTAGTTATTGAGATATTAAATCTTAAATATGAGTTGTTGATCTCCTTCCTTCCCAACATTATCCTACATTCTCCATTCACCGTCACATATTTAAAACATGAACATTCAATAACTAGTCTTTAAACCTCCTTCATCGATCTTATCTCTACTATCATCACATATCACCATAATAATTAGAACATCCATATCCATTTCTGGATGTGAAGAGACATAGTGATCATCACCAATTTCTTACCTTTGATCTTACACTATAGATCACTTTCCCTTAAGAACCAACGCCATCATGTATCGATGAATTGGTACGAGCCCCAAAAATGTTTTGTGTTGTATAAAGACAACGATCACCATTGGATCAGTTACTACTCAATATGTGCCATCCCCTACTCTCTCATTAGCTTTGTCAATGAGCCCACATAATCTTCATGAGATGGTAGGCTATTGCCACATGTCCTCCATTGATGTCATACTCCAGTAACACATTATACTCATCACCCATCATTGAAGTCTTCATGTCTCAAGGATGTTCAAGCATGATGAATTAACACCCAGTAATGTAATAGCATTACAACACTTGTTCTTGTTGATTTCACTTTCCACCAATATTTCCCATTGCACAACTCTCCAAACTCTTTGTTTCATAACAATGATGTGAAGTGATGATGCTATGTGTTGCTAGACCCACCAAGGTTTTTTTCACCATCGTTGTGCATCATTTCATTCATCCTCACTTAATCACGATCATTCCTCACTACCCTACAAGGCTTTTAGCTAGGTCCCACCATAAACTTAATGGGTTGGCAGGCACCGTCGATCAACTAGATTCCAACACTTGAACCATCTACATCGCACATCACTAAACTACAAGCCAATTTTGAAGAGCTTTCTATGG
>VDFB02271358.1:724442156-724543969 GCA_007258455.2 Sequoia sempervirens | reverse complement strand
TCTAACCAAGGAAATCGAACTCAATATATCCATTCCCAAAAAAAAAAAACCCAATAACAATATTTGAAAACTCCTCATTAATTAATGATAAAATAAACTCAAATGCACATGGAGATAACCATGCCAAAATTCTCTCAAAATGAATCCTCTAGAACTAACAATATATAAATCAAGATCCATATTTACGAAAGGTAGAGAAAAAAAAACTAATGATAAACAATCCTCTTAGAAATGGTCTCCCAAAATTAATTACCATGATACAAATCGTTTGCATATGAGAAATCAAGTTCTAAAATATAAATGCATCAAAATAGAATGGGAAATACCTATTAGATGATAAACTGCTAAGTAGACCAAGAGTGGGGAATAAGAATGCTCCTCCAAGATAACCAAGTCATAATGACTCACTCCAAGAACAATTTCCTCTATAGGTCCATCATGAGCTCACCTCCATATCCAAGTGAAGGTTCCTTGATCTTCCTAATGAAACCTCCAAAGAGTAACCATGTCAAGAAAATGTATCTAATCATAATAGAACTCCATCCTCTCCCATTTCTCCAAGTTTCCATGAGTAGCTAAAATTGATCAATCCATTATGAGCTCCAAATATAAAACTGCACTATCATGAAGCTCCCAAGAAAATGACCAATATACTCAATACCAAGAGAACCATATAGATCAATGTCAAATCTCCAACCACATAATAAAGAATCCAACATGACGTCATGGTCTAACCATCTCCTCCTAGGAGATCATATGTAAAAATTCATACATCTTTATCTCAAGAGAACATGTATCATGTCAAACCTCTAAATAGGTACCAAGAGTAAACCATGAAATAATACCAATCACATTCTAAACCAATAATGAAAATCACCAATCACATGAATATAACCATCACCAATGATAAATCATGTCATTTGTTACTACTCCCACTGAACCATGATATTAAGATACACATGGAATTATGACAACTATCTCCTCCATGAAGATCATATAATTCAACACACATAACTAAATTACCAATCATAAAAAGTAGAACCAATATCTTCAAGGAAAGAAGATACAACCACAATCAAACAATCAAGAACAAATCTTACTCCAACAAGTCTTCACTCTCAAAAGCTTAGACTGAAAAGTGTAACCAAGAATTTATGCCAGAAACCTACTATTACATCATGATCAAACCACATGCTACAAGTCCCAATAGTAGACTAATTAAGTGCTTTAACCATACATCCTCTCATTCCAAAGAAACATACCAATACCAAATTGACCGTAAACAAGGCCAAATAACAAAATCTACATCAACACTGAACCAATATAATGGATATAGACATTTGACATCGAATTCATCCCATTGAATTTGAATTGATTGAAAACCCACACAACTACATAACTTGAAGATAAAAATAATGAAGTATGTAAACTTATCATAACACTAGTAACTTACAAAACAAGATATCAAATAAGGTAATCCTATCTATGACATTAAGACTTAAGCACCAAATTAACCATAGATCTAATTTTCCAAAACATTTCCACAAATGAGTAACCATATTCAAGGAAATAATCAAGAATGAAGGAGATACTAACAACCTCCTAACATCAAACCATAAGACCAAAAAATAAGCGCATACATGATCATAGTATGTCAATTCTCAAATGTACCTATATATCTGATACCATAACCATAGCAAACATTTTACTTACACTCAACTATCACACACACAATATTCCAAGTCTCCACTAATCTCAACCCATGTACACAAAACGAAAGATGCTTTGTGTACCTATCACCATGAAAGAAAATATTTTGGCTCCCTAAAGCTCTCTAACACTTCTAGGGTTTTTCACCTAAAAGGAGAGAGGTAGGCCAAAATTGGCAATGTCTACACTCAAGACTAATGAAAATATGGATTAAATGTAACCAAATGTAATGTGATAAATGTAGAAAACAAATCAAATATATCAATTATTGAATGAAAACTAAAGGAATAATTTTTTTTTGAAAACACATTGTGATATGAAAAAACTCCTAGAAATGAAAGTAAACTATAATAGAAATGAATGAAACTAAATGTGTGCACCTATGAACTTACTAGATGCTAGAAATGACTTATGAAATACTACTGATCTCAAAAATTTAGCCTACTAGGACTCATTCACCATTCAAGGTGAATTAGTCCCAGATATGGGAAACTCTTCCAGAGCCCGTTTCAAACAAATGGGTACCAAAAACTACAAAAAACACTTTACAGGCCTGGAAGTGTTTCCCACTAATGGTGAATAAGTCCACTTATAAGTTTCTAAAAATATAAAAGTGGAAATGGAAGCCCTCAACCTTCTCTTTCTATTCCTCCAAGTGTTTGCATATGAAACTCTGATTTTTGGGCTTGAAAGTGACTTTTAATGGACATTTTGGCTTTGCAAGCAAGGAGAGGTCTTCAACAAGTCTTCAACCTAATATTCAATTTATTTTTGACCCTCAAGACACCTAAATCTACAAAGAAACAAAGAAAGAGAAAGAAATGGTGAATGGTAGGGCATGGGGGTTTTCCTTGGTCAAACCCCTTTTAGGCAATTAAACCAAAAAGAAGAAAGAATGTAATGAAGCATGAAACAATGGAGTTAGAGAGTTACCATGATGATAGATCTTGATTTTTTGTACCAATGAAAGAATATTGTGTCCTTGAATGTCCTTGGAAGCTATCTTGATGATAGAATGTTAAAACCCTAGCTTGCTTGACCTAAGGACATGATGAATGTTGAATAATGAATGAATGATGATGAGTTATGATTAATACTTTAGCTTTACTTGTATTTATAGTAAATGCACCTAATTTTCCCTTTAATTTGATCCCCAAGGCCAACATGACGAAAAATTGAACTTAAAATCTAATTTTTCCCACTTTAACCTTGAAAATGACTCAAATGGGACTCATTCACCATCAAGGGAAAATGGGTTCCACCTAGATGGGACTAATTTTACCTTAATTGTGAATGGGTCCCACACGGGCCATTTTGCTTGCTAGAATGTCAGGAAGTAAGGAAATTAGGTTTATATGGTGACTATTAGTTATTTTATTAAATTATTCCTTGGAATGCATAATATGGAGTGATAGGGGCCTATTAATGATGATGTAAAGGGTAAATATGGCCAAGGACACAAATTTCAATGTAAAAGTGTGATTAAATACATTTTACAACACTAAAATAAGGTCCACATACCCTATAAAGGCACAACATCCAATATGAATGTGTGAAACACATTACAATACTAGGTGAAGGTTAAGTTTAATTTACAAGCCTTCTAGATTAATGTGATAATGCAATTAAATACATTTTATAAGGGGGAAAATAGGTTCATTTAGCTTAGATATTTAATAAGAGTCCAGAAAACTGTAAGTCTTTTACAACACTCTACAACACCTTTACAAGACATCGATAAATGCATTTTCAAAGGTCCAAGACCTAATGCGGATGTGTAAAACACCGATAAACATTAAATAAATGCCTCATTAAGTCTATTTGTCAGCAATTATTCGCATATCAAGCAAGAGAAAAGGGATACTTTTTCCATGTCCATAGTTAGCCCCTACTTTAGTGAGCGGATGAACTTGCTTCAAACTCACTAAAATATACATTCAACAAGTGACCAATCATACCAATGTAGATGGTCTAGGATAACAAAGATGAAGGAAGTAGTTAAGACCCTAGGATCCAAGATTCTAAGTCAAACCAACATGAGTACAAAAGGACCCACACAAGGGTGAATGATTTGCAACATAACAAGGTATGAAATCATGCAATGGAAATAACTAGAAGGAAGAGAATAGTGAAAATAAAAAGGTGTATCAACCTTCAACTGTTTTTGCAACATGTGGTTTAGATCTAGGATTTTGTCTAAAAATACATACTCACTCTAAGGCAATGGAACTCTAGGCTATCCACTGGGTGAGAAAACCAAAAAAGTGAGATACATACAATCATGGTTGGTATGAAATCACACACACCCATGTGGCTATGGGGAAAATTCATACCTCAGAATGGGATTTCCACTCAACCATACCAAAGTTATACCTCCTAATAACTTTGATAAGGCACCACAATGAAAATGTTTTTAAAGCTTTATGAGATTAGCAAAACTTTGTATGCTCGACACTCATAGAAATTATAAATGAAAAATGTTGTAAGGAATGTTCAAAGGGAGTTTTATTTGTTCGTGTAAAGCTTCATCTTAGGGAACATTGTGCCTAATGTCTCCAAGAGAGGAAAGATGCAAATGGTCTCATCTTGTTTCTAAGAGAGGACAAGTGCAATGTCTCATCATGGGTAACATTGTACTTAATGTTTCCAAGAGAGGAAACGACAAGAAAAAAGAAAATCACATAATGAAATGTGAGTGTCGACGTATGCCCCCACGTTAAGGGAGTTTCTAACACCATTACTATGAGGAATTGCTTTAAAGTAGAAGTAGAAGATATGACGGCTTACTCAGAAATCACTATACCTACTCGTATGTTTCCTATAAGCTACATCATGAAAAATAGAGTATGTCACATGCAATCCAACTTAAGGCATATCATCCACATCCCATGCTTTTTCTTATATGTTCATGAAAGGTTAATGCTTAGTCAAAAGAAATAATTACAAGTGACATAAGAGGACAAGGCTAGCCAACTCTTTGCCCCTAGTTAGTGTAGGACAAGGGTGAGTTGAAATGATTGATGAAATGCATGCTAGAGTGAAAATTATTATCAATTAGAGAAATAAGGGGTCCCCACATAAGGAAGAGTACCAAACTCCTTAAGATGTTGGATTGTACTGGTCAAAGCCTTACATTCATTATTAGAATGACCATGAATTCTATGATATGCACAAAAAAAAGTATTATAATAGAATTTATTTTGAGTTCATGGAGGGACGGATATCAAGTGAGCTTGGAGGATTCTTGACAAGATACCCTCTTGATCAATGGTAGAAGGTGTTCCTATAGTTTATGAGAAAGATACCACTTGCTTAGATGTATAAGATATCATACCTACACAAGACTATTTAGTTTGAGATATTTTGTTCTCTCCTTCATAGGAGGGTGTAAAATCTAATGATTTCAAATTATGTGTTTTGTTAGATGACATTTACATTAAGCTAAGGTGTATATGTTTGTTTGATTTCTTGTAAAATAGAATGGTGCAAGAGCACCAAGTCCAATTTTGTGTCAAGGTTGTCCAATATGGACTTATGGTATATTTTATGGTGTGTTTGAGTCTTTTACTTCAAATAAGGTCTAAATAGGCCAATTAGTATGTAATAAGACATAATTGTGTTGTTTAGGGTCATTTGGTTTAAATTGGTAAAAAGTTGCAAAATTGAAAAATGTTGTTAATACAAAAATGCAAAAATATCAAGTTGAGGAATCTCAATAGTCAGTTCAGTTTAAAGGGAAGTTTTGGTAGTTTGGAAGTTTTTTTTTTTGTGGTAATTTTTTTTATAAGTTGAGGACATCGATGTAATGATCTCTCCAATGTTTTGAAGAAGAAAGCAATAAAAATAAGCCCTATTTTATGATAATTCTCTATAATTTTAGTGTTTCTTAAGCCTGTATGACCTCGTATAGAAGTGATGTATCTTGAAATATGTTGTAAATATTAAATATATGTGTCTACTATATTTAGACTTCTGGTTTGATAGTTTAGCATTGTAGTTGGTGTAAATTTGATCAATTTATGTGATAGTCTGTATATACCATATTACTGGTTTTCCCGTCATTTAAAATGCTTTGAAGGGCCTTTCCATCAACTGTAGCCACTATATCTAAGTGGAATATAGCCTACACTATAGGAATTAGGAATTTTCATGGTTGTGAGAGTAGGGGAGAACCTTTGAGGGTCCGATCTTGTTGCCCTAGATAATAATTCTGAGAATTTTGGGTTGAAAAATGGTAAATTTGAGTGAGTATTTGATGAAAAAAAGTTCCCAAGGCTGGGTGATGAGTTTTTGAGAAAGTGAAAACACATTTTAGTGTGATTAAAGTGGTGGTAGGTTGGAAAAATGTCTATAGTATTAGTTTCAATAACCCTACTTGTTCCTTGCATAAAAAGCCTAAAACCTAGGGTTTGGTGGATCAGAGCATTAAGCAGTGTTATAATTCTAAAGGTTGAATATTTGGTGGTTTTGAGACTAGAAAAAGGTCTTTGAATGGTATTTGGCCCTGATAGAAGGTTTAGTAAGGACTTCCTTTGGAAAAGAGACCTAATTTGGGGTCTAGAAGGCATAGAAACTTGGTTTTTTGTGTGGTTGGTCCAAAGAGGCCGATTGAGTGATTGTGTTATGTTTTGTGAGAGAAAGATGGGATCTAAATAGGAATGGAGTTTGATTTCTAAAGGCCTTCTCTAAAATATGTTTGCGAAGACATCAATTTGTAGACCTACAAGAAAACTAGGTAGAATAGTGAAGAGTTGGAGAAGTAGAGTTGTATGGGCAGAAGATTTCTTTGAGTTTCCTTAAATTTGGTTTGTAATATAGTTTACCAACCTATAATGCATCAAAGAATGATCAAGACAAATAGAATTGATTAGTTTAGTATGCATTATTGTTAATGTTGGCTTAGAGGAATCTTGTGTGATAGTGTTAATGTTAAGGGGAGGCTTGGCAATTTCTATCAAAGGACAATATCTAAGACCATGAGTTGTTTATTGTGTGATTGGATCTATAGGGTTGAAAATAACTTGTTGATGAGCACCACATCATTTTCTAGTGTAGCCAAGTTGTTTCATAAGTTAATAACCTCTTCTATAAAGCTCTTTCACTACTTTTGGATTGGGCGGTTGTTTGTTATTAAGCTCATCAAAGTTTGTTGTGTAATTTTATTCTTTGTCTAAAGTGGTTGAGGTGGATGCTTTCACAAGATCATCTAGGTTTCGTGTTGACATGAGTGCATTTTCAGTTGCCTTAGTTGAATCCATGTTTATGATCTTGCACTTGTCCATAAGTGTTGGTGTGAAGTCTAAGGAACCCCAATCATCGTGTAATAGCTTCATGACTTGTTCAATATGTTGTTGTTTGTCTTGTTGTTGGAAAATTTCCACTTGCATAGTTGGTGTTAATTTTTTTAAATGATTCACTTTGTTTTTCTCAATGTTCAAACAACTTTTTCATCGGGGTCAGGTTCAAGGATGTGCACTTTGTTGTTGTGAATGTATTTCATTTTGCAATGAAGAGTAGAAGGTACACCATTCATTGCATGAATCCAAGGTCTGCCTAAGATAAGATTATATGAAATTCTATGAGGCATAACATGTATTAGTGTATATTCAATGTGGCCAATCCAACTATAATAGGTATAATTATCACCTCAAAGGGTTTCTTTTTGACATTTTCAAATCCCTTAATAGATAAAGAATTAGGTTGAATGTTCAATTGATCAATGCCAAGCCTATCTAGAATGCTCACACTACACACATGAAGGGAAGAGTTGATATCAATAAGATTTCTTTTTATTCCTTTTTTTTTGTATTGAGGTATGATTAGGAAAGGGTCATTTTATTTTTGCACATCCAAACAGAGGAGCTCACTTTGGTGGAAAACAATGTCAACGTTGTGTCCTTGAATCATGGATTCTATGTTAGTTGGTTGCACATTAGAAGGGATAGGAGCTTGTAAGGATATTTGAAGCATAGTGTGATAGGTAGGTGAATTATGAAGTGAATCCCATAGGGATTTCTTTATAGGGGTGCTCTCCAGTTGCTCAACAAGATCATACTCCCTTAATCGACAAACACTAGGTAGTATTGAGCTGGGAAAAGGTAAGGAGGTTGGGGTTGGTTGACTGGGTTGTGGATTGTTTTTAGTGTTATATGTATGAGCAATGGTATTATGACTCAGTTGCTATGAGACATTATTTTGAGGTGGGTAGAGGATAAGTTCAGATTTTTTTTGAGTTGAAGGTTTGTTTTGAGTTTGTTGTTTGTGTGAAGGTGAGTAGAGAATTAGAGGGATTTTAGGATGTCCTATAGGGTATGTATGAGGACCATTGATTGAGGAGGATCTAATTGACACTTCTGCATTCATAACCACAATGCTCCTAGTTTGATGTATCTCTAGTAAAGGGAAATATATAATCACCTTTTAATATAAGGAAGACACATTACTATTGTTGCCATTTTCTAGCACCATGATATTCTCCATAGGAAAATAGCTTTTAGGATAACTACGAATCAAATGATCTTAACATTCATAAATCAATTCTTCTAAAATGACTCCATTGCAAGTAGGGGAATGATCAATGGTTGAATTATTTTTCTCAATAATGGTTTTCTTAGGGGAATTTTTTGGACAACTAAGATTATCATGACTCTCATTAGTTGTGTTTTTTAACATCAAAGCATCTCCCTTACAAATAGGGGAGATACTAGGAGAATAACAAGTATGACTATCACATGGTTAGTTACAAATTCATTCCTATGTTCCCTAATGTCTTCCAAAATAGGAGAGATAGAGGAAGGATCATAAAGAGGGTTATCATAGATCATGAAAATTTTCCTATCTAACACCAACATATCCTTATCACTATTTCAAGAGGAGACCATTTTAGGAGATGAACATAGGTTGGATTCAATGGTCTCTTGTTATGCTATGTGATCTTCATGGTTGCTTATGGTTATGTCCTCTTTTGTAATAATGGTTTGTCTAATAGGAGAGGTAAGAGAAGAGAAACAACTTAGGTTGTCAAAATTCACATCAATTGGTTCTTCTAGCACTATAATATCTTCTTCATAGGTGTGAGAGATTGTAGTAGAATAAAAAATTTGATTGTTATATGATTATCCAATGTTTCTTTTGCTAGAAAAACCTCTTGCATAGAATGGATACTAGGAGAGGGATCGACGATAAACAAAAAGAGAGGGGAAAGGACCTCATATTCATACACAGTTAATAAAAATTTCTTAGAACACACAATAATATCTAAAAAAAGAACATGAAGTATGAGAACTATAGAGCTTTGTAATGAAAACATGATTATTCTACAAACTTGAAATATAACCATGCTAAAGAAAACATGCAAAAGATGAATGTGATTTTTTAGATTTTAAGGATGAAAAGTGACTAATTATAATATGTAACAATATCAAAATGCAAGTTTGACACTAAAACCATGATTGAAATGACCTAGTTTAAGGTAGATCTAATGAAATTCATGTTACATAAAATTCACCAACTAACATAGATGGGTAAGGGCAGCAAACATAAGATTAAAAATAAGGATTTTAGCTCTGTAAAAAGGCAGTTTTAGGGGTGAAAATGGACTAATTCACCCAAGGTGGAAAATGAGTTCTAGTGGGGATTTTTTTTCAGAATTTTAAAAATTTCTAAGTGATTTTGATGTTTTTGAGTTGTATGATGTAGTCCCAAGATGAAAATGTACAATTTAAAAAAATAAAATGATTTGAGATACAAGAATGCAACCTATATGGACTTTGAATTTTTTTAAGACCCTAGAATGAAAATTAAATAATGCAAAATGAAATGCAATGTTAATGAAAGCTAATTAGAGGATGATGATGGACTCCAAAATAAAAAAATATAGTATTCTAAAGTTAGGTTCACCAAAATGTAAGCAAATATTCTGGCTCCCTAATGCTCTCTAACATTTCTAGGGTTTTTCACCTAAAAGGAGAGAGGTGGGCCAAAATGGGCAATGCCTACACTCAAGACTAATGTCTATATGGTTTAAATGTATCTAAATGTAATTTTATAGATGTAGAAAACTGATAAAATAGATCAATTATTGAATGAACACCAAAGTAATATAAGTTGTTTGAAAACACATTATGATATGCAAAAAGACCTAGAAATGAAAGTAAACTATAACAAAAATGAATGAAACTGAATGTGTGCACCTCAGAACTTCCTAAAAACTGGAAATGACTTCTAAGATGTTGTTGATCCTAAAAATATAGCCTATTGGGGATAATTCACCATTTTGGGTGAATTAGTCCCAAATCTAGGAAACTGTTATGGAGCCCATTTTAGACAAACGGTTATCCAAAACTACAAAAAACACCTTTCAGGCCTAGATTCAAACTCATTCACCACTAATGGTGAATGATTCCACTTCTGAATTTCTTAAAATTTGAAAGTGCAAAACGGAATCCCTCGATCTGCTCTTTCAATTCCTCCAGGTGTCTGCTTATCAAACTCTAATTTTTAGGCCTAAAAGTGAATTTTAATGGATATTTTGGCTTTGCAAGCAAGGAGAGGTTTGTAACAAGTCTTCAACCTAATCTTCAATTATTTTCTAAATCTCAAGACACCTAAATTTTCAAACACACAAAGAATGAGAAAGAAATGGTCAATGTTAGGGTATGGGGGTTTGCCTTGGTTAAAACCATTTTTAGGTAATTACACCAAAATGATGAAATAATGTAATGAAGAATGAAAAAATGGAGTTAGAGACTTAATATAATTATAGATCTTAATTTTCTACAACAATGAATGAATATTTTTCCCTTAAATGTCCCTGGAAGCTATCTTGATGACTTAGAATGGTAAAACCTTAGCTTGCTTGACTTGAGGACATGATGAATGATGATTGAATGATGATGAGTTATGATTTAGGGTTTAGATCCTTAAAAATTATTTATAGGGAATCCACCTAATTTTCCTATTAATTTGATCCCCAAGGCCGACATGAAGAAAAATTAAACTTAAAACCTATATTTTCCCATTCAAACCCTGAAAATTATTCAAATGGGACTCATTCGCCATCAAGGGTCAATGTGTCCCACTTGGATGGGACTGATTTTCCCCTAATGTTGAATGGGTCCCATAGGGGCCATTCTGCTAGCTGGAATGTCAAGAAGTAGGGAAATTAGGTTTATATGGTGACTTTATTAGTTATTTCATCAAATTATGCCTCAGGATGCACAATATGGGGTCATAAAGGACTATTAATGATGATATGAAGGGTAACTAGGGATAAGGACACAAATTCCAATGTGAAGGTGTGATTAAATACACTTTACAACACTAAAATGAGGTCCACATAGCCTAAAAAGGCACAAAATCCAATGTGAACATGTGTAAAACATATTACAACAATAGGTTAAGGTTAAGTTTTATTTACAAGCCTTCTAGATTAATTTGATAAAGAAATTAAATACATTTTATAAGGGGAAAAATAGGTTCATTAGTCTTAGATGTTTAATAAGAGACTAGAAAATTGTGAAAGTTTTTTTACAATTCTCTACAACACCTTTACAAGACATCAATAAATTCATACTCAAGGGTCCAAGACCTAATGTGGATGTGTAAAATATCTCACAACAATAAATGAAGGCCTCATTATGTCATATTTTTCATCAATTATTCCCATATCAAGTAAACAAAAAGGGAAACTTTTTCCATGTCTACACACCATCAAATTCCAACTTCGAAAAACAATTGTAAACCTGTAACAAACTGATAAATAGTTGTACCATCCTAAAACTCATAAAAAAACATGTACTCCATCAATTTTTTCCTCTTAACTCATCTATATGCTCATGTAATCACACCCTAAATCTTTGGTACCTACAAGCAACTAAAAAAGTACAATTTTTTTTTTTTTTCCATAAACTAAAATATGAATAATACACTATGTAGTACCTTTTGCATGCTCTAGAAATCCTATTTGAAATAAAAAATCTAATTATGTGTGAAAAAATTTATGCTCAAAACTATACAAGTTGATGGTAATTACCTATCAACCCTATGAAGCTCTTCACCACTGTGACTGTTGTAGGTGCTACCGATGGTATAATAGCTATAATATTTGATGTTTCTATGGAGATTCCATTGTGAGATATAATATGACAATGATAATGGACCTCTAAATGGAAGAAATAACACTTTTAAAAGCTATCATACAATCAATGCTCCCTCAAACATTGTAACACTTGTCATATATGACCCTCATGTTCCTCCTTAGTAGGTGAATAGAACAAGATGTCATTAAGGAATAAAATAATCAACCAATCCAAAAAGGTATAGAGCACTCCATTCATGAGGCTCATGAACACTACAGGAGTACTCATCAACACAAATGGTACTAAAGTAAACTTATAGTGGAAATATGTAGTGTTGAAAGCGTTCTTGTGCATATCCACCTCTACAATTTGTAACTAATGTATTTAGACATAAGGTGAAACTTAGAGAAAATTTTAGCTCCCTCCATCTAATCAAACAAATCATCATTCCTCGGGAGTGTGTAATGATTCTTGATTGTCACCTTGTTTAGTTGTTTATAGTCTATGCAAAGATGAAGGGATCTATCCTTCTTCTTAGTGAAGATGATGGGAATGCCCCAAGCTATTCTCCAATAGCTACAAGTTGAGCTCACTAAGCTCATGTGTAGTCACCCTATAAGTTTCCCTCCATATCAAATTAGACCGTAAAACGAAGACTAGATGAAAATTAATCTCTCAATGCGGTGGAATACCTGACAAGTTAGGAAAAAAAGATATATGGAAAATCCCTTAAAATTTAGTGGTTATCTAAAGATATCTCATTCATATCCCCATCCATATCCCTAAGGGTGGTAGAAAATAATTAGCATCCCTTTCATAGACACCACCTCAACTACATAGTGGATATCACACAAAAGGAAATAGGTCTCCATAGTCCTATAATTTCCATTGTTGATGCATGATTATCCAACCAATCAATCACCTTTCAATGATATTCTACCTTAATGCGATGTGCATCATGCTAATCCATACCAGAAAACACATCATATGAGCCTATTGTTGTGACACGATGGTCAACTAAAGTAGTTAAACCTCCAAATCAAAGTGAGAAATTATTAACTGATACCTTAGTGCATGAGACTAGATCTACCTTAACCTATCATCTTGACTAGATTCCAATATCCTATTATGCTCTACTACAGGAGGGGATATAAAAGAATCAAATGCCTTGGAATTAAATGGAATAATAACATGAGTATCAAATATCATACATGGGGTCTCAATAACCATGGCTTGGTGGTCACCTTGGAATTCTTGAATATTGTAAATAATTGGTAGGACTTTCCCACATCTCCCACCATCTATTAAAATCTTTATTGCAGGTTGTCCTATAACTACAAGTCCCTAAGGGAAACCCCTAGCTAGTTGCCTTAGTGCTCGTCATACATAACAAGGACCTCTAGCATAAACCTAAGGTGACTATGTCCTAGTGAACTTCGATACCCCAATCCCACTTGAACTACTGTGTCCTCCTAAACTAGAGTATTTTAAATGTGCTAGTGTGGCACCACATAACTAAGAAAATTGATCTTTACGGGGAACCTATGGTCACCATGGCCTAGAGTTGCCACCCTAAAATCCTTTCTAGGGACTAGGCCTTTGACCATACTAATTTTGTTCCTATGGTGAGCTAAATCTTCCTATAGAAGGTTTAAATCCTTCCTTTGAAGGAGGGGTAGATTGTCGGAAACTTTCTGATTAAGTACCTTGGTTGTGATTCTCAAATTAATCTCATTTTTCTTGGGACATCCTTGGAATATCTTCCACTATGAGGGCCTTCTCCATAGAAACTTGAAGGTTCCCTAGATCAACCACTTGCACAAGTATTGATATGCTTGCATTTAGTCTACTAATAAAATTCTTGATGAGAAGCTTCTCATCTTGGAGGTACTCCACATATTGTAGTATCTCTAGAAACTGCCTCTCATACTATGCTACTAACATTACTTTCTATTGGAGGTCATACAACTCATTAATACATCATTTATTGAAATAAATCTTCTCACATGTCAAGGAAGGAATGAGGAAGAGTTAGTAATTTTTAGAGCAAGTTGGTCTTGTTTTAGAATTTAAGATGGTGGCTTACTCTGTTATGTAAATGGGTGGAATTGGCACTATGTTAAGGTGTATGAGGCATGGTGAAACTTCAAAAACCAAAAATGGTAGAAGTTGGAAAGGATTTTTTCGATCTTTACAAGTCAAAGCTAAAGCTTATGATTTACTCATAAGACAGTAGGTAGTATAGAGGAGGGGAAAAATCCAACCCCTAATGATGAAGAAAGAAGAAAAAAGGTTTGGATAACACACAATCCCATGACAGTCCATGAAGGAGTCTATGGTATGGAATTTTAGAGCTTGCAATCCTACAACATTCTAATGAGGGTTTTGTGGTATAGTCATAACCCATAGACACCACAATGGTCATTAATATGGACCATAGTGGAGCAGTATTGTGTGATATGCTGGTAACTAGTAGGGTGATGAAGGTTAAGCACAACACTATGACTGTTTAACTTGGTTTTAGTGGTATCATGCTAAAGAATGTGGTTAAGTTATAAGATGAGTTGATTGATATAAAAAGATGGATGATTAAGGTGGCAACATGTGGCATGATGTTTTTTTTATTGCACATCATTGTTATGAATCAACACAATCATTAGATGAACAATTTCAAACATGGTTTCCTAGCATGAACGTTGTATGATAGCAAACAACAAGGAAACCATTCTTGATTGTTAATTGGGTGATAGAAGTAGTACTAAAGTAGGATGAGTAAAAGAAGTAAATGAAGATCAGATTATGGAAACCCTAGATGGATGACATGGTTACATAAAAGGTAAAGATATTTCTTGCTCATGAAGATAGAGGGAGAATATAAATCCATGAAGAAGGAGAGAAGGAGGCCAGTTGGTGAACCAAAGGGGAGTTGATTGGTGAGGAGAGAACCAACAAGTGAGAGAGGCTAGACAAGAAAGAGTCAAAGTCTATAATGGTTTGGTTGTAGGACTTGAGAACTTGGGGTGGAATCTATTTTTTAGACTCAAAAATTATATAATGAGATAGCCCATGTAATAGGATTTTAATGCTGCAATTTAATTTACTTCCAGCAATAATAGAAACTATGGTTTCCTACTTGCATTTGTGGTGCTATTTTCTATGTTTTTGTGGTGAGTTTTAGTCTATAAGGGGAGTACCCTTTATTAGTGGTATCAAAGCTTAGAGTGTTCCCTTCATCAGTAGTATCATAGAAGATATTAAGAGTGTATATTATGCACCAAGACCTACTAGTGAACAGTTGTAATGTGATGAAGTTGTAAGAGAGAGTTTTGGGAAAGTATGTTTGTTCTAGGTATGAAAGAGGGTTTGTGACTACTATCCTCAAGTAGAGATAAAGCTAGGTAGAAGGTGTATATTTCCTCCTCTAAGAGAGGGTGGGTAGAGGATGCATCTTCCATATTATTTTTTGGGTAGATGATATTTGTGTGAGATATTTCTTGTGGCTATGAATAGATTATGAAATATGGGGCAGTTCACATATGCAAAGCTTGACGGTTTAAGGATTTTGTTAAGGCACTAAGAATGTGTGGATACTACTTGTAGTTGTCCAAGTGAAACTTTCAAGAAACTAATTTTAGTGGATCAAGGAGCCAAGGTTCCCTTGGTTGTAAATAGATCATTGAATGTGAGGTAGTTTATGGTAATACTAGTGACTATTGGAAAAAGGTTTTGTTAAAATATCACCAAAGAAAGAAGTTTACACTCATTAAACCTAAGGGCTGAATATTTCTATTGTTATGACCTTGAATTTCCTAAAGGATGGAAAAGAGAAAGGGAAAATATAAATTTTTCATTAGATGGGTTCAAAGGATTCCCATATTAGAGGAAGTTAGAGAGAGAATTAGAGAGAGAGAGAGAAGAAATAAGAGTTGAAATGATAGAGATATAGTAGAAAATAAAGGAAATGGAGGACGTGAATGAAAGGAGGAAGCAAAAAGAAGAAAAGGGATGAAGGTAACTTTTATGATCCTTCTAATGATGTTTTGACTCTGGGAAAGAAATAGGATGCCATAGAGTGTCATGTATGCAATATCGAGGAAGAGCGTAAGTCCAAATAGATTGAGAAATCTGAGCTTAAAGTTGAAGAATATTTGTTGGAGGACATGAAGGATGAAGATCTAGAGGTTGTGGCCATGATAGAAACATAGAGAGAAATGGAGGACCTTGAAGAAGAGGAAATGAAAGTGGTAGCAGTTAAAGAAAAGAGTGACAAGGGTATGTGTAGGATCATGATGGGCTAAAAAGTGGCAATATGATGGGTATGTGGCAGTCGATTCTTTTTTTACCCAAAATTGATGAAACAAAAAGGGTTTTTAAAGGATATTCTCAGCTTTCCATTGATATAAATTATGCTTTACTTTTAATTTAATAAGTATTTATTATTCATTTTCTATTCAAATTATGACTAAATTCCTAATTGATAGGTTGATTGGAAAAGATCTATAGTTTTCAAATGGTATCACATTTTTTGAATAAAAAATATGTGTCACATTCTATGCTTCACATACTATATGATTAAAAAATAAATGAATTTTATGAAGTTTTGACCAAGTTAAGGAGGTCAGACATACAAGTTTTTATATTTTTTTAAAAGTTGTAATAAAAAATTCATAATTAATTATTTACTTGGAAAAAAATTACAAAAAATATGCATCACATCAAGGCATGAGTCTTATACTTATCTCTAAAATATTAAAAAAAATATTATCATTTTATTGTGGTTAGGGTGGTCAGATAGACACCTACTTATTTTTTCCCTGAAATTTATGTACCACTGCATTGAAATTTCAAATTTTCACCAAATAGATTTTTTTTTTTAAACAAACCTAGTAGTTTAGAAACTATAGTAAATTTTCTAAAAATTATATTCTTACATATTTTTTAAATAATATAGATAACTTATTCAAATTTTTATGCCAAGTTGCCTAACTCTAATTTTTTTAAAAAAATTGCCACTTAAGGGCTTGTTTTTTCCATGATGATCCTGCACATACACATAATGAAAGAAAGATTGTGGAAAGGGAAGTTCCAACAAAAGCTAATGGCGTTTATTGAGATTTTGGTGTATGTTCCAATGATTATCAACATGTAGCAACTATAAAATATATTGCAACAATAGATCAACTTAAGGGTGTTGAGATTAAGGAACAAGAGTGGAAGTGTGTAATCACAATATGTCCTTCTAAGGGCATACACACATTAACATGTCATGATGATGAACAAGTGGACATATAATTACAAGAGAATTAGGTAATGCATAATGTTTTCCATTTTTTTGATGAAGATGAAATTAGGCTTAGTGTGGATTAAAATGAGTATGATGCACTAGTTATGAGACTAGAATGTGATAGATTTGCATGTCTTATCAAAGGTGTGAAGGAAGAGAATGAAGTTGAAGTTGCAATAGGTGATAATAAGGTAAAAAAAATTCTTAATGAATTTAAGAAATATGATTTTCATGTTGAGATGGATGAGTTAGTGAATGCATATGAGATGGTTTAGTTAGACCCTATTAGGGATAATTGGTATTCAAAGAAGTATTTTTATGGTGTTGCAGAGTTAAGTGCAAGTGTAAATTGGTTAAGGTGGATGGACTATGGTGGGTTGAATCCCGTAAGATTAGAGGTGAATGAGAGATACATTTTGAGGAGGTGGTCGGATTATGGTGGAGTTGATTCCAAATAAGGGAAGAAAAGTAAAGAGAATAGTTTTTAGAGGAGATCACTTGTTCTAGCTAAGTGTTGGAAGAGGAGAAAGAAGAAGTAATTGTAGGTACCAATTTCAACCATAGGATTGGCTAAGTATTACTTATAGTTTGATGTCTAATGTAGGAGAATATAAGGTGTGAGATAAATCTTGAATCAAACAATAATAGTAGTGTTGTTTATTTTGGAATAAGGGCTTAGTTGGCTAGAGTTTGATGAGCAGGAGAACGAAGTTATTTCTTGAAGATGTGAAAAATTTTGGGCTTTATCCCTCAAGCTTATAGTTTATCACATGTTGAGGAGGGAATGAGGAAGAGTTAGTCATTTTAAAATCATGTTGATCTAGTTTTAGACTTTAAGTTGGTGGATTACTCGGTGATTTGAATGGGTGGCATTGGCACTTAGTGTTAAGATGTATGGGGCATTGCAAAACTCAAACAACCAAAAATGGTAAAAGTTTGAAAGGGTGAGTTTCGGTCTTCGAAATTTGGAGGTACAACTTATGATTTACTCAAAATACAATAAGCAATATGGAGGAGGCGTGAGCCTCAACCCCTAATGTTCAAGGTAGAAGAGAAAAGGTTCAGGTAAAACAAATTCCTATGAAATTCCATGAAGGAGTTTGTGGTATAGCAGTTTAGATCCTTATAATCCCATGACAATTCAATGTGGGGGCTTCGGTATAGCAGTAAGCCACAAACATTACACTGGTAATTTGAATGGACCATTGTGGAGCAATATCATGTGGTATGGTGGTAACTAGTAGGGTGATGAAGGTTACGTGTAACATTGTGATTTTTCAAGTTGGTGTCAATGATATTGCATTAGATAAAGTGGTTAAGTTATAATGAAACTAGATAAATTGTAATAGATAGACGAGTAAGGTTGCGACACATTGGAAAATATTATTTTTGATTACACATCACTTTTGTGAATCAATACAATGAGTAGCAGAACAAATTCAAAAATGAATTCCTGGCATGAATATGGTATGATAGTTAACAATGAGGAAACCATTCCTAATTGTTGATTATGTGATGAAGGTGGTAATAAGGAAAGGCAGGTAAAAGAATTAAATGAAGATTAGATTATAGAAACCCTAGATTTCCTACTTAGTTACAACAAAGGTAAAGATATTTCTTACCGGTGAAGAAAGAGGGAGGATATAAATCTGTTAGGGTGAAGGAGAGGATGCTAGTTGGTGAAACATATGGGAGTTGGCTGGTGAGGAGAGAGCTAACAAGGAAGTGAGAGAGCTTAGACTAGAGAGAGTCAACTATAATTGTTTGGTTGCAAGAATTGAGAGCCTGGAGCATAATTTTATTTTATATTTGAAAATGATGTAATGATATATCCCATGTAATATGATTTTAATATTATTATTTGGTTTTCTTCTAGTAATAATAGAAACCATAGTTTTCTAGTTGCATTTGTGGTGTTATTTTATATGTCGGTGTGGTGAGTTTTAGTCTATAATGGGAGTAGCCTTTGCTAGTGGTATTACAGATGACAGTGCTCCTTTCATCAGTGGTATCAGAGCCAGATGATCTTGAGAATGTAGAGTATCTACCAGGACCCGTGGGTGAAGAGTGGTGACATGGTGTAGCTATGGGAAACTATGTTTGTTAGAGGAATGAAAGAGGGTTTGTGACTACCATCCTCTAGTAGATATAAAACTTGGTAGAAGGTGTATAGTCGATCCATTGAGAGAGGGTGGGTAGAGGATGAATCTTCTAGATTCTTTGTTTGGTATAAGATAGTTGTGCGAGTGAGATATTTCTTATGGTTGTGAATATATCACTGAATAAGAGGTAGTTCACATATGTAGAGCCTAATGGTTTGAAGATAATGTTAGGGAACTAAGAGTCTGTGGATCTTACTTGTAGATGGGAGTGCAACTTTCAAGAAGTTACTTTGAAGGATTGACAAGGTAAGGCCTCCTTGGTTGTAAATAGATCACTGAATTTGAGGAAATTTACTATAATATTGGTGATTGTTGGAAAAGGGTTTTGTAAATAGATCATCAAAGGAGGCAGTTTACATTTGTAAAACCTTAGGGTTGAATATTTGTGTTATTATGACCTTGAGAGTCTTGAAAAATTAAAAGGAGAAAGGGAAAATAAACTTTTTTCACTAGATGAGTTTTAAGGATTCCCAGATTAGAGGATATCAGAGAGACAATTAGAGAGAGAGAATGAAGAAATAAGAGTTTAATTGATTCAGATACAATATAAAATAAAGGAATTGGAGGACATTATTTAAAGGAATAAAAAAAGAAGAAAAGGGTTGAAGGTAATTTTTTTATTGTTCTAATGATTTTTTGACCATAGGAAAGAAAGAGGATGCAACAAAGTGTCATCTATGAGACACCAAGGAAGATGGTGAGTATGAATAGATTGAGGAACCTAACCTTGAAATTGAAGGATGTATGTTGGAAGACATGAAGGATGAAGATCCTAAGGTAGTGATAACAATAGAAAGATGAAGGCAATGGAGGACCTTGAAGTAGAGGAATTCCAAGTGGTAACATTTGAAGAAAATAGTGATAATGAAGGAAGGATTGCAATAGTGAAAGTTACAACAAATGTTGATGAGGTTCACATAGATTTTGGTTTATGTTCCCATGAGGATCAACATCCAGCAATGGGAAAATTCGTTGCAACAATAGATCAACTTGAGGGTGTTGAGATTAAGGAGCGGGAGGGGAAGTTTTTAATCACAATATTTTCTACTAAGGTCATACAAATAGTGACATGTCATGGTGATGAAAAAGTGGAAGTAGAGTTAAAAGAGAAGGAGGTGTGTAGCAACAAAAAATGTATCTCTTTTCATTTCTTAACTTGGGAATGATTAATGTTAAAATGAACTTAAGGTTGCCTTGATCTAGTGTTGTGAAGTGTTTTAAACATTCACATTGGATTTAGGGCCCATTTTTAAGCTAAATAAACCTAACATTAACTTAATTTAGTGTTGTAAAGTGTATTCATTTACACCTTCACTTTAAATTTAGGGCCCTTGGACCTAATTTTTCCTTAATCTAGCTTTTTAATGTGGTGTACACATTCACACTTGATTTAGGGCCCTCTTAAGCTAAATAGACCTAATTTTCCTTAATTTGATGTTGTAAAGTATATTTATTTAAACTTTCACTATGATTTTTTAGGCCCACTTGCATTTAAGACCTTTATATCATCATTAATAGGCCCATAATACCCTAGATATTATGCATCCTGATGCTTATTTCAAAGGAAATCTTGACAAGAACAACAAAGACTAAATTTCTTATCTCCCAACAATTTCTCTCTCTAAAAACTTTGTATGGGACCCATATGTACCTTGGGCATATGTGTCCCATTTGGCACCTATTTAGGGTTTTGAGTGAAAAATCAGGGTTTAAAATTTAAATTTTATGAATGTCAGCCTTTTGGATCTAATAAATGGTAACTTGGTTGGATTACCTATATAAATAAGGTCTCAAATCATTATTTCATATAATCCTACATGATATATAGTCAAGCACTCAAGAGTTAAGCATTCCAATACTTCACATGAGCATCAATAGAGTTTACAAGAGCATTTCTAAGGAATTCAAGCGTACAATACTTCATCATTTATTATAGAAATTTAAGATCCATTATCATGTCAAGAATATCAAACATCAAGAATGTTGTTGAGATAGTTTTGTGATGTAGCATTGAAGATCCAAGATCAAGCATTGTTCTACACTTATTTTCAAGATCTAGATCTACATTATCCATGGCCACTTCATGTTATATTGTAGATTTATAAGAGATCATTCATGGTATCATTGTTCATTTTTCATGTTCCATGTTTCATGTTTCATTCCCTTATTCATTTTCACATCATTTGGTTAAATTACCTAAAAGGGGTTTGCCCAAGGAAAACCCCTATTTCCTAACAATCAATGAGTTTTTCTCTCTCTACATGGGTAATTGTATATCTAGGTTTCTTGAAGCTTGGAGGATCTTTAAAGATTAGGTTATAATCTTGAAGGAATTTTTCATTGTTATCACCTCGCTTGCAAGGTAACACAAAGTCTTCTACAAGTTTGAAATCATGGTTTCAGATTTAGAAACAAACTGTGGTAGAGAGTGAAGAGATTAGAGAGTAGAATTAGACATTAACCTTCTGAAAAACAACACTGGGAATGATAAGTAACCTTGGGTGTACATGAGTCCCAATATAGACAATTTTTAGGGTTTTAAGAGATTTAGGATCAATACTGTCAGATTCCAGTTTTGGTGTAGAAAACCTTGTTTGGGACTAAATTGCTCAAACTGGCATATGCGTCCCACTGAACATTAAAATTATCATTTCCAACATTTCTAGTCCTTATTCAATCCTCTACAATTTTGTTGGTGCACACTTCTGATTTTACATCTTTTTGTTCTAATTTATATGCATTTCTAGATCATTTAATTAAGTCTTGCATATCATTAAGTTTTTTTATAATTAGGTATTGCATGTCATTAGTCTTTCCAAGCACTAGCTTGGTGGTGAACCCCTCTTGTAATCATAAATCAAAGCCTAAGGCACCCTCTTATAGGATTTCTTTCCTTTCTACCTTGAATTGAGATCTCTAGGGTTTCCTTGAATCAAAGTGAAGAAGATTGTTGTTCTATTTCCTAAAACATAAGTAACGAAAATTTTCTTCCTTTTATTTTTGTGAACCTACATTTAGAACACATTATTTATGATTTGGAGTGCATTATCATCCTAGGTCTAGCTTCCATTAACTTTGCATTAGGTTTTTCACTAGTTACTCTACATCTAGGGTTTCAAAAGCTTGCATTAGTGAAAGTTCATATAGGTTGCATTTTTTCATCTTGCATCATTGAAAATCATCTGAAATCTACATTTCATTTAGTTCAAACATCATCCAAGCCAGAAATCATAGAAACCACTCAAAATTTCATAAAATTTGTGAAAAGAACTCTAATTAGGACTCATAAGCCCCTCTCTATGATTTAGTCCTATTCCAAATTTTAAACTACCTTTTATAGCATTAAAAACCTCATTTTTTTGCTTCGTAATCTTCTTGGTAACATATAGTATCAATCTAGAAGGTTTTAGTAGCTTTTGTTTTATGTATCTAGGTCAAATCATCCATGTAGTGTGGTCATCTCTTTTTATAAATAATTTCAAAAATTCATTTCAGTAGTAAAAATCTTTATATTTGTGGGACATTTGTTTACATTTTTAAAGAATTTCATAAATTAGATACTTTACTTTTTCATATTGTCATGTTTCCTTTTAAGAGATGTGGTTTTGATATGATTAATAATAGATTCCATAAGTACAACATCCCCTCTTATGAGTTCAATTTATATTAAAACAATGAGTTCATTAAGAAAGATGTTAGTCATTTCTCAACTATCTTTCATAGTTATGAGAACATCTTAGAGAAAGAAGATAAAACTATTGACACAATCCTTAATATTACATTGCCTATCTCAAATCCTATTATCTCTCCCATTGGTGATGATGATATAATACAAGAAGATAAAGCAAGGAAAATCATAATTTTTCTTCTCCCAGTACCTCTCCTACTAGTGAGAAAGGTATCTTGGTGAAAGAAAACATAATCATTGAGAATCATGAAAGTCTTGATTGTCTCTCTCCTCCTCCCTCTTGGGAAGATATTATGACACAAGAAGATGAGATCATAGACACATTTCTAAACATCACCTTACCTAGTCTCCATTTAGCCCTTTCTTGTGAGAATTTTTTAGTGAAAGGGGATGAAATCATAGATAGCCATGACAACCAGATTTTCCCTTCTCTTAATATCCCTCTTCAATGTGAAGGCAATAATTTGGTTGTGAGTCAAGAAATTATTGTTCCTCCCTTCCCTAATGCTCCTACCATTTGAAAAGATATATTTTGTAAGCATTAAAATCATAGTTTTACTTCTCTTAATGCCTCCCCTTCTTGTGATGAAGCTACTTTACAAAATATAACCATGGAATGTGATGATCATCTTACAAGATCTCCTACTACCTGGTAGATAGTATGGCACTAGATAATGAGACCTATAGAAAAAGGATGAACTTGTGGAAAATCAAATAAATCCTTCTCTTAATATCCCCACTATTGATAAAGAAGATATTTTTACCATTGATAACTCCTTTAATTGTGATGAAGTGATTTTAGAAGAACCAACCATTGAATTTTATGAACATCTAGCTTTTATTTCTCCTAAAAACTCTCATCCTAAGAAAGATATCATGCTACAAGAAAATGATAACATTGACAATAGTGATATAGTTTCCATAGATGAATATGATGAAGTAAAATTAGACTCTTCTTCACTAAGTGTTGTTAACATTATTCAACCTTAACTCATCCTTTACCCACCTTCACACAAACCTCCAACTTAAAACAAACTTGAACTTATCCTTTAATATTTTTTTATAATATTTTAGATATAAGTAGAAGACTTATATCCCAATGTAATTTGCATTTTTTTTTTTAAATTTCCAAGTAAATAATTAATTATAAAAAAATTATTACAACTTTTAAAAATTATAAAAACTCATATGTCTGACCACCTTAACTTGGTCAAATCATGAAATTCATTTTTTCTTTTTTTAATCCTATAGTATGTGAAGCATAGAATGTGACACATGTTTCATATTCAAAAAATGAGATACTGTTTGAAAGCTATTGATTTTTTTCAATCAGCCTATCAATGAGGACTTTAGTCATAATTCAAATAGAGAATGAATAATAATAATTTATTAATTTAAAAGTTAAGCATAATTTATATTGGTGGAAAGCTGAGAATTTCCTTTAAAAATCCTTTTCATTTCATCAATTTTGGGTAAAAATAAAGTCGTCAGCGACATAGCCTACAAATACCCAGCATATCGCCACTTTTTGGCCCATCATGATCCTGTACATACCCAAGAAGCAACTCTAATATATGAAGTAGTAATAGTAGATGCGAGGAAAAATGAGTGGTCCTCAAAGAAAAGATGTATGTAATCAATAGTGTCATCTATATCCAAGATGAGGTACTCTACAAACAAACAAGATATGTCTAGTAGAAACTGGTTCCAATAGACCGAATCCGAAAGATATAATTGATCATGTTGTAATTTATCACTAGAGGCTCTCGATGAAGCATCTCTAGATTTTGAATCTACAGCAAGTGATGTTGATGTAATCTCAACATGAGGAGGAGAAGCAAGAGAAGTCTCTGTGTCATCTAAACATTCAAGATGTGCATAATACTCAAGCTCCTCTAAAGTATCATCATCATAGGGTACATTATCTACATCATAAAGTGGAATGACGCAATTTGCAATAGGATCATCTAGGAATGGAGAAACAAGAGGGTCTCCAAAAATCTCCCAAATCTTGGTCCAAACTTTTCCTAGTATAGCCAATAGAGCCTCATAATCAACATGACAACAAATTATTCCTATTTCATGATCAATTTTATTAACCCAAACATTCTTCTTATTGATTTTGTAGGGTTCAAGCATGACTCCATAAAGGTAAGGAAAAAGTTTTAGCCATCTGAGATGGATTAAAATTCCCCAAGACTCATAATTTGACTTATCCAAAACTATCATAGAAGGTTGAGTAGAAAAACCCATGATAGAATCCTTAAATGATTAGAAAAGAACACTCAAAGATAACATAAATATGTTGCGCAATTTTCACACACACACCCCGCTGAAAGCAGGGACCCTCTTTTCTTTCTTTGCTTTCTTGTTTGTTTGTCGTAGAGTCTTGAACTTTTCACCTCAAAGGATAGGTCTCTCAGTCTTGGTCTTGTTTCACCCAGGCACTTAACGATCAATCAATATTTTAGATGCCTTATTGCAACACCATGATGTTAGTTTACCTCCTTGAAGCTGACCCTTGGTTGATATTTTGATTCAGAGGGAAAATTGGCTAAGTTTGAGGCAGGTCCAAGGAATTTGAGGTACCTTAGATTACCCGATACTTAATCTGGCTAAAAAATCCGAGCTACCTCAGATTTTCCAAGTCTAAGCCTTCATCATATTCCCAAAATTTTGAACTGTCCTTTCGTGCATTAATGATCATTTATTAGATGGAGGGGGTAATAAATTTGGAGTCTACTATTCATTTTGATCATTTTACATTGTGTAAGCATTTGAAATTGAGAGGAGATTTTGGTATTCAATCTAGCACATCATGCTACTCAGGAGCTGGGTGATTGGGCGTCGTTGTTGATCTCTCCACATCCTTATTCAATTTCTTTCACTTTCTTGCATTCAGTTTCAAGGTAGGGTTTTCTCCTTTGGTTTCGATTGGAATTGTTTTGATATTAATTTTCCATGCTTCGAGTTGAATAACTTTATGCCGAAAGGGTCTTGTTTTGCATTTGGATTTAAAGGGTTTGGGTGTGATTTTCATAGACACATCATTTGGGCTTTTGTTTCTTTTGGCATGAGTCTGAGAAATGTTGATTATTGGCTTTGATTTGATTAGAGTAAGGAGCTGGAGTTTATAGGATTTTTGAGGTATATCATCTCTATTACGTGTTGTGATTGACAATGAGATCAAAGTGTGTCACTTTGTTTTGAAGTTTAATTTGAAACCCTAATTTCATTAAAACCTTAGCTAGGGATTGTTGACTTGAAGAAATTAGATGGATGATGTTAGGGATTGTGGAGAAAATTATTTTACCTGAATTTCATCATGAAATGATAATGATTCAATCTTAAGAAATTGAAGTGTTTATTATTCATCAATTTAAAACAAGGTAGATTCAAAACTTAATGTATTTTTGGGCACTCTACCTAAAACTCTAAAATTTTGAGGTCGCTCAGATTTTCTGACCTCTAATATGCTCGGAGAATCTGAACCCCCTCAGATTCTCTGAATCTGTTGTGCATCTAAAATCCCAAACTTGAAATGATGAACACTTAGCGAATTTTGAACCCATCCTCCATTCAGTAATTTCGAGCTAGCTCAGATTACCCAAACATTAATTCACCTGGGTAATCTGAGGCCCCTTGAAATACCCAATATTCTTGAATTGTGAACTTGTGATGCATAATGTGAATTGATTTTTGAATGAGGATGATTTGTTATGTGACTTCAAGGTGCTCAATTTTTTCATGTGCTTAATTATGTCGAGGGACCCCATATATTGAATATTCTTGATGATCATCAGTTAAAGTGTGCTTAATCTAGGAAATCCAAGCTTTCTCGGATTATCAGAGTTCTAGTTTGGTTGGGGAATCTGAGCTCCCTCGGATTTTGTGACCTTTCTCCTTTAGCTAAGTTAAATTTCAAATGTTAATCATAGATGAGCTTGAATGTGATGATCGCATGTGTTTGTGTAGCATTTATTGTTAGATATTAATCCATTTGATTATGATTCACTTATATATCTTTGAATAATCCGATGAAGTGAATTGTTCTTCTTGCATTATCATTTAGGGCTCATAGTGATGTTATAATTTGTATTGAATCATGTCATTTAGCTTGTATTGGCAAATATTATTGAATGAATGGCATTTGGGTAACTATGGCTTTTCTCTAATAGATGCAAGAAAAATTGAGTCCCGACAAAACATCCAAATAAAAAGTTTCTTTAGTACAAGAGGAGGTTAGAAGAAGAGTGGAAATGATGAAGTATGATTTCAAAGGTATATGGCTAGAATCCAAAATTTCTTTTGCTTGGTCAAAGATTGCAGATACAAAAATGGGACATGTTGATTATGATGACTTTCAGCAAAGGATGTATGGAAGTGCACCAACTCTACTTGCTCAAATTCTCACTCACACTAGGTTGGCTCAAGCAATAGGGTTTCCTCCCACACAAATTTTCCCAGAGCTAGTTTTGGAATGTGCGAAACACTATGAGTCTAGAACAAGGATTATAATTGGACCTCAAGGAAGAGTCATGGAAAATATTACTGAGGAGTCCATTGTAGGAGTTTACAATATTGCCTCACATCACAAACTTATTAAGGAGATTAAAATTGGGGAAGCAATAAAATTTTATGATGAAGACCCTAACAAAGCTTTGGAGATCATGAACAACTCTTGAATATTAAAGCCCAAATCACACAATTATAAGCTACCCAAAAATTGCACAAGAGTGATTTTAAGATGGAATATCATGGTATTATAACTCTTTTGGGTAGGGTCATGGGAGTAGAAGAAGCTCACATTTTCCAGAATTGGATGTTCTACCCCATCACACAAATTGTGGCTAGAAAGCATTATCATTGGGCTAGAATAATAAGTAGTAACTTGGATGCCCAATTAAGAAGTGTACAAGAGACTAATAGATTCATAATGACTTCATATCTTGTCGACATGTTGGCAAGCAGGACCAAGTATAAAGGTTTTAGTTGCAAAGGGATGAATGGAAAGGATAGGATATGGGACATATACCCATAACTGCATCATAAATCAACTAACTATAGAAGAGCCAACGATGCATTTTTTAGGTATATATCCCTAGGTTGTTGCAGGATGCTCTCTATATGAGGGTTTCTTTGGATGCCATGGACTTAATCAAACAATATGTTCAATGGTTTATTCAGTTTCAAAGGTTCACATACCTCTAGATACAAGGATCTCTTGTCATTTCACTCAAACTACCAAGGTTTCCAACTAATAAACTCCTAATGCTGGAACTAACAGGGAAAATGATAGTCTTTGAAGAGATATTACAATAGGAATTGCATAAGAAAGGATTGGGAGAAAAATTCCCATTGAGAATGGGAACTCTAGAGGCATGTCCTTCTATTCAAAGTGCCCAACATTCAAAAAAAGAGATGGCATGTGCAATTTGAGTTATACTCTCACACCAATGGAAACAAGTTTGATCCTTATGGTAAGGCCGATAAACAAGCTAACAAAACATTCATGCATAAGGACCACATTGAGGACTACTGGGCCAATTGTCAATATGAGTTTGAATATATAAGGAGAATATTTTCTAGGCTTCCATTAAATTTAATCAGATTGTACAAAGTTGTAGAGGTGCTTGATCAAGTGTAAGATGATGATGTAGATATACTCCAAAACCATGATTTTGAGCCCTACAAGAACAACCCCTTACCTCCTATTAACTAGTTAGAAGAGGAGATAACAAATTTAGATCAAGTCACTGAGCTAGTGAAGAAATACTCTATGTTATGGGTAAAAAACAAGGTATTGGAGCTAGAGGATGATGGTACTAAATTCACCTATAACTTGATGGGAGACTTGGAGTCTCAATCTGAGGAAGAGGTTGAAGCTGATAAATGTGATGATATTCTGAGCCTCGTGATGAAGAAGGACATGAAGAAATACCTGTTTCAATAAAGAGTAAAACTAGGAGCTAGACATAGGCTAAGCAAGGAGAGAAGCCATCTCCCAAGGAAAGGAAGGTTCCCAAAGTTAATGTTACAACTAAAGAGGGAGAGGCTTCACAACTAGTTAGGAAGAGGAGGTTTGTCATAGAAAGATAGAAGGAAACTAAAGCTAGAAAGGGTGACACCACTACTGATGCTCTTTCTTCAGACAAAGTGGAAGATGTAGAGATTTTGGGGGAGAAGCCAAAAGTTTATGTCAAGAGGAATTCTCCCAAGCATAAGGCATCTTTGGTGAAAGAGATGAAGACTACATAAGAGAAGGTGAAAAGTGAGGAGGAACCTACTGGTGATGTAGAAAAGAGAGAAACTACAAGAAATAATTCCCCTCCTCTTTCTCCTCATAATGTACAAATTTTAGATGAGGAAGTCAATGAAGAAGGTAATATATCAAATGACCTTGAGCAGCCAGAGGGGGATGATGATGAAATTTCTACTCCCGAAAGTGGAGAATGGAGGAAATTTGTGCAAGAGATGAAGCAATCTACCTCTGGGGTAGAAAGCAAGAATATGGAATCTGAGGTAGTTCATGAAAAACCATCCAAATTTCCAGAAAAGGTGCTAATTGATGGATTAGAAGATCATCCTAAGGTAGGGGAGAATATGGAAGAGGTTGTTGATAGTCCCCATCAAGATAAAGATGAGAAGGGAAATCAACTTGAAACAGAGAAAAGTGTTGAGAATTTTGTTTATAGTCCAAATAAAGAAATAGAAATTGAGAAACCAACTGTCTAAGATTGGCTAAAAGAAAATCTCAACTAAAAGCCAATAATTGTCGAAGAAGAAATTCCTACCTTGGACAAGTTGATTGAATAGTGGGGACAACCCAAACAAAGGAAGATGGCTAGGACTGTTTCAAAATTTTCAAGAGATGAGTTTAATAATAGAGTCATTCATGTAGCTTTCCCTACAAAAAATAAATTCAAGGATGAGGTAAGGCCCACTGATTACAAGCTACAAACCATCAATTTGGGTCCAACTACTAAGGAGAAAGAAAAAGAAGAGTTTCAAGATTCTGCACAAGCCATTCCAAGAAGGCTTGAGAAGGAAATAGAGGAGAAGGAAAAACTACAGAAGCAGCTAAATGATGTCTACAAATATTTCCAACACCTAATGAAGCCTTTGCAAGCTTTTACTGATGGTAGTTCCTAAATTCTAGAGGGATTGTTTCCCAAGGAAGTTGTGTCAAAGATAGAGAAGTTAAAATATTCAGTGCATAGTACACATCAATGGCTTGAGGAAGTCAGTAAGAGAGGGGATGAATCAATTAAACATATTTTTGGTATCCATGCTAAGGTAGTTGAATTTATTGAAGGCACTTCCTAGTTTGTTGTAGACCACAACAAATTTGATGATACAAATGTGGAAGAACTACAAAAGATCCTCCAGATACCCAAGGAAGAATTGGCCAAAATGAATATCTTCACATTTGATGATATTGATAAGGTAATGGAATGGATTAAAGTGTGGAATTATAGGAAAGAACTCTTGTTGAAAGATTTAAAGAAGAAAATGAAGTTTCAAGGAAAGATGAAGGAGATATATGACAGTTGCATTAGTTTTTTTGGAAATAATGACTAGGAGGAGAAAGTTTGGCCAGAAAAACATGAGCATTGGTAGGTTGCAGGCATGGTGGCATGAGATATATACTCCTTCTAATAGTGCACAAATTTCTAAAGATCATCAAGAGGATGCAGCCATATATTTCTCAAAGCTAGACAAGTATCATGAATTATAGGTGGAATGGGATAAAGAAATACCAAAATATGTTGATGAATTAAAAATTAAATTTATCTAAATTCTAGATCTAGAAGATGTGAAGGAAATATTGGAGAAATTCAAAGAGTTGGCTAACAAATTAGAAGCCAATAAAGAAGGGGAAATTAGCCAGCTTGTAGCCACCTAGGGATTTGTGCCAATCATGTGACTTTTATCTAGCAAGGACAACCTCAAATTTTGTGCCATCAGGTGGAATGTTTCTAGAAGAGTCTAGGTCGACCTAGAGTTAGTTTGCAAGAATTCAATTTTATTTTATTTTATTTAAAAACCCTTTAGGCTGACCTAATCATGTAAACCCTAATTTTGGGCCAACCTAATGTTATTTTTCTATAAATTAACTTCATTTGTAAGAGTTAGACATAGTTGGTATAGTGAGAACTGAGCTAGGAGTTGGTATTTTTTGAGAGCAAGTGTTGAAACATTGTGGGTACTTGAATTGTTGCAAACTTGGGTGATTCAATATAAGTAAAGACATTGTTCTTTGATGCTCTTTCTTATGTTATTCACCTTGCACAGTTCTTTTTTTTTCCAGATCTTTGATAAATTGCTTTCAAATTATGGTTGCATGTTAGATTTTAGATTTAGATGTGATTCAATTGTGTTAATTATTTGATAGTTGATTTTTTTGAGCAATCCTTGGTCCATACTTTTAGAAAATTGTTGATTGTAAGTTGCTGTAAAAAGTTAGCCTGTGCCTGAAATTTGTGTGCTAAGCTCAATTATGGGAATTTATATTCATTTCAATTACAAAATAAGGTTGATTTGTGTGAATACTCCATGATTTGAAAATCTTTATTTCCTTAAAATATTGCATTGTTTCTATGAGATTGCAAGTTTTATCTAGGTTAAGCAGGAATTGGTTTATGAAGGATTGATCCACTTTGGATATTAGATTGTTTGAAAAATTCGTCTTATGAATTATCTTAGTTTTAGAAATCTCTAAACCCTTTATCTTTTGTTATTTCTTCTAAAATCTAGGTTAATTTTTAGGATTAATAGCATCAACCAATTGTAAGATCTGATGGATTTGAAGTCTCCAGTAGTTGTTTTGTAAGGTCCCTTGTGATTACCAACATTTTCACATTTATCACTAAGTTGTTTTGCATTGTCAAGACCTGAAATTAGAGACCTTGGGTTATCTCTTGAGGCTTGCTAATAGAGATTTACCTTTCAAGAAAGGTAGAATATCATATTTTTTCTGAGTTGTTGTTGTGTAGAAAAAACCATAAAAAATACACTCCCACCATTTTCCCTAGTATCAAAGACCACCTTCCAAAATATTATAAGGTTGGAACTTTATAATTTAGTGAGTTTATAAAGCATCTTCCAAGACACAATGCTCAATAGGCTCAAAATAGCCAAAATCTGATACAAAATGAACCTAAGATAAAATTTAGAAAAACCACATTTAAGGCTATGTAGTGCTCTCGAAGACCTTTCTAATGTCTATTTTTTCCTAAAAATTAGAGCACCAGGGTGAAAGTTATGGCTGGTTGAAGAGATTAGCACAAGACAACTTCAACCCAAAATTTTTGTTACAAAATGGCAAAAAATATCTTTAGTGCCTCTGTGGAAGGAAATTTCTCATATCTAGCTTTCCAATGATAACTTATTTGCTAAAATCCAATGCTCAGAGCAATAGATATGAATTTTCTAAAAAGTGGTTGAATTTAGCTTGCAGGAAACAATTGTTTCTAGCAAAAAGTTTTACTTCTGAAATTATTTCTCAAAAATATACTCATTGTTTCTAGACAATAATAGAAACCTAGAAATATTTTGATGCTAAGAAAAAACCTAGAAATATTTTTTTGATCCAACAAGAAAATTATGGAAAAATGTTTTTTTTAACCTTTAGCTGGTAGAAAAATGACAGATGATGGTTTTTGGACAACAATTTTCTTTAAATCTGCTCAAGATATGAAAAATATAAAACATACCCAAATGATATTTTGACCATGGCTACAAAACCTATAAACTATTTTTCTTAAAAATGAGTGAAAGCTAGATTTTTAAAGCAAAAATGAAAACTTCTCCAATAAAAAACAACTTGCATAACACCCTCGTTTGCAACTATGTCAAATGATCTCCAATTCGGATGAAACAAAATCCAAATATGACTTTCTCAAGCCTTTTGGATGCATTGGAATAACTAAAATACTACCATGATAATTATAAATGTTAGAATCAACTTGATCTCACAAAGCATATATACAGTATGAAGAGGTTATTAAATCTTTGCAAACCCTTTCTTATTCTTCAAATCTTTCAATAACGCAAGAGAAGAAAATACAAGAATTTACAATATTTTTACAAGAAACTCAATATCTCTAACAGGAATTTAAGAACTTAGATTTATCAAAACAAAAGCTCTGATACCATGTTAGGAATCTGAAATAGATTGAATAACCCAAGAATTTTTTAAGAGAAAATAAAAGTTACATAAACTGGAAGAACATAAGAATGCAAACTAGGAATTTGAGAGATTATGCAATGTCGATGTAGCAATACTGCATTAAGAGCTTCCAAGCTGAAAATATACAATGAAAATATGCATGAATGAATGCAGTAGTATGAAAATACAAGCTAGGTAGTGGGTTTATACAAAACTTAGGAGAGGAGGTAGGTGTCAAATCCAACCAATAGGAATCAACCACAAAAATTGGAGATGGACCACCAAAAGTGGAGGATGCCACTTTAAAAGTAAAAATTGGTTCCACCCTCTAAGGAAGGGGACACCACACACTTATCTCCTAGTAATAAACTCACTTTATTATCCTAAGCAAGCTTAATAAAGTGTAGGAAAAACCTAGGAATGGGGGAAAATAAATTAACCCACTAAGAAAATAAAAACCTACACCAACAAAGACAACCAAAACAACATCATTGTGCCTCTTAAAGTCAAACAAGTTTACAAAGCCAAAGATAAAGTGGTTAAAAAACCTCCCATGGTTCCTTCCATTCCTCCACTAAGGGAAGAATAGAAACTTATGGATTACAAACCTGATCCTACATAATCACAAATTGACAACAAATTGACATGAAGTTCTGAAATGCTAGAGTGTAGGCATAGACATTGTGCTAGATTGCTAGTATTTTACAAACTAAAGATGACAAGAGAAACATAGAAAATAAAAATTTAAACCTATCTCCTGTGAGGCATGATGTCTCCTTGCCCTCACCACAATGTAAACAAGAACTTTCTAGAGACATTATCACTCCACCTCTCATTGTGAATAATTTAGATGATGACATTGACATTACGAAGATTGATGAACAAGTGCATAATGTGTTGAATTCATCTTCAATGAGCTTAAATGGCAATTCTCCTAAAAAGAGTGCTAAACTTGGTGTGTGTCCTAGATCGACATACTTGATGTTGTCCCTTTGGCTAGTTGTCTTCCTTTTGTATATACTAAACAAGATTGGGATGCAAACAACCTGATTTAGGTTGACTCACATGTGCCTTACTAGTATTTTTCTTTGTTTTCTTTTTCATGTTTATTTATGTGATTGAATTTGCATAATGTAATCCTCCATACTATTTTTTTCTATGTGTCTTTCTCCCTTTATGTGCATTCCTCTATATCTACCTACATTCTTATATATTTTGTAAAAAATTTACCTTTTTTTGTTTTTCTTGTGTTTTCCTTTTGGGGATGACACAAGGCATCAAGACATTTAGGTCTCTTCAATGTTGACCGAAAAGGATTTTTCTTTTTTTTTCATTATTTATGTGACATTCTTCCAGTTATATGTGTATTTTGGGAATGATGACATTTATGAGCTCTGTAAAAACATTGAAGCATAGATATATTGACCTTGAATCCATAGATCCCTTATGTATTTTTTTGGGAAACCCCTCCCTCCTTTTTAGTGATGTAGCTTTATTTCAAAAACATATGACTTGGCATAGGAACTTTTTGAGGAAGCTCTCATGTCTTAGGATTAAGCATTGGCTACTTTCAAGCAATTGCTGAAAGTAATGGTGTTAGAAACCACTTTAAAGTGGGGACATTCATTGATAATATATTTCAACATTTGTCATGTTTCATGGTTCAATTTTTTTCTTTTGATACATCATTTTCTTGGTGGTGCAATTGGGTTTGATGTCCTCCAAGAGTGTGATATTTATTAGCATGCAAATTTCATCTTAGTGGTGATGTGACACACTGCATTCCCTAAGTTGTGAAACTTTTACTCTTTATGTGTCCTTTCTTAAAGACATTAGGCACGATGATCCCCAAGACAAATACCTTACATGAACAAAGCAAGATCCCCTTGAACAAAAACCTATATATATATATAATGTTCATAATTATTTGGCATAACACAACTTGCTAACCTTGTGAAGGTCGAACACTAAATTCAAGCCCACCAAACATAAAAAAACTTTTATTTCCTATGGAGCCTTGCTTAGCATTGTGGCACCTTATTGAAGTTACTAGAGGGATAGCTTTGGTTTGGTCAGTACGATGATAATCCAAAACAAAGGCATAATTTTCTCATTGTATAGTGAGAAGATGACATAAAGGCATGACTTTCTCACTAATCCATCTTATTAGAAGACTTGCCTAGTGCATAGCCTGAAGCTTTGCTACCTTGAAATGAGTACAAATGGATAGCTTAGATTTGTTCCACATCACATTGGATAATTTAGGCTTGATCTTCCTAATCTTTTATGTTGTATGATTGTGTATATTTGTCATTGTTGCATACATAAGTGCCTTGAATGTCTACTTTAGAGTGAGTTTGATATGGGCTCATACTCTCACTAAAGTAGGGGAAAAATTTAGTGTAGGAAAAAGTATCCCTTTTTCACACTTAATTTGGGAATAATTAATGAGCCTACTATTTCCTTAAATTAGTGTTGTAATATGTTTTTCATATTCACATTAAGTGTAGGACCATTTTTAATAAAATGGAATTAATTGTGCCTTATTTAGGGTGTTGTAAAGTGCACCTTTACACTTTTACACTAATTTAGGAATTTATTAATTAATTATGGTTAATTTTCCTTAATTTTCCCCTTTAATTCAAATCCAAGCCTAATTAAATGAAAATTCTAAGGGATAAAACTCGAAAATCATAAAATTAATTTCACAACACAACTTTGGAGGATGTGTGTCCTAGGTAGGTGACCTAGGACGTATTCGTCATTGGGAAAATGAGTCCATACATAATTCTACAACCCTAATTTTTGTCATAATGTTTAACATTGTATGATGTGTGTCCTTGGTAAGTGGCCTAGGACCCATTTTTCCTATGGTGAATGGGTCCTCACTTTGACCTAGGACCCCTCTTTTGGATTTTTTTTAGTGGTATATTAATTATTTAAAATCTATAATTCAATGTCGGCTTGTGATATTTGAATTTTAATAATTAATGTTAAGATATGTATAAATACATGACTATTTCACTTAGTTTCACCTATGATTTTCAATGGAGCACCTAGAGCATTCAAGTGAGAATTATCAAGAGCATTTATAAAACATTCAAGGGAAAATCTAAAGAAAATTATTGTAGAATTCAAGTTTCCATTATCATATCAAACATGTATTACATCATGCATGTTGCTTAAGATAATATAGTGATGTAGTATTCAAGATCAGTCAAGCATATCAAAGGCATTGTTTCACATCAAGTTTCATGATCAAGATATACATTCATTGAGGCCACTTCATGTTAGTTTATATATTTACCCAAGGTTCAAATAAGGATTTGTGAGTTGTCACATTCCATTTATGCATTCATCATTCCTTTCATTCTTTTATTCATTTCAAGGTTTAATTACCAAAATGGGGTTTGACCAAGGCAAACCCGAAAAAAAAAAAAATTTCTCTCTTTAATATGTGACTCCAAGTTTTAGGTCGAAGATACATTAAAGAGAAAAATTGCATAAATTTGCAAAGTTGTAAAATTTGCAAGAAAAGTTGTCAAATCATGAAAACTGATCTGAAAGTTTTATTTTTGGATTTTCAATAGTGACCAATTGGAATATGGGAGTGTAGACATAGAAGAAAAGAACATAGAAAATGATTTTCAAGATCCCTATCCAGAACCAATTTTCTATAGGGCGAATGATTCCTTAGTGAGGTTTGAAAAAGTATCTTTGGTGACAGGCACACAACATTTTACCCTTTCTAGATCTACATTTTGATAGTTAGTTTTGATAGATTTTAGATCTGTCATCCTATAACACATATTTTCAATGAAATTAGGAGAATTAGGTGCATCACATATTTCTTCATTTCATTTTGGTGAACACACACACTTATTTTTTCTATGTTTCGGTATCAATAGTACCTTGTGTAATTACAAGGTTGAGACACATTTTCTCAACAAACCTCCCACTTTTTGAACACCTTACAAGGACAACGAAAGGGTGTCATCATCATCTCTTAATTTCTAGGGGATGAAAGGCCTATAGTCTTTAAACACCATTTGAATTTCATTTTGCTCACCGACATAGTTAAAGAACTAGCAACATTCATCAAAGTCTCTACCTTAACTAGCTTCACACTACCATCTTCGACCATATCTCTAACAAAATGATATTGTACATCAATGTGCTTGGTCCTAGCATTAAATGTTGGGTTCTTGGCTAGACATATCACACTCTGATTATCACAATAAATTGTCATTGCACCTTGTTTTATTCCAATATCTTAACACATAGTCTTAAGCCAAATGACTTATTTACAAGAATGAGTAGTTTCTGTATTCTCTTCTTTAGTAGTGGACAATGGAACTAAATATTTTCTCTTACTCATCCAACTAATTGCACCACCAAATAAAATAAACACATAAGCAATGGTAGATCTTCTTCTATCAACATCACCCACCCAATCTAAATCCACATAACCATGAATATCAATGGAAATCTCATCTTCAGTCATATTACTATGATAAGATAAAGAATAATCTAAGGTACCATGTTTGAAGACTCTTTTAACTACATCCTAATGAACTCTATTAGTACTAGACATGTATCTAGAAAAATATCTCACTGCTTGGGCAATGTCTAGTCTAGTACAAACCATATAATACATCAAACTTCCAACTACACTCTGGTAAGGCACTATGCTCATGACTTCTATCTTTAATGGGGATGGGATGTTAGACAATTTGAAATAGATAACTTTGTTCCAACTGAAACAAGAACACACAATGATCTACAATTCTATAAATACAAACTCTATTAAATTGAATTGACATACATACTTTTTCCAAGCCATAACTTTCTATTCACCCTATCTCTTTTATTTTCCATTCCAATAATTAATTTAGTTGCACCAAGATCTTTCATTTCAAATTTATTAGCAACTTGAGATTTCATTTCTAAAATCATACATTTCCCTTTACCAATAAATAACATATCATCAACATATAATGCAATAAACAGTAAGCGATCACCATTAGTTTTATAATAAACACAATGATCTGATTTAGAAAGCTCAAATCCAAAAATCAACATATATGTATCAATTTTTTTTATGCAATGCTAGAGGAAGAAACCACTTTCACTTGAATACAATTTACAAAAACAGGGATTCCATCCCTTATGTTCCTTCAATTTTACAAGAGAACTTCTTCATACAATGCTTTTACAAAAGAAAATTTAGTAATTTCCAATTACTCTACCCAAAACATGGCCACAATTATCTTTCCACCATTTTTGAACTTTAAATTCCACAAAACAAACAACCATAATAATCTACCCTTTCATCTTATTATCAATCCTTCAATGACCCCTTACATTCCTAGTAGCACTCCTTAGACATACTATCAGAAATAACTTTCAATCCAGACCTCCATTCAAGACTATGATAGCTTTTAGGATACCCTCTTAAGGGGTTCTAAAACATATCAAAATATCATCATAGGTTGTTTTAGGAAACAAGGGTCAAACCTGATTATTACCATTCCAATTTAGGTCTGATTAGGCTTAAAATGCACAAGTGTTTATTAATTATGATATCTCCAAACTCGATTTCATTCAATCAAAACTTAAATAGTATTTATTAGTCCTAGAAATGCTAAATAATCCATCAAAAGTCCTTTTCAATAGATTCTTTGTCAAACCCTAGGCTATAACCCACTTGACTGCCCTATTTGCCTGACTGTGCAAAAAATTACAGTCATAAACTTTCATTTTCCACACATTAAACTTAAACATCTAGTCTAAAGATTCTAGAATATAAAAAAAAAGGCTACCAAGATTATTTCCACCAGATGTTAGCAAATTTCAATGGATATAATGGAAAAAACTCAAATTACAATATCTTTGTTTACCCTAATAGGGTTTTTTACCAGTCTGCAACAAATTCTTAGTATCTTGAACAAATATAAACCAAATTTCATGAAAAAAATTACAAAAGGAAGGTGATTGATTCTAATACCTCTTAAAAATAAATAAACACCATTTCTTTCCTATACAAGGTCTTACGCAACAAGAACATGGTGATTTTCTGTGAAATAATTCAAGAAACAATAACTTTCATTGATCAAAATTTTATTCACAACCACCCACCAGTTACAAAATGCATACAAGGGATTTTTAAAGGAATTACATATGAATCATCACATTCGAACTGATTTTTAAATACTTCCCATTGGTTTGACCCACTTGAACTTTCACTTTCCTAATGTTGCTTTATGCAATTTTGCAAGTTTTTACATCTTTTTGGACAACTTTCACATTTTGAAAAATGAACACACAACTTGAACCTTTAACACTCCTAATGACCTATTCATGAGAAAAATGACTTACATAACCTTAGTACAAGGTAAAGAAACCAAATTTGATCAATTTTAAAGAATTTTCATGATGGAAACATGATGTACCCAAGATGCTCCTACATCATTCTCCCGACCAACAAAATTTTCAAGCCCTCTTAGAATTGATGTAGTCAACAAACCTTCATCCTTTGCATGCTCTATTTCTATTCCACCTTGAAACAACTCCCAATCACCTTCATTTTCACCTTTGGCTTGAACTTGTCCATGCAAATCAATCCTCTACCTTACTTGCCAACACTCTGTTGCTTCACAATTTTCATCTCAACACCTTGTCCTTCTCCTATCTGATGCATCTTGATCTACAATTGTTCCAAAACATTAGAAAAAAAAAGAGATTATACATTTCTTCTACCATAATACCTCCATCTTTCTTCAGCTCTTTGTAGGTTTCCAAGATCAGCTCATCCTTAATTATCTCTTCATCCCATCTTGACACCAACTCAATATCTTCTCCTTATGAGATCAAGTTCTTTATTTCTACCACATCTTCATCTTCATGCTTGGGAATTTTTGTAATACCTTTCTCTTCTTCCATGAATTCTTCTTCTACATCTTCAAACACATCTTCCTCTATTATCTTCATTTCTCTTCTTCTTTTAACTATCTTCTTCACTTTCAAATGCCAACTTGTGGCTTGTCTATACACCTGCTCAATCATCTATTTCATCTTCATCATGGATTTTTGGAACTCTTTATCAAATCTTCTCTTGTATCTTTCTCTTTTTCCTCTCTTCCTTATCCTGCAAATGCCTCTTCAACACATCCATGTTGTCCTTGACTCAAGCAAGCTTCTCCTTGCTTCACAACTTCTCAACTTTCTCTACCTTCTCTTGGCATCAACCAAGTTATATTCTCAGCCTGCACACAACCACAACACCAAATATCTTTCCACAGAGCCTTCTAGATTTGATACCACTTTGATGAAATTCTATAGGAAGAAATCACTTTCACTTGAATACAATTTACAAAAATAGGGATTCCGTCCCCTATGTTCCTTCAATTTTACAAGAGCACTTATTCATATAATGATTTCACAAAAGAAAATTTAGGGATTTCCAATTGATCTACCCCAAACATGGTAATAATTTTCTTTTCACCATTTTTTAACTTTAAATTCAACAAAACAAACAACCATAATAATCTTCCCTTTCATCTTATTACCAATCCTTCAATGACCCCTTACATTCCTAGGAGCACTCCTTAGACATACTGTCAGAAATATCTTTCAATGTAGACCTCCATTCAAGACTCTGATGGATTTTAGGATACCCCCTTAAGGGGTTCTAAAACATATCAAAATATCATCATAGGTTGTTTTAGGAAATAGGGCTCAAACTTGACTGTTACTATTCTAATTTAGGTCTGATTAGGCTTAAATTGCACAAGGGTTTATTAATTTTGATATCTCCAAAATTGAGTTCATTCAATTAATACTTGAATAGTATTTATTAGTCATGTACATGCTAAATAATCTGTCAAAATTCCTTTTTTTAATAGGTTCTTTGTCAAACCCTAGGCTATAACCCACTTGAATGCCCTATTTTTCTGACTATGCATAGAATTATAGTCATAAACTTTCATTTTCCACACATTAAACTTAAACATCTTGTCTAAAACTTCTAGAATATAAAAAAAAAGGCTACCAAGATTATCTCCACTAGATATTAGTAGATTTCAATTAATAAAATGGAAGAAACTTGAATTACAATATCTCTATTTACCCTAACAGGGGTTTTTACCAGTCTACAACAAATTCTTAATATCTTGAACAAATATAAACCAAAATTCATGAAACAAATTACAAAAGGAGGGTAATTTATTCTACTACCTCTTACAAATAATTAGACACCATTTATTGCTTGTACAGGTTCGTACAAAACAAGAGCACAAGGATTTTCTGTCAAATAATGCAAGAAACAATCATTTTCATTGATCAAAATCTTATTCACAACCACCCACCAGTTAGAAAATGCATACAAGTCCTTTTTAAAGGAATTACACATGACTCATCACATTCCAACTAATTTCTAACTACTTCCCATCATTTAGACCCACCTGACCTTTGACCTTCCTAATGTTTCTTTATGCAATTTTGCAAGTTTTTACATCTTTCTGGACACCTTTTCACATTTTGTAAAATGAACATAAAACTTGAACCTTTAACACTCCTAATGACCTATTCATGAGAAAAATGACCTACATAACCTTATTAAAAGATAAAGACACAAAATTTGATCAATTTTGAAGAATTTGCATGATGGAAACATGATGTAGCCAAGATGCTCTTGCATCATTTTGGTACTACATCCTAGGACTCTATTTTAGGCCATACAAAGATTTCATCAATTTTCAAACCAATTTAAGTTTTACTTTCACCATGTAGTGGTCTCGCTGTGTCATAAATATCCTCCTTGAAGTCACCATGAAGGAAATAATTTTTCACATCCATTTACTCAACCTCTAAATCATAAGAAGTAGGAATAGGAAGAAAAAATATAATTGATGTCATTTTTGCAATAGGAGAAAATATTTCACCATAATCAACACCCTCAACTTGAGAGTAACCTTTTGCAACCAACCCTTCTTTATATTTCTTAGTACTTCCATCTAAACCAATCATTTTCATGAACACCCATTTAAAACTAACATTTTTTTGTCCATCAGGCAATGGTAGAAGTTCCCATGTATTATTCCTTTAAAAAGCTACCATTTCTTAATCCATAACAATCTTCTAGTATTCTAAATCATTCACACCTAATGCCTCTTCTAATGATCTAGTCTCATCAATTTTAGTATTTAAAGGAAAAATAAATCTTCAATCATTAGGTGAATGCCTTTTAGGCAGTTGTTTGTGCCTTGTAGACTTAGGAACAAGCTAGGTTGGAGGTTAGTCCTCCTCTTCTAAATATTTAGAGCTAGATGAGCTCTCCTCAACTTCTTGTCTATCCATGGGCTTCGATTCAACTTTCTTAGGTGTAGAAGGAAATTGAATCACATCTTCCTATTTACTTTTTTCTAGATTCAATGTAATAGAAGAAGGCTAAGTTTCACTAAAACTAACACTTCTACTATGTAATACCTTCTATGCAACATGATCCCAAAGCTTGTATTCTTTCACACCATAATTGAATCTGATGAAGATACATCTCATAGCCTTGTTCTCCAACTTTGTTCACTTCTCCTTTGGCACATTTGCATATGTCTCACAACCAAAAGCTGTAATATGTCTTAGTGAAGGCCTGCGATCTGACCATGCCTCTATAGGTGTCTTATCAACAAGATTTGATGTAGGAGACCTATTACTCAGGTAAAAGTAGTGACAATAGCTTTAGCCCAAAACATTTGTTCTAGACCACCACCACTCAACATACTCCTAGCCTTCTCCATCAATGTCCTATCCATTCTTTTTGTAACTCCATTCTATTGTGGGGAATATGGAGTTGTCTTTTATCTATGAATACCACAATCTTTACATAATTTATCAAAATCATTAGAGAAAAATTCTTCACCATTATCAGCCCTCAGACATTTTATTTTCTTTCCAGTCTCCAACTCAATAATAGCTTTAAGTTCTTTAAATCGACCAAAAATTTTACATTTACTATTTAGAAAATATACCCATGTCCTACTATAATCATCAATAAATGAAACATAATATGTGGATTTACCATTTGAAGCAATATCTACAAGACCAAATGCATCAAAATGAATAAGATCCAATACACCATAGGATTTATGAGAACTTGAGTAAAACTGAACGTTGTTTTTTTTTCCATTAATGCAATGCTCACATAAATGAAATTTTATATTACAATCAGAAAAACCTTCAACGAGGTTTTTATTTTTCAAGGTTTTTAGACCCTTTTATCCAATGTGTCCAATTCTTTGGTTACATAACATAGTATTCTCTGCAGGTAACTTTGAATTAGAAGAAAGAGAACCATTGGGTACCCAAAATCCATGACCATATTTTGAAGGTGAAACCGTCACTTCTTCCATATACTTTCTTTTCACATAAGTACTATTGCACTCATTAATGCATGCATCAAGCTTATAAAATGTGTCATATCTGACACCTCTAAAATCACCATAACACCTCTAACCATCTTGCATATTTCATGATAAAATACTACCTACACAACTACATCTATTTGTTTTCTCACAGATAACAAATTTCATGTTAAACTAAGGATATGCAACACACCATTAATTTTTTTTATTATACCTTCAAGAAACCTGATTTTAACTTTACCATGACCAACAATGTCTAAATAAGAATCATTACCTTGTTGGCCCCATGGTTATTATTGCGCCAAAAGCTCAACCTATTAATGTCTGATACAACTGCCAGAGTTAACGAATCCATGAGATGTGGTTAGTACATGTCATGAATCCCAAGGGCAGCATTGACCATTTTCCAGCAATCTCCCCCTCAACACAAGCCGAGGGGGTTTAAACCTGACACCTTTGGCTTTGATACCAATTGTTGGCCCCACAGTTGTCGTTGTGCCAAAAGGTTGACTTGTTAATGTATGACTGCCAGAGTTAACAGATCCATGGGAGGCAGTTATTCCATGTCACGAATCCCGAGGGAAGCGCTGACCATTTTCCAACAAGTATTTCCTTCTCATGTTTAACTTTGTATAGTGGGAATTTTAATATTTTCTAAACAACCAATAGTAGCTAAGAGCCTCCATGAAATTTTTTCCTTAGCCTTAATAATTTAACTATAAATATCTTTGTATGCTACTATAGCAGTATTATAGTAATTTAAATCTTTGGTTCCTCTATTTTTTATAAATAAAATAAAATATCCATAATGGAATATCATTGTTTCTCATGTAGGACCAAGTCTTTAATGTAAAAGATAATTTCATACCATTAGATAATAGTACCATAGAGTTGCATTTAAATTCCTACAATTTTATCAAAGAACAAGTATAACATCAATATGATAGGAAAATTTGTGTTGTACACCTTGCATAATATTATAATATATTTATTTACTTATTATATGGTGCACCTAGGGAATCTAGGGGTGAATGCATCACATGGGTCTAACATTCTTGGGGCCACTTTATGTGTTTTATGTAATATTGGGAAATAAGTTGTAAAATGCATTTATTTAATATTGGGGAAAGTAATTTAAATAAAGTGCCCAATATTAAATGAGGAGTTGATGGTTTTGTAAGATCATGGTATTAGACACATGGTTTAATGTAATACCACTTAGTGGTTTTGTGAGAGATTTTTTCTATAAAAGCAACCACATGGGATAGTTTTTTAAGGTTGGATAGTTGGCTATTTTGGCTAAGGGGTTGAGGCTAGCTCTTGTTAGCATTTTTGAGGGTTTGAAGCATGGCATGGTATGTGTGGTTACATGCCTTTTTACATGGAGTGACTGTTGCGGGCTTAGTGTTTCAAAGGTGTTCATGGAGGACTCTAAAGATGTACTATAATATTTATTGTTGAATAACACATGAGTTATGGATGCTTTTGGAGGCTAGGTTTTTCACTCTTGAGGGTTTTCATAGGGTATATCTTATGTCATCTTTGATGGTATGTTGTTTATTCTTTTGCATATGGATTCTAAATACTTGTTTGCATAGAATTTTTTATTTGGGTTATGTGGAACTTATCTTGGGTGGATGCATATTTCCTTTCATTTGGTATCAAAGCTATGGTTGTGGTTTCTATAACCCCTATTAGAGTAGATCTGTTGTATAGTTAGATCTGGTGTATAGTTCAATCTATGGTTTACATTGAAAGAATGAAGAAATTGCAAGATATGAGCGTTTTGTGCAAGTTTTTTTTATAGATTTGGAGTTTTGGGGTTACAAATTTGTGCTTATTTTTTGTAGATCTGGGATTATGAATCTTTGTTGCAAAAAGGGTTTTTTATGGTTGTTCATAATGAGGGTTTTATAGGGGAAATTTTGTATATGGCCCCTTGGGACAAAACTGTTGGAGTAAATGGTTTTTACCATTTACCCACTTAAGTTTACTTAGGCTGATTATGCATTTAATTTCTCAGGTAGTTTCTTTTCCATATCGGGAAGTTTTATAGCTACCATATATTTCATTCCTTGATGAGGGCACAACCCAAGACAAAGAAAATAACCCACAAACAAGAGAATAATTTTATTATTCAGAAAATGGAGCTTCTTACATGCAGAGGATCTCAATCCCCAAGTTATACAACACATGCAAGTTACAGAAAGCTACAAAATAACCCTTTCACAATATGCGAGCTTGTCCCCAAAAAGCTACCCAAAAATTAGAAACCCGCCCATAAATAGAGCTCCTCATTAGTTTGGAGCCAAAAAAACATTCAAATTTGAGTTTAGGCAGTTTGGTGCCAAAAATTTACAACATGAAGTTCAAATTTCAGAAGAGCATTTGCAATTGTATCTTCTAGAAAGTGCGCCAACTTCCAGAGGCCATAACTTTTGATACGGGACTCCGATTCACGAACAGTTTGAACCGTTACAAAGGTCTTGAAGTCAATAACGCACTTGAAACCAACTATGCTCATTTTGGCAAGTTTCGGGGCCGTTCCAGGAACTCTAAGTGCCTCAAATCTAACTTAGAAGATTTTTAGGTGCAAATCTGGGAAACTAAAACTGCAATATCTTTCAACCCAGAAACAGAAAATAAAAACTGTAAATTGGGAATTTCATTATGATGAAAAGGGTATCCAAAAAATGTAAAAACATCTGAAAACCAAGAAATTTGAAATTTAACTATTTTTGGGTGATGCAAGATTGCCCTTACACCACTCGATGCTTCTGCATCAGACACCGAGGGTAATTTGAGAGGTGACCCCTTCACGTCTCAGATGGTGGAGGAAAACCCAAATGGTCAACCTCTGCCTTAGGTAACCAGGATGAATCTTCAACAGGCCTTCCTTTCCATTTCACCAGATATTCTTCATACTGCCTGTTCTTGGTACTCCTTCCCACACGACTATCCAAGATTTCTTCAATCTCCTCCTTTTCTGAAGTAGGTGTTGGAATCCCACACTGTTCCATCATTGGTACTTCCTCTATGCCACCTTCATTATACTCTATCAAATCTAAAATGTTGAGCACAGGGGAAATGTTGAATCCATCCAGCAACTCTACTTCATATGCATTCCCTGAATCATGCCTCTTCAAAATTTTACAGGGACCGAACTTCTTCATCTCCAATTTGTTATATGTTCCCATTGGAAACTTTTCTTTCTTCAAGTGGACCATCACTTCATCACCAATCTAAAACTCCTTATACCTCCTCTTCTTATCTGCCTTAGCCTTATACTATATATTCATCTTGTTAATATGTTCTCTTACCTTGTCATGTATATCCTTGATGTTTTCTGCAAAATATTTGGCTTCATCACTTATTTTCTTCTCTTGGTCCATCTTCCTCAATTCTGGAGTTGTTCTGGGGCTACCTCCATACACAATCTGGAATGGTGATCTACTAGTGCTTCTGTTGACAGAATTGTTGTAAGAAAATTCTGCCTGGGGTAAGATCAAGTCCCATCCCTTGGGTTTATCTCCTACCAAACATCTCGGTAGGTTACCCAGACTCCTATTAACAACCTCTGTCTGCCCATCTATTTGTGGATGGTGTGTAGAACTGAACTTCAACTCTGTCTTCAGCTTCTTCCACAAGGTCCTCCAAAAGTACCCCACAAATTTGGTGTCATGATCTGAAACAATACTCTTTGGTAGACCATGTAGCCTCACCACCTCTTTGAAGAACAAGTCAGCAATGTGGACTCATCATGGGTCTTCTGACATGGAATGAAATGTGCCATCTTCGAAAACCTATCAACCACCACAAAGACTGAATTATTCCCTCGTTGTGTCGCCAGCGAAGCCGGAACAAAGTCCATACTTATATCGTCCATGGCCTCTCTGGTACAAGTAAGGGTGATACAACTTTGTATTTTGGCTCACTCCTTTAGCCATCTGACATACCCTGACTTTGCACAAACTTCTTTACATCCTGTGACAAGGGCCAATAATAATGCTCAGCGATAATGGCAATGGTCTTATCGACAAAATGTCTTGCCATTCCTCCACTATGCTTCTCCTTTATCAAGTTCTCCCTCATGGAACTCCTCGGGATACACAATTGGCTTCCCTTAAATAACATGCCCATCACGGATTATGAAATCCAGCCACCTTGTCTATCCACTGTAATAGGTTCCTTGCAAGCTTTCCAAGCCTCTGCAAAATCGGGATCTTCTACATACAATGTCTTGAGTTCATTGAACCCAACCACTTCAATCTGCATCTTTGTCATCAATGTATGCCTCCTATTTAAGGCATCTGCAACCCTATTTGACTTCCCACTCCTATGTTTCAAAACAAGGTATAACTTTGCAAAAACTCTACCCATTTCATATGCCTTTGATTTAATTTTCCTGACTATTTATGTATGCCAAAGGCACGATGAGTTAGTATATAGAACAAATTCAGCCCGGACAAATAATGTCTCCATTTCTTTAATGCTTGAACTATTGCATAAAATTCCTGATCATATATAGAATGCTTTCTCTTGGAATCCATTTAACTTTTCACTGAGAATAGGCAATGGGCTTACCTTCTTGGCTCAACACGCTCCAATGGCACAACCACTGGCATCACAATCCACTTGAAACACCTTGTTGAAATCTGGGAGGGCTAGAACAGGTTGCTCTATCACTTCTGCTTCAACAGTTCAAGACTTTTTTCTGCTCCAGTGCTCCACTTGAATTCTTTTCTATCCCCTCTCATTGTTTCAGTCAAGGGTCCACAAATACTACTGAAGTTTCTAATGAAGTTTCTATAAAAACTAGCCAAACCATGGAAAGATCTCACCTCGGTAGTAGTTCTTGGGGTAGGCCATTCCAGAATAGCCTTCACCTTCTTTGGGTCCATCTTGAGACCTTCGGCTGAGACAACAAACCCCAAGTACACTAACTCCCTCTTCACAAAATTGCACTTCTTTAGATTAATAAACAGTTTTTCTTCTCTTAACTTCTCAAAGGCTCTCCGAATATGCATCAGATGTTCATCCAATGTCTTACTGAAAATCAAAATATCATCTCAATACACAATAACAAAACTTCCCAGAAATTCTTTTAGTACCTCGTTCATGAGCCGCATAAATGTGTTTGGTGCATTGGTTAGCCCAAAAGGCATGACTAACCACTCGTACAGGCCCTGTTTGGTCTTGAAGGTAGTCTTCCATTTGTCTCCCTCTCGAATCCAGATCTGGTGATATCCACACTTTAGATCAATCTTTGTGAAGTACTGAGCTCCAATCAAACAATCCATTAGGTCATCCATCATTGGCAGGGGAAATCTGTACTTGATTGTTATCTTGTTTATGGCTCGGGAATCTATACACATCCTCCACTCCCCATCCTTCTTTGGTGCTAGTAGTGTAGGTACTGGACATGGACTCAAACTCTCCCGTATCAAACCCTTTCTCAACAACTCTTGAACTTGTCTGTTCAACTCCTCATTTTCTGCTGGAGTCATTCTATGAGCTTCCTTATTTGGAAAACTGGCTCTAGGAATCAAACCAATCTGATGACTGATCTTCCTTATTGGCGGTAAACCCTTAGGTACATTATCAAAAACAATATCCTAAAACTCATCCAACATCCAAGAAACTTCTTCTGGAACCTTCTCACTATCCTCCTTACTCTAGGAATCAATGCATAACACACACGCTTATGCTTCATACCTTCTAAAATTTTTCTTCCATCTACATAACAAATTCTAGCACTATTGTATACCTTTTCTTCAATCTCCTTTAGGGGTTTCAACTTGTGACAAACCCCATCCTTTTTCAAGGAATAAGTTTTTGCATGGCCATCATGTATAGCTCGCCTATCGAACTGCCACGACCTCCCCAACAACATGTGACATGCATCCATGGGGATGATATCATAGAGTAACTCATCATGGTAGCTCCCGATCTTGAACTTTACTAGGCACTGCTCATTGACCAAAACTTTGTGGTCTTTCTACAACTAGGCAATCTGATACGGATGCAGGTGCCTTTCCCTCTTTAGCTTCAACTTTGTGACCATCTCCTCTGACACCAAATTACCAGTGCTCCCACCATCAATAATGACATCAAAACATTTTCCTTCACACTTGCACCTTGTGTGAAATAGATTCTTCCTTTGTTCTAGTTCGCTTTTCCTTGAGTCACTAGGGCTCTCCTAATCATAGGGCTTCTCCCTTTCAACATCAAATGTTCAGATTTGGCCTCCTCATCTGCATGCGCAACCCTTTCACGACCTTCTAGCCTTTTGTCTGCCCTTCCTTGGTGTTGTGGACATTGATAGGCTCGATGCCCTTCTTCACCACACTGGAACCACGTTCCTTTGAAACCACCTCTTCTAGATCCTTGTCCATATCTCCCTCATCATCTACCTCTTTGATCACCACTATTTTGATCATGAGGGCAGTAGAAGTTGTCATTCCTTTGGCTTCGATTGGTACCCACATCTTCACTTTTCTTTTCATCATCATTTTGGCTTCCTAAAGGTCTTCCTATTGCCCCTTCGCTTTTGACCTCCTCATCCTTTTTTCTTGCCATCAAATGTTTTTGTTCGGCTTCTCTTCCACCTTCAAAGCAAACTGATACACATCCTCAATGGTGGTCATTCTGACTAGGCTTAACTCCTCCTGAATGCTCGGTCGTAACCCATTAAGATATCGGGCTACCTTCTCCTTATTGGCCTCTATGGCGGCTTGTTTTGATATTAGTTATGTAGAAAATCTTCCGATTATATTCTTTCCATGAGATCCTACTTCCTTACTTCAACCCTTGCAATTTCTTCAATAGATCTAGCTCGTAGTCCATTGGTATGAACTGCTTTTTTAGTTTCTCCACCATGCAATCCCATTTGGTGATCTTTCCTTTTCCTCTTCAATTTTTCTCCAACTGGAACTCTTTCCACCAAATCTAGCATGGCCCTTCCGACTTCATTTTATAAACAACGTCGGGTCCTCTATTTCCTCATGCCAAAATATTCTTCTAGCTCGTTGATCCGATTCGATCCAACTCTTCGAGGAGTTCGGACTTCGAACAAAGTAGGACTACGCTCTGGATGGCATACGATCTTGAAATGGCCCTTATTAGCTGCATTTGGTCTTGATCAATTGCTTCTTCTTCCTCTTCTACATCACGAACCTTCTTCCTCTCCTTCATCCTCTTTTCCTCCCTTGGGTTTAACCTTCTTCTCAACTACACTTGTAATGCATCAATCTTTCCTGCAGGTGCCAATGCATCTCTTCACTGGCAATTTTGCCACCTCTCAACCACCTGCAACCACCTTTCTGGGCATCCCTCTTAGGCATGCTGTGACCTTGACCCACAACCCACAGATCACGGTGTGGATTTCCTCATGATCGTGATGTCCACACCTCAAAACCTGCTCACGATTACCACTTGATGGGGGAGCGCATTTCGAGAGACACAAAAAATAACCACAAACAAGAGAATAATTTTATTATTTAGAAATGGAATTCTTACATCACGGAGGATCTCAATCCCAAAGTTCTACAGCATTTACAAGTTATAGAAAGCTACTGCAAATAACCCTTTCACGATATGTGAGAGGAGCTTGTCCCAAAGCTACCCAAAATTAGAAACACGCTTACATAAATACAGGAGCTCCTCGTGGTTTTGGAGCCAAAATAACATTCAAATTTGAGTTTAGGCGGTTTGGCATCAAAATTTTACAACATCAAGTTCAAATTTCAAAAGAGCATTTGCAATTGTATCTTCCAGAAAGTGTGCCAACTTCTCAGGGCCATAACTTTTGATCTGGGACTCTGATTCACAAACTGTTTGAACTGTTGGAAAGGTCTCGAATTCAATAACGCACTCAAAATTTTCTATGCTAATTTCAACAAGTTTCGGGGCCGTTCCGGGACCTCTAAGTGCCTCAAATCTAACTAAGAAGATTTTCAGGTGCAAATCTGGGAAACTAAAACTGCAATATCTTTCAACCCAATAACAGAAAATAAAAACTGTAAATTGGGAATTTCATTATGATGAAAAGGGTATCCAAAAATGTAAAAACATCTAAAAACCGAGAAACTTGAAATTTAACTATTTTTGGGTGATGCAAGATTGCCCTTACACCACTGGATGCTCCTGCATCATTCCTTTATAAGGAACTCTGTATAGTATGTAAATTATCTCATTTTTGTTCACTCCTTATTTGGCGAAATGGCCTTGTGTTTCCTCTCTCTATCTCATGAAGGAAATGTTTTGTTGCAGTTGGTGATCTTACACTCACACCAATATGGTATTAGAACCACCCAATTTGCAACTCCTTCCTTGAGAGTTTTTGGTTGAGTTTCTTTGAGATCCAAAAATAATAATTCTACATTTTGTTTGGCATTTGAAATTTTTTAAATTTCAAAATTACCTTATTTTATTTCTGATTATTTTTTATTTTCTTGTTGAAGGGTATTTGTTGGCTACAAATTTGTATTTTATTTCCTATGCTGAATTTTTTTTCCTAGGCATCGTTTCAGTTCTATGGGTGAGGCACTTTTGTTCTTGGCGATGTTGGAGGCCCATTCTTTTTTCTATAGTTTTGATTTGATGCAAAAGTGAAGTACGATTTTCTCTTGTTGAATCACTGGTTGAAAGATGCAATGATTCTCTATTTGGAGGCACATTATTATTTTCCTCCAGAGGTAGTCTTGAAAGTTGTCTTTTCTCTCTCTGTTTGGGTAAGATGCCTCTTGTTTGGGGTCAAATCCTCATCAAAGAGGTCATGGTTCCTTGCCAGGGAGAGGCATCATTCTTCGTGAGGAGCCTTTTTTATTAGGGGAATTCTTTTTCCTAAATGTTCGATTACTGGCACTGGACCGAATTTCCTCTGAGAGCCATTTTTCCATCTATATAACCTCTCCTTAATTCCACCTTATTGCAGTGCTTCATCTTATTGAAGGCATCGGTTTTTACTGAAGGGGGTTCAATTTTTCTTTCTAAAGGCATTTTATTTTGCTAATTGGTTGAGGCTCGATTTGGAGTGGAAAATATTGGACAATTTTATGTTGGAGATTTAGCTGATTTACGCAAGAAGATTGGACATTGACCAGTGCAATGATTTCAAGACCTATAATTTAAACCCCCATTATGTTTGGAGGCATGGACTCTTGGCTGGAAGGCTTGATTTTCCATTGAAACTAGAGGTTGTGTTTCATTCCTAAAGGCATATTTCCCTTTGTAGTGATGTCATTATTTTTCTATATGTGAAATACACCTTCCATATGATTTTGAAGGACCACCTCTTTTTGATTGGAGGCATCATTGTTTGGCGGTTCAAGGTTGTGTTTTTTGCACTCTAGCATTTTAATTTGAAGAGGGCATGTGTTCAAATGTGCAAATCATTGCTGAAATTTGTGAGGCTCGATTCTGTTGTGTAGAATCCAATTCATGTCTTTGGAGGCCGAAAATAGTTTTTGAGAAGGTGCATTTTTCCCAAGGCATACATTTTAATCAAACTTTATATTTTATAAAGTTTTCTATGAAATATTTGTTTAGGGATTCTGTAGTTGAAGTGGAGGTGGGCCCCCATATCTTGAAGTTGTATTATTTGGGATCTTTAGTCCCACATTTGGAGCATAGTTCATTTTCTTAGTCTTCATATACCTCGGTGCAAGTAAATATAGTGTGAGCAAAGGCTCATGTGACCAATGGAAGGTCCTTTCCCACGCATGTGTGATCTACCTTGAGTTGTGATCTATGAGTGGTGACTTGTATATTGCTTGGTGGCGTGACTTGGCAAGGCCCGATTAGCAGTCTGACTTGGCGATTTGGAGTCCACCTAGCCCAAGAGGCTCATTTTTTAGCCCCTATGCATTATGTGGTTGTATGGCATGACTAATTTTTGCAAACCACATATCAACGAAAAGGTATTTTCATCACCTTTATAGTGGTTGAGGAATTTCTTTCATATTTTGTTGATTGGTGGTGCTTTTAATCCATTGAAGTTCAATATTGGATTTGCTCGATTCTCAACCTTTTTTTCTTCCTGAAGTATTTTGAGAAGGATTCATTTGCAATATTTGGGAGTTTATAATTGTTGTTGAAGGTATTGTCTTTGTATTTTTAGATAGTTATCATAGTTGATTATGGGGTTTTCATTTCATCCTATTGTGATTATGTTGAAAAGGGGAAACTATAAACAATGGAAAGATGGCATCATGAAACATCTTATATGGCTTCATTTGTTACCCCATTTATATAATCTTTTTCCCCTTACCAGTACTGGTAGTAAGAAATTTACATGGAATTGCAAAAGGGATCATGTCCTAGGAGTTGTTACAATGCATATTGATGATGCCACTTTGAATGTTATTGATCATTTTGAGTGTCATCATATGATTTGGACTAAAATTTTGAAATACATGGGGATCTTGCTACTCATCTATTCCCAAAACATCTTGTTTCAAATTGTCTTGTGCCTCTTCATTTTTCAGACAAGACACCCAATGATCACACTACTATGCAAGAGTTTGAATTTTTGGAATACTTTGAGTCTTCAGATGAGGATGAAGAGGGTTCTTTAGATGCTCCTTCTCCATCAGGGAAAATTGATGTACCTTCACCTTCAGTGGTTCATTTTGCAAAGTCATTGATTGAGGCTCCTATCTTTCATGTTCAACAAGACAAGAATGATGCTCCTTCTTCTCTATCAGGGATAGTTGATGTACCTTCACCTTCAATGATTCATTGTGCAAAGTATTTGATTGAGGCTCCTATCATTCTTTTTCATCTTGTGTTTATGATTCATTGACCAAATCTAATGATTCATCATAACCAGTATCTCATTGTCTTCTTGATTGGAATTCGTATTTTCTAGACATTGGTTCATTGTTCATAAAATCTCACATTTCAGATTTGGAAGACACGTTTGAGGGTATATCCCTCCTATTTGATTATAGTTGTGGTATAACTGTTGTCACCCCATATTATTCTTTGAAGAATGTTCATAATTAGTTTCCAATGGTACCTTGTTTGTCACCACCTATTCTGATTGGGCATGTTCCTAATTGGTTCATGGCATCATCTTCCAAGGTCTCAATACACATGAGCATATTTTAGAGACATCATCATACATTTTCATGCTTTTTTCTTTCAATTCCTATCTAGAATGGGAAGCATTCCTACATTTGTACTTGGTTTTGTTTCTTCAAGAAGGGAGACAAGTTGTTTGTTAATATTAGATTATGTTTTGTCTTCAGGCACTTACCATTTTTGTAGGTATTACACATTATGGGGGGGCTACATAGTCTTTCTCTTTCCCTCTTATGGGGGGTTATTTATTGTTGTATATATATATGATGTGTCATTGGGGGTATGATTGAGTCCTCCATCCATGCATTGTTTTTGTTTTCTTTTCTCTCTTTTTGAGAGGGTTTTTTTTTCCCACAGGGTTTTTCTCTTTTTCTCCAGTTGTGAGAGATTTCCTTTCTTCATTGTAAATGGGTACCTAACATGGTTGTGTAGCCGAGACCCATACTGCATCTTCATTTTTTCATAATAGTCTCCCTAAGTTGCACTTAAGGGGGGTGTTGGAGTAAATGGTTTTTACCATTTACCCACTTAAATTTACTTAGGTTGATTAGGAATTTAATTTCTTAGGTAGTTTATTTCCCATATCGAGAAGTTTTATACCTACCATATATTTCATTCCTTTATAAGGCACTCTATACAGTATGTAAATTATCTCATTTTTATTCACTCCTTATTTGGTGAAATGGCCTTGTGTTGCATCTCTCCATCTCGTGAAGGACATTTTTGTTGCATTTGGTTATCTTGGGCTTACACCAACAAAAACTGACCTTAATATTATATCTTAGAGGAGGCTTGAGAGATTAATATTGACATAAAATTCAAACTATTTTGGTTTCTAAGAAAAAAAAAAAAAAAAAAAATTTCCCCCTTGCCCATTCAGTTGTACAACTATCAAATTTACAAAGAGAAAAAATATTTAAATATATATATATATATATATATATATATATATTCCTATGGCTTTAGAAAAAGGTCTTGTGGATTAAAAATTATTAAAACCCAAAACTATTTTTATTAAAAAATATATAACAATGGTTGGGGGGTCGCCAAACCCCCCTTGTGTAGCCAGGAACGTAGGGTATCATGCAGTACCACTGATAGTGGTACTATCAGGCTACCATTTTTAGTACCTTGTTAGGGAAGTGATTGGTTGTTGTTGGCTCCGACCAACAGTTTGTTGGGCCGACCACAACCCACCTTTGTGAGGAAAAAATTAAATACCCACCTTTAATAAAATTAAATACCTGTCTTTAATAAAATTATTATTTTTGGTTCTGCCATACATTAAATTTTTTATATTTCATAGTATTTTTAAATGAAAATCAAAATTAAACCTAGTTTAATAATATTTCAGGTTTGATTTCATGTGGGTGGAACTTCCCAGGTGGCATCACCAGCATAAGTAGGCCACCAGAGGACCATCACTCTACCACCAAGAAGGGAATTATTTTCCTTTTAAATCAAAATTATGTAACTTTTTTCTAAAAGGCATAACTTTCGCGTAGGGTGTCCATTTTTTTTACTTCTTAGACTCATTTGAAAGATGATTTTATTGTCTTCATTTTGGTATCAGTGGATTTTCTAGGTTTTTATTTTTTGGTAGTGATTTTATTGTTGAAATTTGGTTGTCCTTTTCAAGCTTGGAGAGGTCATATCTTGTGCATATGAAGTCATATTTTGGACTTCTTATAATCAATGCAAAGCTTGTTTAGAGCAGTACATAGTGGATCAGGTTTGGAGTTGTTTTATTTTCTATTATTATAATATAATCTATTTATGGGTTCTTTTGACTATGGTGATTCTATGAGTTTATGGAAAGTTAAATCTTGGTGATTTGGTGCTTGTATAATTGTATACTTAGTTGTACATCTGTGATTACTCTCATTTGACATGGCTATCAGTATATTGTTTGATTTGTATGTTGCATTGTTGTTTCTAAAAGTTGTACAATGTTGCAGGTGGTCTATACTTACAGGTTGCATTTATGAATTGGACATAGGTTGTTTATGCCCATAGATACTCTAGTTTTGATGCATTTTTAGTTTGGTAGCTTTAATTAGTCACATGTTTTTTTGGTTTGGTTGTCATGTTGAGGAGGAAAGATGGTATTACCAAGTCCAATCATAATGTTAGACCTATGTAGTTGACTATGTTATGTAGACATGTAGGACATGGTTGGATTGTGTTTCTAGTACATCTGGTGGTGATCATGGTGTCATGTATGTTCCTTGTGCTTTAGGGAATTTGGCATGAAATGATTTTTTATGTAGGTGCATTATTTGTGGTGTTGTATTATTTCCTAATTTGGTTTGTGGTGGTGTATCTTCTTTGTTTGAGGATCATGGATTTTGTTTGTTCTTCATTGAGGAGGTTGTTATCATGATGTCATGGATAGATGATTACAATTTTCAATGGGAGCTTGTGATAGTGATGGTTTGCTAGTGTTGTATCTTCTTGGTTTGAAGATTGTGGTTTGTACTCTTTCCTTTGGGAGCTTGATGTTGAGTTCTTTGATTGCATTTGGGCCATCTAGGGTCTTTATTTAGATTATGATTATCATGTTTCCATGGAGAGATCAATATCATGGTTCAATTGGAGCTTTTGGTGATGATGTGGATTCACCATTTGATGGTGGATGGTCTTTTGTAGTGTTTGTTGGTGTCATGGATGGACTCTTAGATTCTACTTCTATGCAGCGAGTGTTCATTGGCATATTTGGTTTCATTGATAGGGGATGGTTATCTTCATGTGGTTTGGATATGTTGACATCTTGATTAACTATGGAGGACTTCTTTAGTCCTTGGTTGAGGTGTCATGATATTTTATTTTACATATGATCATTTTTTGATAAGATGGTTTTGTTTTATGTCATGATGTACTCTTTATTCTAGATTAGAGTATAGCCATGATAGAGGTTCCTGTTATGTTCATTGGAGCATATGATCTTTTTTTTGAGGAGGTGTGATCTATCATGATGTCATGGTGTGTTCTTGGTTCCATGGTTAGGACTTTGACTTTGATCTTGGTTGGTTCTCTTGGTATTGGGTACATTGATAATTTTCTTGATTTCTTCATGAGGGTGCTATGTTGCATTTCGAGTTCAACATGGATTCATTAGTTGTAAGTACTAATGGATGCTTGGAGATGTAGGTGAGGCTAAGAGAGCTATTTTTATTAGAGAAATTTGTTGATACCGATACTCACTGATGAGGTTTCAGTTGGAAGTTTGAGGAGCCTACAACTTGGTTGGACGTGAGTTCAACATGGACATAGAGGAGATTGTTCTTAGATGAGTCATGATGACTTGGATATCTTGGACGAGCATTCTCATTCCCTACTCTTGGTATACTTTTTGGTTTACCATTTGATATTTATTTCCCATTGTTACTTTCAAATGCATTATCTTTTATGCTTTATCTTCTCATGGATATGGATCTTGATCTATGGTTTTTTAGTTCTAGAGAGTTCATTTGAGGGATGTTGGCATGTTTGTCTACTTATGCATTGTGAGATTATTCATTTATGATGAGTTTAGGATATGTGTTAGGATTATTTCCTTCATTAGGAATGGATTTAGTTTGATCTTAGTTTGGTTTGAGACACATGCATCTTGGTTATGGTTAGATGTTGATAACACTATTATATTTGCAGTTTTATGTACGAGATCATACTTGACATAGTTGGAATTTAGACGTGAGTGTAAAAGGATATGCTAAAAGTTTTGATTTACATATTATCTCTATGGTTTTGTTCTACTTCTAAGATGTTTTGTTTCACATTACATTGGTTTTGAGGTTTGGTTGGAGCTATGGTGATCACTAGGCTTGTGGCCCTATGTTGTCACTTGTTTTCTAGGTGATGCCACGCATGTTCCTTTATCTCTTTCTTTTTTTGGGTGTGGAGAACTTGGGCGAGCTATGGAGACTTGTGGTGAGAGATATATTGTAGCATATTGGTTTGCAATATTTGCATATCTATGTGGATATTCCTTGGTACTACATGATTTTCGTTACACTTCTATATGATGCTAGTGGTGGATAATTGGATGCCTTGACTGGTTTTAGATTTGACATTACCTATGCAGTTGGAGTTCCTAGATGTGTATGTTCATTATAATATCACATAATTGTCACTTGGAGCATGTGATTGCATGTTTTGGGTTGTATATGTTGATGGCATGAGGTTCACTTGCTATTTTTTGTATACCTTTGAGGTATCAATAGATGGATGATTTAGCATTTGTTGAAGATGCTATTTTCAGCTATGGTGATTATATCTTGACAATTATTAATATATACTTGTTACCTTTGGATTGAGTGTTTGTGTATTGAGATATTGGTTGGAGGTAAGAATTATGCTTCATTTGTGATGGACAAAGTGGCATTTCTTTGGATGGATTCTTATCTATATGCGATTTGCATAATGGAGGATGAGATAATTCATGCTTGAGGTGGTGGTCACCTTTATTCTTGTTGTAGGTATCTTGATGGAGTACATGGAGCACTTCATTTCCTTGATGGTATATGTGGCTAGAGGGATTGTTCCCTTGTTCATGTTTGAGTTTACTTGTTTACCCCTTATGCAATGTCTACAACAAGTTGGAAAATGTTAGGATAAGGTGTGTTGTACACCTTTCATAAAATTATAATGTATTTATTTATTTCTTATGTGCTACACCTAGCGAATCTATGGATGCATGCATCACATGGGTCTAGCATTCTTGGGGCCACTTTATGTGTTTTATGTAATATTGGGACATAACTTGTAAAATGTATTTATTTAATACTAGGGAAAGTAATTTAAATAAAGTCCCCAATATTAAATGAAGAGTTAATGGTTTTGTAAGCTCGTGGTATTAGACATATAGTTTATGTAATATCACTTGGTGGTTTTATGGGAGCTTTTTCTATGAAAGAAACCACATGGGTAGTTGTTTAAGGTTGGATAGTTGGATATTTTGGTTCAGGGGTTGAGGTTAGCTCTTGTTATCATTTTTGACGGTTTGAAGCTTGGCATGGAATGTGTGGTTGCATGCCTATTCACATGGATTGCTTGTTGGGGGCTCAGTTTTTCAAAGGTGTTCATGGAGGGCTCTAAGGATGTACTATAACATTTATTGTTGAATAATACATGAGTGGTGGATGCTTTTGGAGGCTTGGTTTTTCCCTCTCGAGGGTTTTCCCATGGTATATCATGTTTCATCTTTAATGGTATGTTGTCTATTCTTTTGTATGTGGATTCTGAATACTTATTTGCATAGATTTTTCTATTTGGGTTATGTGGAAATTATCATGGGTGGAAGCATATTTCCTTTCACAATACATATTTAGATTGTAACAACACTTATCTCTTTAAATATGCATAAGGGAATTCATCCATTTGAGTTTTTATGCATGTTCACATAACACTTATCATTTCCTTATGACAAAAAGTATAATAGGATTATAACATTTTCCATGCATTAGAATGAAACTATTTTTTTTTTAAAAATAAACTTAACTAATTCCAATGATCATTTTCATGAATTTTATAATAACACTAACATACTAGGTTGTTGTAATTTTTTAAAAATTGGCTTTGATATGGTTGAGATTCGACATGAAATACTCAAAACGGTAATTTTTTATTAGTGTAGGATCATGGGGTCCAAAAATAGGCCCTTAAGTGGCAATGAAAATTTAGAAAAAGAGAGTAAGGCAACTTGACATAAAAATTTGAAAAGGTTATTAACATAATTTTAGAAAATATGTAAGAATAGAATTTGTAAAAAATTGAATGTAGTTATTAAGATACTATTGCTTTCTTGGAAAAAATATAAATTTATTTGGTAAAAAATTGAAATTTCAATGCAGTAGTACTAAATGTTTAGGAAAAAATAAAAAATAGGTGTATGCCTGACAAACCTAAGAACAAGAAAAAAATAACATATTTTTTTGAAACTTTCAATATAAGTAGACACATGCTCGAATGTGCCACATTTTTTTTGCTAATAAATAATTAGTTATAAATTTTTATTAAATTTTTTTAAAAATATTAAAACATGTTTGCCTAACCACCATAACTTGGTCAAAAATTTATGAAATTTAATCTTTTTTTTTTATCCTATAGTATATGAAGCATAGAATGTGCCACATCTTTCAGATTCGAAAAATGTAAAATCATTTAAGAATTATAAATGTTTTTCAATCAGCCTATAAATTAGTATTTTAGTTAAAATGTATGTATAAAATCAATAATAATTATATATTTATTTCCAAATAAGACATATCTTATATTTTTGGAAACCTGACAATTTTCTCATTAAACCCTTTTTATTTCATCAAATTAGGACTAAACAAAGATCATCAGCCATTTTTTCAGTATATCGCCACTTTTTGGACCTGCATGATCCTATACTCACCCTTTTTCAAAAAAAAATCTCATTGAGGTGTCATGGCAAGGGTTTCTAGATGGAAGGCCTTGGAAAAATCCTACATATTAGTTAGAACACCGTAAATAACCAAGACAATTTAGGGGTCAAGGTTATGTATGCCCTTCTCCAAGGACATGGAATAATGGGAAGAGTTCTATAGGCTAGCAAAAGAAAATATTCTATCATCAACATTTAGGCCAGTACAAAAATTGAGGCCCTACAAGCACTCTCTGAAAGGAATTGGAAGGTAGGAAAGGTCCTATGACTTTTCCTAATAATATATCCATCTCAAAACCAAGTCCATCTAGTGCCCTATTTAAACCTCCTTTTCCAAGGAAACTGTAGCTCTAAAGCCCCACTAGAAACTTGTCAAGAAACATAATCAAGAGAGCTCATGTCCCAACTTTCAATAAAATGACACAAACCTGAGCCCATAGTTATAGCAAAAGGATGCAAACTTTTTAGCTAATCAATGCACAACAACCCAAGAAAGTGAAAGAAACAAAAGTCTAGGAGGCACTATCTAGGTGACATTCTTAGAAGAACACCTTAACTTTCGAATCAAGGAGCTTCATGAAAACGATCATTGGAAAATTTTGGAATCTTAACCCTACTAAATTTGTTTTCATTAAATGGGTTGAGGACCACTAGGTGGGAGTTAATGAAGTTCATTAAATATACAAGGGTAAATGGTTTTTTATTGCTATTTTATTTTTTGAAGCAAACTAGGGATGCAATTTTCAAATTGAAGATGTGGTTTTTACAAAGTGGGGGACTATATATTCAACCGTAAATCCCCAACTTTAAGCCTTCATCTACAATGATAAGGTTTGTGTTGTTTTAGGTGTAACTACTGAGTAAAAGCACAAAGTTGTCACACTTTTAGACAAGTTATCAACACAACTAAATTTAAGTATTTCTAACTAAAAATCAATTTTGGTCAAACATATGATCTAGGAAGATTCATTCTAGCTAAGTTAGATACTTTCACAATGTTTTCAACTAAAATTGTTGGCTTAAAATATATGGAGTGTGACTTTGAGGCCAATTTACCAAAAAAAAAAAATTAATTGAAAAACTTGATGTTTTAATAACTCCTACTCATGTAAATAACATTTTTTTTTAAATATAAAAAATACCCTTTTGTAGATCCATAAGTATAGTTTTCAAAAATAAATTTATTTAAATAGTTTAATTATTATTTATATTTTATTTTTTATTTTTACTAAAAGTATGTTATCAACCCAAAATATTAGGTTGATTACCATGCCAAAGAAAAATACTAAAACTTATTAAAAGTTTTGAAAAAATATGATGCACTAGATAAAATAATCTATATCAAGTTGGTATTGTTTTTTCCTATTTTAGATAAATATTTAATATGAATGTTGACGCTGAATGGAAACAACTATTTTTTAATACATGCACATTTTAATATTTATTGAAAAATATATATTTATCAAAACTAGAAAATAAATCCATGCACTAAAGTTTTAAGTTATAAATACACACAAAAAAATTGAAAAAAAAAAAAAAATTACTATAAAAAGTTTGATGTCTCATTTAACTTCATTTTTCAAGATTCTATCAACAACTAAATTTTATTGTTAATTTATTAAAAACTTAGTTTAAAATTATTTTTTATTTTTTTTAAAATAAAAATATAAAATATAGTAAAAAAAATGCATTTTACTAGTTTACATCATTTCAAAATTCAGAACATATGTGCCACTTTTTAGTGATTCAAGTTTAAAAATTGGGTCAGTGTTCATCATTTCCTTTATAAAGTGTGACACAACTTTGTACTTTTACCCTGCCTATCCTTCCACTTAAATACAAAGTTCGCTAAATAGTAGAAATCATGGGAAATCAAATGGGTATCTTCGTGAAGCTTGATCAGACCTATTTTGATAACAAAAAAGATTTGATTAGGTTCTATGTTCTATTAGATAACACTAACCCTCTTCCATCAGATTTTTAAATTCATTCTAGGAGTGGGACCTAGCAACAGGAATTTTTTTTCAAAGGGCCAGAAATAGAATTTCATTCTTACCATCTAAATACTCACCTGAGTATAAAATGTTTGTATCAAGATATATAATATTCGAAGGCCTACAAGGATCAAGATATCATACCAACTAATAAAATAATCCTTCCCAAAAATGATTTTATTCCATTTCCAAAAATTTCTTCAATAGTTAAAAAGGTGACATAAAATAGTATTGAGTATTTGGAGGAAAGTCCTCCAAAAATCACATTGGGAGATAAGGACCCAATGAATGTCCAACTAGAAAAGGAGTTTTATCCTTCAGAGGTATCATCTTGTACCAAGGACATTAAAGTTTTAGTGTAGTTGAATGTAATTTTGGAACTACCAGATCTATAGGCATTCAAAAATGGTAGTAGGAATACACAATCTAATAGTATTATCCAGAACCTAGGGGTAGAGGAAAATGTAACTCAAGGTGTTTCTTTAGTAGTTCTTGACACATTGGTTGAAGATTTAGTTAAGCAGTTTGGATAACAAGTGGTCTCTCAGAACACCTCTATTAAAGCTATGGAACTAAATACTCCTCCTATCCCTCACAATTGTTAGAGTTTCCAATAAACTCCAGAAAACCAAGATCATTTGCACAAACTGGATTTTCCTTTTACAAGGAGAAATAAAATATGCAAGAGAAATTTGTAAAGGATGTGTAAATATTATTATTATTGGGAATAATACATGAGATGAATTGCTTTTATAAAAAAATATTCAAAAACCTAAAGGTAAAATCTAATTTGGACCCAAGTAAACTTAATAAAGTGTAATAAAATATTGAATTACACCAAAAAGAATGAAATAAAAATATATCTTTCTGCATAGAATCACAACTAGGATATTATAGAATACATTCCCCTAGGTTCTCAAGTTCCCTCCTCAAGGTCTTCATCAACAATGGAAGAACAAATCCTATTAGAAGTAGGAGGAAAAATCATCAAAAATATCAATGAGGAGGATTTGAATGATTTTTATTACTCTCAGTCAGTTTCAATCTCTGAGAAATAATTTGATGTGTCTACCTTGTCTCCTAAAAAAAATACAATGAATGACAAAAAGTATAAGAAAAATACAAGAAGAGATCACAGTAGATTTGAAGAATACCCTAGAAAAAAATCTGCATGAGAGACCGAGGAGTGCATGTATCTCTCCTCAAGACCAATGAAAGTCCTTTTGTGAAATGTTAAGGGATTAAATTCCCCTAACAAAAGGTTTGTGATTAAGCATTAGATTGGTTCAAGCAATGATAATATTTTTTTTACTACAATAAACTAAAATTTTAGATGAACAAAATAAATAAATCCTAACTAAATGGTCCAAATGGGATGTGCTTTATACTCTTGCATTAGGGGCATCAGGAGGACTAGCAGTATTAAGTGACCTGCACAAGGCCAAGGAAGAGTTGATTGCAGCCCAACAATGGTTAATGCTTGTCAAGATTCAATATATACACCACATATTTTGGATCTTCAATGTTAATGGTCTAACATCAACTACTAACAAGAAACAGGCATGGGACTCTTTGACAACAACCCTCTTTTTGTTAAGGGAGGAATTGATTATCTTAGGAGTGAATTTTAATGCTATTACCTTTGTAAAATAAATAATAGAGGTATCATCCCCCCTCTAGAATAAATGGAGCACTTCTCAGATTCTATCTTGGATAATGCATTGATAGATTGTTTACCAACTAATGGTAAATTTACTTGGACAAATAGAAGGAAGATTTTTTTGTCTCATTGCAAAGAGACTAGATAGATTTCTCACCTCCATGTTATATGGACCAACAATAATTTTAAATATTCCTCTTCCATCCTTTCATTCTAGGTGAAATCACAATACTATGTCCCAATTTTTTGCCAAGATGGACATTTATATCAATATTTTTAAGAGAATCTTCACCTTTTGAGACCTATACTAGCTAAACTATTAAGAATTTGAAGATGATGCAAACTAGTGATTTCTAGAAATTTGTGTGTATATTCTAAATATAATTTTATTTTAAAAAATCTAAAATAAATCATCAATATTTCAACATATCCTTTAATAAATTTATTTAAACAATAAACAACAATTTCAGAAAGTAACGTTTATATCATCAAACACAATTTTTTCGATAAAGGATTAAATTCTATTATTTAAAATATAGATTGATGAGGGCATAGCCCGAGACACAAAAAATAACCCACAAACAAGAGAATAATTTTATTATTTAGAAAATGGAGCTTCTTACATGTAGAGGATCTCAAATCCTCAAGTTCTACAACACATGCAAGTTACAGAAAGCTACAGAATAACCCTTTCGCAATATGCGAGCTTGTCCCCAAAAAGCTACCCAAAAATTAGAAACCCACCCATAAATAGAGCTCCTCTTTAGTTTGAAGCCAAAACAACATTAAAATTTGAGTTTAGGCGGTTTGGCGTTGAAAATTACAACTTGAAGTTCAAATTTCAAAAGAACATTTGCAATTGTATCTTCTAGAAAGTGCGCCAACTTCCCGGGCCATAACTTTTGATCTGGGGCTCTGATTCGCGAACCGTTTGAACCGTTGGAAAGGTCTTGAAGTCAAGAACATGATAAAAATTTTCTATGCTGATTTCGGCAAGTTTTGGGGCCATTCTAGAAGCTCTAAGTGCCTCAAATCTAACTTGGAAGATTTTCAGGTGCAAATCTGGGAAACTAAAACTGCAATATCTTTCAACCCAAGAACATAAAATAAAAACCGTAAATTGGGAATTTCATTATAATGAAAAGGGTATCCAAAAATATAAAAACATCTAAAAACTAAGAAACTTGAAATTTAACTATTTTTGGGTGATGCAAGATTGCCCTTACACCACTGGATGCTCCTGCATCAGACACCCAGGGTAATTTGAGAAGTGACCCGTCACATCTCGGATGGTTGAGGAAAACCCAACCGGTCAACCGTTGCCTTAGATAGCCAAGATGAATCTTCAATAGGCCTTCCTCTCCATTTCACTAGATATTCTTCATACTACCTGTTTCTGGTACTCCTTCCCACATGACTATCAAGATTTCTTCAATCTCCTCCTTTTTGAAGTAGGTGTTGGAATCCCTGCTTGTTCCATCATTGGTACTTCCTCTCGCCACCTTCATGATACTCTGTCAAATCTAAAATGTTGAACACATGGGAAATGTTGAATCCATCTGGCAACTCTACCTCATATGCATTCCCTAAATCATGCCTCTTCAAAATTTTACAGGGACCAAACTTCTTCATCTTCAATTTGTTATATGTTCCCACTGGAAACCTTTCTTTTCTCAAGTGGACCATCACTTCATCACCAATCTGAAACTCCTTATACCTCCTCTTCTGATCTGCCTTAGACTTATATTGCATATTCATCTTGTTAATATGTTCTCTTACCTTCTCATGTATATCCTTGATGTGTTATGCAAAATCTTCGGCTTCAGCACTTATTTTCTTCTCTTGGTCCATCTTCCTCAATTCTAGAGCTGTTTTGGGGCTACCTCCATACACAATCTGGAATGGTGATCTACCAGTGCTTCTGTTGACAGAATTGTTGTAAGATAATTTTGCTTGGGGTAAGATCAAGTCCCATCCCTTGGGTTTATCTCCTACCAAACATTTCAGTAGGTTACCCAGACTCCGGTTAACAACCTCTATTTTCCCATCTGTTTGTGGATGGTGTGCAGAAATGAACTTCAACTCTGTCTTCAGCTTTTTCCACAAGGTCCTCCAAAATTACCCCACAAATTTGGTGTCACGATCTGAAACAATACTCTTCGGCAGACCATGTAGCCTCACCACCTCTTTGAAGAACAAGTCAGCAATGTGGACTGCATCATAGGTCTTCTGACATGGAAAGAAATGTGCCATCTTCGAAAACCTATCAACCACCACAAAGACTGAATCATTCCCTCGTTGTGTCCTTGGCAAACCAACAACAAAGTCCATACTTATATCCTCCCATGGCCTCTTTGGTACAGGTAAGGGCTGATATAAGCCTGTATTTTGGCTCACTCCTTTAGCCATCTAACATACGCTACAGCTTTGTACAAACTTCTTCACATCCTGTGACAACTGAGGCCAATAATAATGCTCACTGATAATGGCAATGGTCTTATCTCGACCAAAATGTCCTGCCATTCCTCCACTATGCTTCTCCTTTATTAGGTTCTCCCTCATGGAACTCCTCGAGATACAAAATTGACTTCCGTTAAATAACATGTCATCCTAGATTATGAAATCCAGCCACCTTGTCCATCCACTATAACAGGTTCCTTGCAAGCTTTCCAAGCCTCTGCAAAATTAGGATCTTCTGCATACAGTGTCTTGAGTTCATTGTACCCAACCACTTCAATCTGCATCTTTGTCATCAATGTATGCCTCCTACTTAAGGCATCTGCAACCCTATTTGACTTCCCACTCCTATGTTTCAAAACAAAGGTATAACTCTGCAAAAACTCTACCCATTTCATATGCCTCTAACTTTCCTTGACTATTTATATGCTGCAAGGTGGATGATCATTATATAGAAAAAATTCCTTTGGCAACAAATAATGTCTCCATTTCTTTAATGCTTGAACTATTGCATAAAACTCTGATCATATCAGAATACTTTCTCTTGGCATCATTTAACTTTTCACTGAAATAGGCAATGGGCTTACATTCTTGGCTCAACACTGCTCCAATAGCACAACCACTGGCATCACAATCCACCTGAAAGCACATTGTTGAAATCTGGGAGGGCTAGAACAGGTTGCTCTGTCATACCTTCAACGAGTTCAAAACTTTTTTCCCTCCAGTGCTCCACTTGAATTATTTTCTATCCCCTCTCATTGTTTCAGTCAGGGGTCCACAAATACTATTGAAGTTTCTAATGAACTTTTATAAAAACTAGCCAAACCATGGAAAGATCTCACCAGTAGTAGTTCTTGGGGTAGGCCATTCAGAATAGCCTTCACCTTCTCTGGGTCCATCTTGAGACCTTCTGTTGAGACAAAAACCCCAAGTACACTAATTCCCTCTTCACAAAACTGCACTTCTTCATATTAATCAACAGTTTCTCTTCTCTTAACTTCTCAAAGGCTATCGAATATGCATCAGATGCTCATCCAACGTCTTACTGAAAATAAAAATATCATCTAAATACACAATAACAAAACTTCCAAGAAATTCTTTTAGTACCTCGTTCATGAGCTGCATGAATGTGCTTGGTGCATTGGTTAGCCCAAAAGGCATGACTAACACTGCATCATGATCTTTGGTCTTGAAGAGGCCCGGGTCTTCCATTAGATCTCCCTCTTGAATTTGGATCTTGCGATATCCACTCTTGGATCGATCTTTGTGGAAATCTTGAGCTCCACTCAAGCGGTCGGGGGAAATCTGTACTTGATTGTTATCTTGTTTATGGCTTGAGAATCTGTACACATCCTCCCCTCCCCATCCTTCTTTGGTGCTAGTACTGCAGGTACTGCACATGGACTCAAACTCTCCCGCATCAAACCCTTTCTCAATAACTCTTGAACTTGTTTGTTCAACTCCTCATTTTCTGCTGGAGTCATTGTATGAGCTGCCTTATTTAGCAAACTGGCTCCAGGAATCAGATCAATCTGATGGTGATCTTCCTTGTTGAGCAGGTAAGCCCTGCATTACATTATCGAAACAATATCTTGAAACTCATCAACATCCCGAAACTTCATACGGAACCTTCTCCACTATCCTCCTTACTCCCTCTAGGAATAGTACATAACACACATGCTCATACTTCATACCTTCTAAAAAATTCTTCCATCTACATAACAAATTCTAGCACTACTACACTCACGTTTTCTTGATCTCGTTTAGGGTTTCAACTTGTGACGAACCCCATCCTTTATCAAGGAATAAGTGTTTGCTTGTCGTATGTATAGCTTCGCCTATCCAATTGCCACGGCCTCCCCAACAACATGTGACATGCATCCGTAGGGATGATATCCTGAGAATTACCTCATCATGGTAGCTCCCAATCTTACTAGAGCCTTGCTCATTGGCCAAAACTTTGTGGTCTTCACGCCGTGGAAATCGATATAGATCTTGAGGTGCCTTTCCCTCTTCGACTTCAACTTTGTGACGATCTCTTCTAACACTAGATTATTAGTGCTCCCACCGTCAATAATGACATCACAATATTTTCCATTCACACTTGCACCTTGTATGAAGCAGATTCTTCCTCTGTTTTTGTTCCTTTTCTTCACTCACTAAGGCTCTCCTAATCACTAGGGTTTCTTCCCTTTCAGCATCATCTGAATGTTCGGATTGGGCCTCCTCATCTGCATGCATAACCCTTCCACGACCTTCTGGCCTTTTGTCTTCCCTTCCTTGGTGTTGTGGACATTCATAGGCTCGATGCCCTTCTTCACCACACTGGAAACACGTTCCTCTAAAACCACCTCTTCCAGATCCTTGTCCATATCTCCCTCGTCCTCTACCTCTTTGATCACCACTGTTTTGATCACGAGGTCGATAGAAGTTGTCATTTCTTTGGCTTCGGCTAGTATCCACATCTTCACTTGTCTTTTCATCATCATTTCGGCTTCCTGAAGGTCTTCCATTGCCCCTTCTGCTTTGACCTCCTCGTCCTTTTTGATTGCCATCAAATATTTTTTTCAACTTCTCTTCCACCTTCAAAGCAAACTGATACACATCCTCAATGGTGGTCATTCTGACTAGGCTTAACTCCTCCTGAATGCTCGGTCGTAACCCATTAAGATATCGGGCTACCTTCTCCTTATTGGCCTCTATGTGACCCGTTCTGATGATTATCTTGTGAAAATATTAGTATATTCTTTCACAGATCTGCTTCCTTGCTTGAACCCTTGCAATTTCTTCAACATATTTAACTTTCGTAGTGCTTGGTATGAGCTGCTTCTTCGGTTTTCTCTACCATGCGATCCCATCGGTGATCTTGACTTTTTCCTCTTCGATTTCTTTCCAACTAGACCTCTTCCCACCAAATACTGGCATGGCCCTTTAGCTTCATTTTGCAAACTTAACCCGATCTGGGTCCTGTATTTCCTCATACTCAAAATATTCGTCTAGCTCGTTGATCTAGTCGATCAACTCTTCCAAGTTCAGACTTCCGGAATAATTGGGGACTTCTGCTCTGGGTCTTTTCCTGATCTTTGAAATGGCCCTTATTAGTAGCATTTGGTCTTGATCAATTTGCTTCTTCTTCCTCTTCTACATCTGAACCTTCTTCCTCTCCTTCATCCTCACTTTCCTCCCTCGGGTTTAACCCTCTTCTCAACTGCTCTTGTAACGCAACAATCTGTCTCTAGAGGGCTGCCGGTGTATCTCTTCCACCAGCATTTCTCTTGCCTCGACCACCTCTCGCACCACCACGCCTACCGGGCATCACTCTTGGAGGCATCTTTCTTGACTTCGACCCACAACCACTGTCTTGATGCAAAGCGCCTCACGATCGGTGATCTGTCCACACACTCAAGAAAACCCGCTCTGATACCACTTGATGAGGGCATAGCCTGAGACACAAAAAAAAGCCCACAAACAAGAGAATAATTTTATTATTCAGAAAATGGAGTTTCTTACATGCAGAGGATCTCAAATCCCCAAGTTCTACAACACATACAAGTTATAGAAAGCTACAGAATAACCCTTTCGCAATATGCGAGCTTGTCCCCAAAAAGTTACCCAAAAAAATTAGAAACCCACCCATAAATAGAGCTCCTCTTTAGTTTGGAGCCAAAACAACATTAAAATTTTAGTTTAGGTGGTTTGGCACTAAAAATTACAACTTGGAGTTCAAATTTCGAAAGAACATTTGCAATTGTATCTTCTAGAAAGTGCGCCAACTTCCCAGGGCCATAACTTTTGATCCAGGGCTCTGATTCACAAACCGTTTGAACCGTTGGAAAGGTCTTGATGTCAAGAACACGCTCAAAATTTGCTATGCCAATTTCTGGAAGTTTTGGGGCCATTCTGGAAGATCTAAGTGCCTCAAATCCAACTCAAAAGATTTTTAGGTGCAAATATGGGAAACTAAAACTGCAATATCTTTCAACACAAGAATAGAAAATAAAAACTGTAAATTGGGAATTTCATTATGACGAAAAGGGTATCCAAAAATGTAAAAACATCTAAAAACTAAGAAACTTGAAATTTAACTATTTTTGGGTGATGCAAGATTGCCCTTACACCACTGGATGCTCCTGCATCATAGATTCTTAACATCAATATCTAGGGAAAGGATATGTTTTCATAATTTTTTATTACATATATTTTTTAATTAATTTTTGAAGTCAGTGTAACTATAATTTGGACATAGGTGTATGTCATCAAACATAACTTGTTGTGTATATATTGAAATCCAATTTTTTTTGGTGAATCTAGGTCATCAATAACTAGGGAAAAGATGTTTTTTGAATTTTTTTACAATAGTTTACAATTTTTCCACCTTTCTAGAATGAAGAACTTTATGTTCGGTGAAAATTTGAAAATTAAATACATGATAAAATGAAAACATATCAAAACTATACTTATTGGAAACATCATTTTGAGGGCTATGATATTGCAAAATATAATTTCTAAAAGACTTTATTTAATCCCTTAAAGGTAAAGAAAATGTGCTTTTTGGTGAGCATTTTGATAGGTGTCAAGAGAACTCCATTGTGGGTATGACTGAATACTAGAGGGGCTCTATCCAAGGGTGTTTTATGTAAAGGGGTCTTATCTAATCCACTTCAATTAAAACCGTTTAGATGGAACATCTCAAAGATTAAATCATTAGTTTTTAATTAATTTTTGAAGTCATTGTAACTATAATTTGGACATAGGTGTAAACATAACTTGTGTATATATTGAAATCCAATATTTTTATGGTGAATCTAGGACATCAATAATGAGGGAAAAGATATTTTTTGACCTTTTTTCACAATGGTTTACTATTTTTCCACCTTTGTAGAATGAAGAACTTTATGTTTGGTGAAAAAATGAAAACATATCAAAACTATACTTTTTGGAAACATCATTTTGAGGGCTACAATACTACAAAATATAATTTCAAAATGACTTTATTTAATCCCTTAAAAGGTAAAGAAAATGTGTTTTTTTTGCAAGCATTTTGATAGGTGTCAAGTGAACTCCATTATGAGTATGATTTAATACTAGATGGGTTCTATCCAAGGGGGTTTTATCTGAAGGGGTCTTATCTAACCCACTTCAATTAAAATCCTTTAGATGGAACATCTCAAGGCTTAAATCATCATTATTTACCAAAATTGAGACACACTATTGTAGCAATACCCTTCTAGATATGAGATCATTATCCAATCCATCTAGATATCATTTGGAATTTGATACCAAATAAATTCAAATCATCCATTAAATTTGAACACATGTCATTTAGGGATGAAAAATGGTAGAATGCACCATTCATTGCAGGCTCCAAACCTTACCAATTAGCAAAAAAATACCAATTCATAAAATGTTATATGAAACAATGGAACCATCTTCATTTAAAAAATATCTTTGAAAACAAAAATTCTCACTCAAAAAACTCAAGAGCTCATTAAACAAGTTATTCAAAAGGTTATGAACAATGAATCATTCTACTATCGAAATGGACTTTAGAAATAACTCGAAGAAGTTATTTGTAGAGAAGAAACATATTTGAAAAAAAATTCAAGAGAAACTTTGGTTAAAATAGGGGGATAGGAACACCAAGTTTTTAGACAACTCAACCAGGGTCAAACTTAATTCTACCACAATTATTTCTATAAATTCTTCATCTAATAAAATTCTACAAGAAAAGCAATGGATTGAAAATGAGGTCATTCTATTTTTTTCCAACCTCTTTACCAAACAAGCAAATCAGGACCCTAATGTGGTTGGAAATGAGCAGGAGTTTAAATTTCATTCCAAAATTACTTAGTCTAGGTCATAACAAGTTTCTCCTAGCTCCATTCACCTTGGAATAGGTCAAAACTTTAGTTTTTGCACTTTCCACAGATAAAGCTCCTGGACTAGACAATTTCATTACAATATTATATCAAAAAAATTGGGATTTTATGTGAAGAGATATCTAGTTGGCTTTAGAAGAATCTCATTGAAATGAAAAAATGTTAAAAGAGATCAATGCAACTCATATTTATCTTATACCCAAAGTCAAAAGACCCACCTAGTTTACAAATTTTACACCCATTTCCCTTTGCAATACTATATACATTTTTTTTCTAAAGCAATCACCCTAAGGATTTCAAAACTCATTCCAAGCATAATATCAAAGGTGTTGGAAGAATGAAGAAGAATGACCATCTCTATAGCTTTTGGTTGTCATTGATGTCACCATGTTGTGATTGCAAGTCTAAATCAGTGCTTGATCTGGTATTTTGGTCTGGTATCTAAACCGATATTCAAGCTACACCCTCTAGTATTCTATTCTACAATCCTCCGAAATTGGTTGTTTATGCTTTCAGTTTAGGGAAACATTTTATGATTACTGAAGGCATGTATGTTAAGAATTTATCATGCTCTGGTGCTCATACGACGTATTGGCATTATTATGTTGATTGCTTTTGAAAAGAAGTCAATTTTTGGCTGACTTCTTGGATTAGTCGTGATATGGTGAATTATTTTTTTTATGTGGATATATGTACGAAATATCCTAGGTCCATACTGATAGGATGTAGCGTGTTGAGCATTTGAATTTCCTTTTGGAAATATTTTGTGAAAGCTTGTAGTCAATAGGCTGGTATTTTTGGTAAGCAAATAAATGCATCTAATTAGGCCGACCTAATTGATGTTTGTGAATAGATCAAGTATATATATGTTGAACAGTCTTTGTAGATGGAGTGTAATGAATGAGGTAGTAGTCAATGTTAAAGTGAAGAACAGTGAAAATGATGAAGTGTGTTAATTTTGTCTATTGAGCATCACCAGAACTACATCAATACTTGTTAGGTGCACTTTTTCAGTTCATTTTGGCTTTGAAGCACAATTTTTTTTTGAAATGTTTTTTGTAGGTAGTGAGCCTCTCTATTGGAAAATGAGTGCTTTCTATAAGTAGTGAGCCTTTGTATCTGGACAGTGAGTCCTCTTTTGGGCAGTGAGCCCTTGGTAGTGATCCTTTGTTTCTGGTTTTGCAATCTTTTATATTATGAGTTAATCCTCACCGTGGTTTTCCCTCATTGGGTTTTCCATGTAAAAATCTAGTGTTCATTGTGTTGATTTTACTTTATGTTATTTGCATTTCATGTTCATACTTAATAACATAACAGTGTGGTTGTGAAGTTAATAAGTGTTGAAGTTTTGAGTTTAATTTTATTGACAACTGACTCACCCCCCTCTTAGTTGTCCTACACCTTTTTAACAATTGGTATTAAAGGTTTGGTTCCTTGGTACAAAGCTTAACCGCTTAAGGAAGATCCTAAAGTTTGATCAAATGGATGATAAAGAAGAAATCCAGACTACTTTTGAGGATCTTGACAAAGTTGAAAATGAAAATAGAGATCTAAAAGAGAATCTTGATGATCCAAATGAATGTGTCTAGAAGCTGAAAGAACAATTAAAGAAATTTAAGGAAAGACATAGAGAAGTGAGTGAGCAGTTGAAACAAGAGATAATTGGACTAAAATTACTTGTAGAAGAAGACAAGAGAATTAAAGAATGTCTGAATACAATGGTACAAAACAAATCTAATAAATACTCTAAACTTGAACAAGAGGTAGTAAAATTGAGAGTAGAACTAGAGAAGGAAAAACTTTGTGAGAATAATTTCAGATCTAGTACCAACAAGCTTGGAGAATTACTTGTAGGTAAAAAACCAAGTAAAGATAAAGGTGGCTTAGGAATGGAAGGAGATGAAAACACTAAGGACAACCAAAAGACTCAAAATAAAGGAAAGCATAGAGAAAATTCAAGAAATTTTGTAAGGAGACCGCATGTGAGACAACCTAATGCACAAAGGTATCTCTCTTTCAATGGTATTTGTTTTTCCTGTAATAAATATGGACATAAGGCAATAGAATTTAGGAGTAGGATAAATCATTTTCCTACTTCTTTCTCTGGGAAATTTTTTCATGCAAGAAGATTGGACATAAAGCTATTGAATGCATATCTTAAGTGATAATGATCAGTTAGGTGATGATGGATAGGTTTAATGGAGGCATACTAAATCAATCCTTTAATGGCTACTGATTTACCTGTAATATATTTGGACTTGGAGCAAATCAATATAGATCAAGAAGTAATGAAGGTAAGAATAAACAAAAAACTATTGTCTACTATAATTGTAACAAACTTGTACATATCTCAAAGGCTTGAAAAAGTAAGAAGGGAAAGCAATCTTCGTTGGTAGAGAAGAATGATCCAGTAAAGAAAATCGGCAAAGAGGAGATGAAGCAGGAGATGAATAAGATGTGGAATAAGAAAGAAGAACCTGAAATTGTCAATGTGTATGTGCCCTCATCTAGTGTGCACAATTCCTCCAGGAATTAGACCTAGCATGGTCTTAGGGGGAGCATTATAAGAAAACTATAAAAACCCCCTAGATGGATGGTGTGTTAGAGGTTAGCACGAGGATGGAATGTGAAGAATGGGTAAATAGAGGTTTTGGAAAAGGAACCAGAAGAAAACTTGTTGGCATGCTGATTTGCAGATTGAATTAGGGTTTTATGTGTTGAGAAGAATGCTTTTAGTAGTTTTTTTATGTTTGCTGCATTTAATGTGAATTAGAGAAAATCGATGGTGTATAAGGTAAAATTTGCAAGTATTTTTGATCATTTGAGCATTTGAAGAGTTTAAAAGGTGTCTTGGAGCAACCTTGAAGCAATTTGAAGCTTTTCTGAAGTAACTTGAAGAAATTATTATGGATACTCTGGATTTATTTCTCAGTCTGCAAAGGAAAAGAGAAGTATTAATGAAACAATACTTTAATTAAGAAAGTTAAGCATGGTGATGGATAGAGGACTGAGTGGTGTCATTCCACTAAAGTTGAAAGGAGTTAAATTGGAAGAATTTGATCATAGGAAGAAGGAAATGGAACTAGGGTTGAAGGAAAATGAATTACAAAGTATAAAAACCCTAGGTACAAATTTGTGGGGAGAATTTCCTTAATTCTTTGATAAAGAACTCATTTTTTTCTTGTTGAATCGATTCAAGAATGACAAAATTGTGTTGGAAAAACCCTACCTAATTACAAAGGAAGTGATTACTGGATTATGCAATATTGGGGATCTCCCTGGAAAGAAAACCATGAAATACAAAGATGTGGAGGAACTTACTGGGATTAATAAAGACCCTCGAGCTCTTTTGATAAACACTCTTGTGGATTCCACTGTAAGGTATGTTGTATGTGACATTCTTACAAATCTATTTCACAAATCATGAAGGCTCAACTTCAGCTATTGTTGTATATATTGCACATATGATCATTAATGGAAACTAGCAATTTGATTTGTGTAGTCTATTACTTGAAAATTTGGCTGAGAATTCCTGAATGTTATTGATTGAGGGTTATCCCTTTCATATTGGATCTTTTCTTGTGTTCTTGGCTCTTTAATTTTGAAATCCCTAAAGGGAAGAGAAAATGTTGCGTGGGAATCTGATATTCATATTGGGAAACAAGTCTACAAATACTTAGAATCGTTGGAATATAATGTAAGTGATTGTAGATCATATTTCACATCCTTACAAATAAATATATGCTTTGGTATATCTGCACTGAGTCAATTTGAAGTGGGTTCATCCTCTGGTAAGAGAGAATTGGAAGTTATTATTGGTGAGTCCCCTCCAGAACCGAAAAAGAGGAAAACTATTGAAATAGATGTCTCGAAAGAGAAGAAGAATAATGAAGAATCTTTGTCTAGATATTACCCAGAAGATATATGGATGCCACTGGACAAGGGTGAGATGAAGAAGATTGGTAAAATGTGGAATGTGTGCTTTCTAGTTGAGAAACATAAAATTGATGATGTGTTGGTTGATTATTTGCTGAATAAAAGTATTTCAGTTTCAGATGTGTCATAATCTTTACCAGATGATCTAGTAGAGATTATTGAAGAGAGAACATTGTTGGAAGCATCTAAAGGACATAAGTTAAAAACTACGATTGAAAGAAGATGTAACAAAGAAAATCAAGTGTTATCTAAACAAATGAATGATACAAAAGAATGTATCAAAGAAATATCTAACATTTACAGGTATTGTCTCTGGTGGCCAACAACTGTTGATAATTTCATAAGTAGAATTGAAGCTATTGAAGTTGAGATGAATAGTATTGGAAAGAACTTTGATTTCTTCAAATATGGGGATAGAAAATAGAGAATAAGGGTTGGAGAATTACAGGTAGAATCATTGACTACTTAGAGGAAAAGAGAAGATATAGTAAGAACCTTCTAGTTGGTTAAGGAAGTTGTTGAGGTCCGGTTAGATCATCTCTTTGGAATTCTCTTTGATGCAAAAAGTTGTGAGCAACTATGTTTGTCTCCTAATTAGAAATCCTCCTTACGTAGTTATCTTTTTTGGAAGGTATGAGTGCAAGATTGAATTTGGTTGTACTTTCCTGGAAAAGAATTCTTCTGATTATAAGAGAGAGCCTGTATAAGAAAATATTTCATGTAAAAGTTCCATTATTTTTTGAATGTTTGAAATGGGAAGATGGAATTTAGTGTATATGAATATGTTTACATCATACCTTTTTGGTCACCCTTTTCCATTCATGTCAAAGGGAGAGAGATTTATGGAGAGAGTTAGAGTATAAAGATATAGGGGAGAGAGTTATGCTAATGTTGTGTTTTTGAACAATTTTGGCACATGTTGCCATCAATGACAAAGGGGAAGATTGTTGGAAGAATGAAGAAGAATGATCATCTATATAGTTTTGTGTTGTAATTGATGTTACCATGTTGTGATTGCAAATCTAAATCAGTGCTTGATCTTATATTCTGGTCCGGTATCTGAACTGGTATTCAAGCTACACCCTCTAGTATTCTAGTCTGCAATCCTTCATAGTTGGTAGTTGATGCTTACGATTTTGGGAGATAGTTTATGATTGTTGAAGGCATGTATGTTCAAAAAAATTTGTGCCCTACTGCTCGTATGGTGTATTGGCATTATTCTATTTATTGCTTTTGCAAAGAAGTCTATTTCTAGCCGACTTCTTGGATTAGTCGTGATATGGTGAATTAATTTTGTTATGTAGATATATGTGCAACCTGTTCTAGGTTCATGCCAACAAGATGTAGCATTTTGAGCATTTGAATTTCCTTTTGGAAAGATTTTGTGAAAGCTTGTAGCCAATAGCTTGGTATTTTTGGTAAACAAAGAAATGCATCCAATTAGGCCAACCTAATTAATATTGAATAATATTTGTATATGGAGTGTAATCAATGAGGCAGTAGTGGATGCAAAAGTGAAGAAGAGCAAAAATGATGAAGTGTGTTAAGTCTATATATTGAGCATCACCAGAATTGCATTAGCACTTGTTAGGTGCACTTTTTCAGTTCATTTTGGATGTGAAGTCCAATTTTTTTTTGTAAATTTGTTTGTAGGTAGTAAGCCTCCCTACTGGATAGTGAGTCCTTTCTGTAGGCAGTGAGCCTTTGTGTCTGGATAGTGAGTCCTTTTCTAGGAAGTGAGCCCTTGGCAGTGAGCCTTTGTTTTTGGTTTTGCAATCTTTTATATTGTGAGTTAATCCTGGCCATGGTTTTTCCCTTATTGGGTTTTCCACGTAAAAATCTAGTGTTCATTGTGTTGATTTTACTTTTTGTTATTTGCATTTCATGTTCATCCTCAATAAAAAAAGTGTGGTTCTGAAATTAATAAGTGTTGAAGTTTTGAGTTTAATTTTAGTGACAGCTGATTCACCCCCCTTCTCATTTTCCCTGCACCTTTTTAATAAAAGGAATAGGGTGGTTTTGTTCTAAGGAAAGAGATAGCCAAAGGGGAAATAATAGCTCATGACATCTTGCACTCAATTCATCAAGAAAAAATTCTAGCTATGATCATAACATTACACATGATGAAGGCCCGTGACAAAGTAAATCAGGATTTTTTGTAAAGGTTTTTCCAAGACTAGGTTTTGCTATAAAATGATGAAAATGGATTCTTTCCTATCTCACATTAGCTAAATTCCTAGTCCTCATAAATAGCTCTTCATTTGGATTTTTTTTTACCTCTCAAGGAGTTAGAAAAGGAGACCCTCTTTCCCCTTTTCTCTTCATCATGATGGTAGACATTTTGAGCCAAATAATTTCAACCTTCTATGCATCAATGGAATGGAATGGCATAAAAATACCAAGATCAGACATCTCTTGCACTTATTCCTTTTTGTAGATGACACAATACTATTTGGTCATCCTTGGGTGGGTGAAGCCAAAAACGTAAAGCGTGTGTTGGATAACTACTATCTAATTTTAGGCCAAATGATTAATCTAAGGAAGTTAGAATTATTTTTTAGAATACTAGCACTCTAGTAATGGGCCTCGTACTTTGTATCTTAGAATTTAGATGGAATGAACTTCCATACAACTATCTAAACATTCCTTTCTTTGTAGGGGCTCAAAAAGCCTCATTTTGGCACAAGATCTTTATGGCTATACGAATTAGAGTAGTATCCTTGAAGTGTAGATCATTATCACTAGTAGGGAGATTTATTATGATAAGATCAATGTTATCTACCATTCCAAACTACTTCTTATTAGTACTCAAAATGCCAATACAGATTCATGAGAACATGTCAAAGAAATTAGGAATTTTTTGTTGAAAGGTAATTTGGAAAAATTTAGGAAAATACCTTTAGTTTCTTGGTAAAAATTTTGAAAGGATAAATTCTTTGGAGGTGCTAGTGCATTAAAAAGCTAAAATTGAGAAATTTGGCCTTAGGTTTTGTAGTATAGGAAAAAATATCCCTTTCTCACACTTAATTTGGGAATAAATAATTGATAATAAAATGAGCTAGGTTAAGCCTTAATTTAGTGTTGTAATATGCTTTATATATTCACATTAATTTTAGGGCCTTATTTATTGAAATGGACTTAATTGTGCCTTATTTTTGGTTTTCTAAGGTGTACCTTTACACTTTGATTATGCCTTAATTGACCCCTTTAATTCATATCCAAGCATAATTAATTGCATCTTCTAAGGGATAAAACCCAACATTCATAAATGCCTAAACATAACATTGATCCTTGAAGAATGTGTGTCCTAGGTAAGTGACCTAGGACCCATTTTCCACAGGGCGAATTGGTCCTCACTTAGGCCTAGGACCTAAATTTGAACTATATTTTTGGTGGTTTTTCAATGATTTAAAATGTATATTCAGATGTCGGCTTGTGATATTTGAATTTCGAGAAATAATGTTAAGCTATGTATAAATAAGAGGTCATTTCACAATGTTTCATCTTAAGACATTCTAGCAATTTGATGTGAGCATTTCCTATAGTAAATTTATGAGATCAAGAGAAATTCAAGAGAATTTCAATGCATTCAAGGGTATATTTATTGAAGATTATTGTAACAATCAAGATTACATTATCATGTAAAAGTCATGTTGCATCATGCATGTTGTTTGAGCTAATATGGTGATGTAGAGTTCAAGATCTATTCATGTATTCAATGGAATTATTTCAAATCAAGTTTCAAGTTCAAGGTTCACATTCATTAAGGCCACTTCATTCTAGTTACAAATTTGCATCCCAAGGTTCAAACAAATTTTTAGTGAGTTGTGACATTACGTTGTTCATTCATCATTTCCTTCATGCTATTTGATTTCATTACAATGTTTAAGTACTTAAATAGGGTTTGACCAAGGAAAATCCCCCATCACCAAAAACAACATTTTTTTCCTCTTATGTTTGTATTTGTAGATTATAGGTGGAAGATAATTTCAAGAGAAAAATTGAAGAAAGTTGCAAAGTTATCAAATTTGCAAGGAAAGTTGTTATTTCATAGAAACTCCTATAAAATATTTATTTCCAACTATCCAATAGTGAAAATTGGGAATCTGGCAGTGTAGACATAGCAAAAGAGAACCCAGAAATAGATTTCAGAGAGCCCTAAATAGGACCCATTAACCATAGGGTGAATGAGTCCTTAGTGAGCTTCAAAAAGTGGATTTTGGTGACTGGTACACATCATTCTTCCTTTTTGAGATTTGTCTTTTGATTGTTGTTTCCATATGTTTTGAGTATAGTCCTTCATTTGCATTTTATAGCTTGTGTTTTGGAGTTTTTTTATTGTTTTAATCTTTCTCCCCAAAGTGATATTTGACTCACACCCCCATCCTTCCATAAAGGAGAAATTTGTCGATTCATACCTTGATTTGACTCAACTTTTGGTTGTTATTCATCTCATTGTTTAGATATCATTTCTTGAGTGAAATAGTGGAAAATATGGTTATTTATTATCATTTTGGTGAATCATTTTTTTTAATAAAACCCTATTTTTCTTTGCTTCAGGTGCAAATTTAACATGGAAACTCTTTGAAAATGCTTCTTCAAAATGGAGTCAAATCATGAGATTCAAATACCTTGATTCGACGGCCCCAAAAGGAATATTCACTATGGTAAACCCATTGGAAGGCTCAAAAATGTGGAATTTAATCATCAACATGTCAAGATGTACTCTCACCTTTCCTATCATGAAATGTCAACAATGGTGAAAAGGTAAATTTTTTGGAAGATTCTTGGATAGGTAACCACTTGCTAACTTTAGTTGATGGTCTACAGGAGGCTCAGACATATCTAAACCTAATTTTGGGATTCAAGATCAAGCACTATGTAGTAACAAAAAATACAAATTTCAAATTCAATTTTATATGGAAAAATTTCCACAATCCCTCATTCCCCCAACAACAAAAATATAAGCTCTAATCAAAATTGGACACAAGAACTATTTTTTTTTTTAAATTCTGACGATAAAATTTTTTGTGCCCCATTAAAAATAGGAAAATATAATGTCAAACAGGGATACAAATCTCTAATCTTTGAGGATAGAATCCAACTAGGTAAGTCACCATATAAGCTTTGTTGGCACACCTCAATTATCCCTTTTCTTGGTTAGCTCTTCACAACCTAGTCCTAACTAGTTGTAGGCTTTCCATGCTAGGCCTTGATGAGGCCTACTATTAGTTAGTTTTCTATTATTTTAGTGTATGCTTTTAGACACCTCCAATTACTTACCTCCTATATATCCCTAAAACATTACTATATTTTATGATCATTATGAAAACTTGGACCTAGTTTATAGACTATGGAAATATGATTATGATATGATAGTTATTACATGGTTAATATGTGGATATGTATGAAATGAAATTAATATATTTGTTTAAGTTATAGTTATTAGTATTATGTAGATGTTATGTGAACTAAATATTTACACCCAGGTAGCCCATATCAAATAGGAGGCACAACCCACAACTAAAGAGAGTTTTAGACAATGGTGCAGGGGAAGTTAGAAGAAGACAATAGTTGTATTATTGGAGGAATCTACTTGTTAAGATTTTTGTGAATCATCACATAATTTAATAAGACTACTAGAGGAGAATAATTTTTCCACAATTGCAAATCCAATATGGTTGTTTCCATAGTCTACATTCTAGTTTAGATCATTGCAACAGAGTTATTGGTGCAACCACGGTAGGAGGGTCCTCAAAGAGAACAATCTGGACCGTGTAGGAAGAGTAACACAACAAAAGCAATACAAAATATGGAGGAAAATGTAGATGTAAATATTCTCATTAATAATTTTCTTAGTTACATTCAGCTGGAAACATCTGAGCTTATAGATTCGGCTTACAAGCCTGATAAAACATGCTCCTATATGCGAGCTAATATTTACAATTGAAACTATCTTAATCCACTTAATCAACTACTAACTCTCTTCAATCATTTCTATTCTAATGATTGATTGCAAGATTTATAGAATATCCACAGCTCTAGAAACATCCGTGTAGGCCAAAGATCATCACATTCTCAAATGAGGAAAATATAACGTGTGCATGAATAGGTCGGCCTTAAATTTGAATTACTCTTTAACAGGTACATAAGATGAAGTGTGGACCTATACTGAAGGTTGGGGACACTCCAAGGAACATTTCAAATCACACCGTTAAGATCCACAAGTCATAGGGATGATTCGAAATGATTGAACTAGCCGAAAAGTTTGAAATTATTCTAGTGTCGGTTCAAGAAACTGCCAAGAATTCTGGAAGCGATAACTTGCCGAAAAAATATCCAATCATGCCCAAATCTTGGAACAAGGAAAATGAACATGTAGAAAATGTACTCCAAGATCCACAAGGTCTAGTGATCAAGGATGACGATTCCACCAACATGAACTGAGCAAGAACAAAACAAGAACAAAATAGAAAGAAAGTATTTTTTCGTTGATGCAAGATTACCAAGAACCAAGGATGCTCTTGCATTAGTTACAGTCCTATTCCAATTCTTCTACCTTTTTAGTTGTGTTTTAATTACTTACACATTATCATGCTCTATTTTGTAGGGAATGGTGATTTATTGTTATAATTATGTTTTGAGTCCTTGTTCTAATGAGAATCCCTCGCACCTATATGAATGGTTTGGTGGTCAAGTTAGTTAATTGAAGAATATAAAATATAGAAGATAGATATGTTCAGTTAGTTTCAATTTTTTCATAGATAATGTTTTGTTTTCCAATATTGACCTTATGAATAAGATATTCTAGAAGAATCTCTTTGAATTGTGATATCTTGAGTTATGCAATGAAGATCTTATTATAACACAACGCTCTACTAAGAGGGGGGTGATTCAATAGATTGTAAATTTTTAAACTTAGAGTGACCTCTAGTAGTATTAAAATTTACAACTCAAATGAGGAATTTAAAGAATAAACAACTAAAGTAGTCACAATCAAGAGAGAGATAAACAAATAACACCAAAAGTACATGGAAAACTGAATATGGGAAAAACAATGGTGAGAAATGCTGTTAGGATCTACCATCCTAATCTAGCCTCACAAGCATCAAAGGTCTATTATAGGTTCTAAGGGCTACAACCCTAAGGAAGCTTTGAATCCCTACTTTAGAAGCATCAACTTCAAGGATGCCACAACACCTTGAACTGAGCTGCAACTCAGTACAAATGCAGGCTACAACCTCCTACAAAAAATTTCAATCAACTATGCATAACATGGTTCTGCTCAACCTATGATGCATCGATTCATCACTTTATAATTTTCTATTTGTTCTCTCTCACACTACTATAATAAAATTCTTGTACTTTTATGATTCTTCTACTTTGTTATAGTTCTCTCTCACTCATTTATTCAAGCACACACACACACACTTTTTCTAATTCATGCCTTCATATATTTCATATGAGTAAAACCCTTTGCTAGGTTTTTTCACTTGCAACATTCATTAGCAAGTGTTAGAACATTGATATTACCACATATTGTTCTATCCATTAATTATGGAATCCAATCAGATTTTCCATATCTCATATCGCATTACACACCCATCAACCTCGTTATCAAGAATTTACCAAATTTAGCTCTCTTTTTGGCCCCGAAATCTGATATGCATTTAATTTCTTCTCTTCATTTGATCAGATTTGATCTTTATCAAACATATCACCATTTTAGTGCCATCTTCATTAAATGTTCACATGTCGATTAGTTAGGTGATTTGATTCTATTCACATCGGTCGCCGACTAGAAACCCTTGTACACACAGACTAGACCATGTGAAAACCTTGAAATGTGAACATTGGCCATCAAACATCCTACAGACCAATCAAAAGGTAGAAAAATGATTAGGAGACATCCACAAGTTCATTATAATCACCAAGAATGTCAACACAAGCTCTGAAAAATATTATCTATAGGATTTATCAAACTAGAGCACTTTAAACAACACTGTCATAAAGAAGAGATCACTTCCAAACCACCAAAATAAGAACCATTTGAGTTGAGGGAACATAAAAATATTACAAACCTAATTCCATAACCACAAACCAAAAAGCTTAAATGTAGAGGAATTTGAAAAAGAATACATTCTCCCAGCCATCACCAAATGTCCAAAAAAAGAAATTTTCACTCTAGTGAGAATAACTCACTCGAAGCTTCGTACCGAAGCACCAAACCATGCACACTCTTGAAGAGACATACATAACAATATTATAAAACTTCTTCTAGATTTGAAAGACCTAAAACAAATGAGCAAAGGAATACAAAGCATATATATTTCTCCTAGTCTGCAAATAACCAATTCTGTTAGATCAGTTCACAAGCCAGTAACCACAACTTTCACTCTTCATCAAACCAAAATCTGTAATCTAGGATATATCACGGGAAATGATTTCCTTAAACAACACTTCAAATCCATACCAGCATAGGATCAACATATAATAAATGTTGAGCACATACCACAACACAGTTGACACTAACAACAACACAGATATGTTGACATCAATGACAACACCGGTTAGACACATATTTACAACAATTTTTTCAATTATTGTTATGTTGAATCAGTTTGAAGAGCTATACTTGATTTTATTCTATGGAGACAGTCACTTAAACAAGGCCCGCTCAAGGTAATGATTCCCCACTTCGATTTCTATACATTTATTTCTATTAGAATAGTTATGTTTATGATTATGTTTTTCTTAATTAGATACTTCATGTGGTGAATGTGAATAATATCTTTTCATACATTCATTATTTGATTTCTTACATGCATTTTCCTTTTGAGTTAGTCAAATTAGTCAAGTTAGTGATTATTGGCTAGTTACAAAATTCATTTCTTGATAGTGAACTAGACATAGTCTTTAACTACAAGTACATGTAACAATAGCTTCAATATTACTTCTTTTCTATTGTTACACAATTTATGATTTATAGTGTGTGTAAACACCTATACTAGGATGATATACATAGTGAAGAGTCTCAAGATGCACATACAGTGCCAGCATTATCAAAACTTTATGTTAGCACTGGTTGATAATTAAATGGAGATCTTTCAAGGGTTTAGTGGACTATTTAGTAGGAACTCCTCTGAATTGTGTGCTTGAAACCAAGTTTAGGGTATGTGCAGGATCATGATGGGCCAAAAAGTGGCGATATGATGGGTATTTGTAGGGTATGTGGTTGATGAATTTTTTCTTACCCAAAATTGATGAAATGAAAAGGGTTTTTAAAGGAGATTCTTAGATTTCTACCAATATAAATTATGCTTTACTTTGAATTTAATAAATAATTATTATTCATTATCTATTTGAATTATGACTAAAGTCCTAATCGATAGGCTGATTGAAAAACATCTATAGCTTTCAAATGGTATTAAATTTTTGGAATCCAAAATATGCATCACATTCTATGCTTCACATACTATAGGATTAAAAAAAGAAAAATTGAATTTCATGAAGTTTTGACCAAGTTAAGGTGGTCAAACATATGATTTTTTATATTTTTTAAAATTTGTAATAAAAAATTCATAATTAATTATTTACTTGGAAAAAATTACAAAAATATATGCATCACATCTAGACATGAGTCTCTACTTGTGTCTAAAATATTATAAAAAATATTATCATTTTATTGTGGTTAGGGTGGTCGACGACACCTACTTTATTTTTTTCCTTGAAATTTAAGTAATACTACATTGAAATTTCAAATTTTCACCAAATAGATTTTTCTTTTTTAAAATAAACCTAGTATTTTAGAAACTACATTCAATTTTATATAGATTCTATTCTTACATATTTTTCAAATAATATAGATAACTTATTCAAATTTTTATGTCAAGTTGCTTAACTCTGATTTTTCTAAATTTTTTGCCCCTTAAGGGCCTGTTTTTTCCATGATGATCCTGCACATACCATTTACTGAACATTAGTAGGCCTCAACATTTTTGGCACCTTTGATGGGGATGGTGCTACATTCAAAGATTCATCTTTGATATTTAATTTTTTCATAGTTTAAGTATTTTATTTTGAGAATTAGAACAATAAGGTTTTACTCCATCAATACTAGAACATTTCACTAACATTGTTTAGGAGTTGTTTCTATACAAAGTCACACCTATTATATATGGAGGCAATGAGACACCCTGGTAAGATTTCTCCCCTAGAATTGTCAAGCTACAAAGGATATTGGTGAGTACAATGATCATAGCGAGGTTAACCCTGCAAAACTTTCCCTTTCACCAACATCCCTTACAAATATAGAGGATACCTTCCAAACCAAGGTTGATGCAGTAGTGGATGACCCACCAGAACATGTGACTTTTGAGTTCTCAATCACCAACTAGGAGAGTAATTGTCTTGAATAATATACCCCCTTCAACATTTCCTATCTTTTATGGCTTATTTTTTGAGGTTCCATATACCTTCTTGTTCGAGTTTCATTTCCCTCTATAGTAGTTATGACTACACAAATGATACATATAGGCTCAAACTATTTCCAACAACCTTGAAGGATGCTACCTTAAGATGGTTTATGGATTTGGGTAGATATGTTCTAGGCTGGAAAACTATGAAGAGAAAGTTCTTGGAGAAATAACAAGACTATTGTAGAAGAGTTGACAAAAGAAGAGATGACATTTTTAGAATGTCTCAAATAAAAGATCAACTATTGGAGGATTGTGTAGAAAGGTTCTAGTTCTTCTTGAAGAAGAATCCAGAAAATACACTTTCACTAGAATCATTTAAGTTGGTGTTGTTGAGAGGAGTCAATGATGACTGTATGATTTCCTTTAATATTATTGGTTCAGAAGATGTATCAAAATTAACTTTTGAAGAAATTTGCAAAGTTTTTAGAAATTATTCAAGAACCTTTACCATCAGGACAATGGGGGAAATAACATATCCCATTAGTAAAACATCTAATGAAGTCTCTAGAGTGGAATTGAGTAACATATTGTCCAACATGAAAGAACATATCATAAGTCATTTGGCTACCCAATTGTAAACTCTACATGTGAAGAAAAAGAAAGAAGAGGTAGGAGTATGTGCAGGATCATCATGGAAAAAATAGGCCCTTATGTGGCAAAAAAATTAGAAAAATCAGATTTAGGAAACTTGACATAAAAATTTGAATAAGTTATCTATATTATTTCAAAAATATGTAAGAATAGAATCTATAGAAAATTGAATGTAGTTTTTAAATTACTAGGTTTGTTTAAAAAAAGAAAAATCTATTTGGTGAAAATTTGAAATTTCAGGGAAAAAATAAGAAGTAGGTATCTTTTTGACCACCCTAACCAAAATAAAATGATAAAAAAAATTTATAAAATTTTAGATATAAATAAAGGACTCATGCCCTGATGTGATGCATATTTTTTTGTAATTTTTTTCCAAGTAAATAATTAATTATGATTTTTTTATTACAACTTTTTAAAAAATAAAAAAATCATATGCCTGAACACCATAACTTGGTCAAAACTTCATGAAATTCAAATTTTATTTTTTTAATCCTATAGTATGTGAAGCATAGAATGTGATGCATGTTTTGGATTCAAAAAATGTGATACCATTTGAAAGTTATAGATTTTTTTCAATCAACTTATCAATCAGGACTTTAGTCATAATTTCAATAGAAAATGAATAATAATTACTTATTAAATTCAAAGTAAAGCATAATTTATTTCAGTGGAAATATGATAATCTCCTTTAAAAACCCTTTTTGTTTGATCAATTTTGGGTAAAAAAATAGTCGTAAGCCACATACCCATCATATTGTCACTTTTTGGCCCATCATGATCCTGCACATACCTATATAGGAAATCCTCACCGAATACTACCCTAACTGCAGATAGATAAAGCTAATTTTAAGTGAAAAAGTGTAGCAAGTAATATAGAGGATAGATTAGGGATAAAAGAATTCCAAGCATTAGAGGGTGAAGATGGACAATTATTCTACATTAGAAAAAGGAGACCATGGAAATACAAGGTATGAATCAAGATCATTTGAAATTCAATACACCATTTCCATTTAGCAATAAAAATTTATCTAGCTCGAACCATCAACCTTGAGAAAATACATAAAGCAAGTGGAAAAATCCCCAACCAAACTAGAACCAACAATAGAAAACCATATGTCCACAACAAAATATTCAAGGATCTTACTACAACTCCCAATGAAAACACAAAATCAATGACAAATTCAATGGTAGAAGGACCAAAAATTGAAAAATCAAAATATAAATTACTAGCAGCCATGATAGCAAGCAATCATGCCCAATCTAGAAAACCAATCATCTAAGCCACCAAGAGCACCTCAACTTCTAGCCCAACCTACACCTAACCCAAATAACATGCTTGTTCAACAAGCCTATACTAATAGGGCTATTCAATACCCTACTTATGGGGTAGAGGTGAGTGATGTCCACCTCAGGTCAAGGAAAACTTTGGTTGGGCCATCATCTCCTCAAATCACTAAGTTGGAAGATAAAGAACCCTCAATAGAAGCCTTCAAAAATCCATCCCTAGAACCTCATTCAAATCAGGTGAAACAAACTACTTCAAGTCCATAGCCTCCATTCCCTGAGCATTTAGTTGCTTAAAAACATCTGAACCAAGTTGAAACTAACCTATTAGGGTAGCTTCAAGATGTGTGTATAAAGATACCTCTCATTCAAAATATCAAGGACATTCCCATTTACTCAAAAATAGTGAGAGACCTTTCTCTTAAAAGGCTTGGTAAGAAATTGAAGGACCATAAGAATATACATGTCTTAGGGAATCTTGCTAACATTATGCTAGGGAACATCACTATACCTAAATATATAGACCCTATGAGTCTAGTTTTGGATGTTAAGATAATTACTACCCTCATCAAAAATGCCTCAATTAACATGGGGGCAGCCATTAATGACATGAATAATGAAATAATAGAATGACTGAAATTGGTAAACCTTACACCTACAACCATTTTTTTATAGTTGGCACATAGTTTAGTTGTGAAACCTGAAGGCATCATTGAGGACTTAGATATAGCATTATATTCATGGGAATACCTAGCAAATTTCATAGTACTATAGCGATAGTCTAACCTTGCAGGTTATCCCTTTATTCTAGGAATGCCATGGTTAGCAATAACTGAAGCATTTATAAGTTGTAGGTCTGGAAACATTATTATCTCAAATGGGACTGTGACCAAGAAGTTGGTCCTCTATCCACCAACCCAAGCTCATGTAGATTTAGATCAAACCATTTGGCCTACTCTAGATAAAGGAGATCAGTAATCTCTACATACTCTCATGAATATTGAATTCATCCCTTTTTTGAGTAACCAAGATGAGTATGAATTAATTGCACACATTATACAGAATTACTATTGTAGGAATCCATAGTAATATGACTATCTCTCATGTCTATAGGACCCTCTATAGAATATTATACCTGCTAATACATCAGAATTAGTATCCTAGCTTTTCTATTCTTTATTTCCACAAAAATGTGTCCCAAGTATTGTTGGAATTTATCTTTCATATGTGCAATTATCATCCAAGAATTTAAAGATCATGTCAAGTAGAATGCTCAATGTTAACAGTGGATTAACTATTGAGCATTAGGTTTCTCTAACAACTGTGTTGCAGGAACACATAAAAACCTTTGCATAGGACTATCATGACATGAAAGGGATTGATACAGACCTATGCATGGATAGTATCTACATAAATGATTGTCTCAAACCAATAAAACAACTCCAAAGGAGAATGAACCCTACACTAAGAGATATAGTAAAAATTGAACTACAAAAATTACTTGATGCAAGTTTCATTTATCCTATTTTTTATAGTAAATGGTTTTCACCTCTATTTATTGTCCCTAAGAAAGGAGGAAAATGGAGTGTATGTGTGGACTATATATAATTAAATGCAACCAATAGAAAGGACCATTTTCTACTACCTTTCATTGATAAAGTGCTTAACTCCCTAGTAGGTAAAAAGTACTTCTCCTTTGTAGATGGATTCAGTGACTATAACTAGATTAGAATAACTCAAGAGGACCAGGATAAAACAATATTTTCATGCCCTTATGGTGCATAAGCATATTATTTACTTCCCTTTGGACTATGTAATGATCTAACCACTTTACAAAGGGTAGTGCTAAGCATTTTTTATATTTTACACATGAATCCATAGAAATATATATGGATTATTTCAAAACCTATGGAGAAAAATATGATGAAGCACTCAATAACCTAGAGAAATTTTTAAAGAGTGTCAAGAACACAACCTATCCCTAAGTCATGGGGAAATATTTCATGATGATGACTTAGGGGATTGTGCTAGGAAATTTTGTATCAAGTGAAGGGATTCAAGTGGATCCAAGTAAAATTGACATAATCTCCACACTCCCTATACCACAAAAAAATATGTCATAGTGTTCTAGGACATGTAGACTGCTATAGAAGATTTATTTATGAATTTAGAAAAATTGCAGCACCTTTATTTCTTTTTATCACAAAGGATATAGAATTTGAGTGGACCATAGAATTTCAACACTCTTTTTAAGCACTTAATACATCACTAACAAAAGCACCTATCTTGAGAGGACCAAATTGGACTTTTCATTTCCACATACACATAGATGCTTTTGAGTTTACCATAGAAGCAGTACTTGGAAAAAAGGAAGGAAACATGTAGTATGCTATTTACTATATCAATAAGAACCTACAAGGAGAAAAACTCAACTACAAAATCATAGATAAAGAGATGTTGGTAGTTGTTTATGCAATTAACAAGTCTAGGCACTATATCACAAGGTATCCAATCTTTATTCATACCGATCACACTATAATAAGATATTTAATGAATAAACTTGTGGTTGGTGGTAAAATTGTTAAATGGCTATTTTTGCTATGGTAAATTGATATCACAATAGTGGACAAGCCTAGTAAAGAAAATGTGGTGATAGATCTATCCAGGTTACCAACTCAATTAGCAAAAGGTGTTGTTGATGATTCTTTTCCAAATCAACATCTATTTTCTCTAACATTGCAAACACATTGGTTTTTTGATATTGCAAATTACCTAGTAGTAGGGTAGATACCACCTAACTTCTCCCCTAGAGAGAAGAGGTAGTTGGTGCACAAAATTTTTCCATACTCCTAGGTTGTTGATTATTTATTCTATATAGGTCTAAACAATATTATGATATTCATACGAGAGGATGAGGTTTGTGAAATCCTTAAAGCCTACCATGATGAACCTTGTGGGGGAAAATTTGTAGCAAAAGAGGAATACACTCTTGATTATCACCACTAGCTATTATTGGCCAACTCTTCATAAGGATTCAGTTAAATATACAAGGAGTTGTAATAGATGTCAGAGGATGGATATGCCAACCAAGATATATGAGATTCCTTTGCAACCACACTTGGAACTAGTACCATTTGATAAATGGGGTCTAGAATTCATTGGCCCAATATCACCAACATCCAATAACAATGAGTATATCATAGTTTTCATATATTATTTGATAAATTGGGTTGAATTCAAAGAATTGTAGTTTTCTAGAGATGATAATGTAGCCAAATTCCTATATGAAGACATATTCATAAGGTATGGAGTGCCAAGATAAATTTTGATAGATCAAGGACCATAGTTCACATCAAAGATGATTACCAGATTGGTTCAGGAGTATGAAATAAGGCATAGGAAATCAACACTATATCACCCCCAATCTAATAAGTAGGTGGAAGAAAAAAAATAGGGAGATTGAAAACATCCTAACCAAAATAGTGCAAATTCATAAAAAATATTGGGTAGCCAAGTTACCTGAGGCAGTATGTGTCTATAGGACAATATGGAAGACAACAAAAGGCTTCATACCTTATGAGTTATGTGTATGGTAAAAAAAAAATTCTTGCACATAGAATTTGAATATAAGAAACTTAAGAAATCAATTAGACTAGATATGGACTTGGCAATAGCACACAAATAAATACTACATAATCTAAATGGATTAGATGAGATTAGAATGGAAGCAATGCATCACACTAAAATTGTTCAGAAATAAAGAAAAAATGGCATGATCGGTTTATAAAAAACAAAAGAATTTAGTGTGGGTGATTGGGGTTTATTATATGAATCATGGTATGAATATTATAAAGGGAATATTCAATCAAGGTGGTTAGGAACATATGAAATAGAGAATTTTTTTCCAAATGGAGGAGTCAAGTTACACACAATAACTGCAATTAGATTTTCACTATTGGTCAATGGACATAAACTAAAAATTTATAAGAAGCCAACATAGAAAGATAATTTTATTCTTTCTTTAATGCATCAATATGGACCTAGAATCAATTTTGATAAAGACACACTACCACTAGAAGAATATTCAGTAGCACAAACTACAAAATCTACAAGTGAATCCATAGATGAGCTACATAGCTCACATACTGAGGTCACTCAGGTATAATTCACTATCCACCATCGTATGCAGAAACTACATAATTGAAACGATCAACAATTCTTTTCAAAGTACGCTCCATGATGTCATAGTGACCTGCTTCTTCATGAATAAAATCTAACAATAATTTAGATAGGGACCTATAGTTGAAGGTACCTACAACATGCGTCAGTCAGCAAATTCAAATTTTTTGCCAACATAATTACATACTATCCACATACATTACATTTTCCCATACATGCAGCCAATTTCATATCATGTGACTGCATATAGCTTCATAATCATATTCCATGTCACATTCCTCAGTTTCCATGCATTTAGGAAATTGTTTCATATATCATAAGTCATAAAAACTATAGCCTTTCATTACCATGCACCAACCTATTGCAATTAAGAAAACATCAAATCACAATTAGCTACAAATGCTCCTAATCAACTTTACATGATCTTAGTTAAGTTCACTTCAAGTTCCCATTTACACATACTATTTTCTATAATTAAAAAATGATTGTAATTGTTTTTTTGATATATTTTAATTTAATTATGTATGCTTCATACTCATTATATTATTTCCACTATATGTAATTAAACCTTCAACCTAGTAAAGTATAATTAGGTGAGGTCACAAAATGACTTTAGTTGGGGGGAGAATACATTTTCCAAGGTTTTCATTTTCACCACCAAAGACACCAAATACCTTTCTACCTTTCTAAAAAGCTTTTGTCTTTTTTTTCTCCCAATTCTAATCCATAATATAATCCAATTTAAGTTGTGATAGACAAATTATAATAGTTGAATTTCAATAATTCATGTATAGTAGACATGAAGGATTGGTGAGGTTAAAGTTATGAGCTGAATTTGCAGAATTTGAACAAAATAGAGTAATTTTCCATCATGGGAGGAGATATTATTCATAGAGAACCTTATACACACTAGAATATATTAGAAGATAGGTTATTCTTTCCTATTTTTTAGAAATGTGGGATGATTGGACTATTTCTTGAGGTAGACAGAGTACAATGAAGATATGAAAAAATAGTTTGCAAAGAAACTACAACATGATGAAGCCATTTTTTGAGGACTAAAGGTAGATGCTTCAAAAGTTGGAATTGTAGAGGTATTCGGTTTTCCAAGAGAAGGAGTTGAATTCCATATTAGATAAAATGTAGTAGCTACCAGGGATGAATATAGAGAGCTTGGAGATAACCTAGAGTTGACATCCCAAGGTACTTGAATATTATCATTACGATGGGCATGGGCTTCCACTACCTCTTATATTGCGAAATTTATTACATGTGATGGTAGAAAATCTCATTTGGATATAATGCATTTAAAATTTTTCAGCCACCTTCATCATGATATAAGGGTTAATATGCCCAATTTCCTTTATAGCATGTTGAAGAGAATGGGGTTTGAATAGAAATGGAAAAGAAACACTACAACCCTATCATGCTATTGTTTAGTTACCTTGCATGTGAAAAGAAGTCTAAGGGTTCAATACTCACATGTTTCTTGGGAAAGCTTTTTAATTTGTGATCATATTAGTTATATTCTTCAAGAGATAGTTATTCCAAAGAATTTGGAATCACTTGATGCATAATTTAGGGAAATGTCCTATGTTTCAAATGTTGCTTCACCTACCTATAGTATGGGATAACTAGAGGAGGAGAGTTTGCGAAGGTCACCACTTGTAGCCTTTGATTAACCTGCATCAGAAGATGTCCAAGAAATCCCAACTTCTTCGAAGACATCAAAAACAAGAAAGAGGAAAGGTGGACCTCCCTTTGCAACCAAGAAAGTGTAAAAGAAGAAACCCACCCAGCTAAGGCATTCACATTGCCTAAAAATAAAGGGTGTTATGAGGGGTAGCATCATGAAATAGGAGGAAAAGATTATTATGATAGTGGAAGATTTAGACTTGTAAGAAAATGTTTTTGAGGATGTACATACACCTATTAATAGAAAATGGTATTTTTTGACCACCATTGAATCTAATTTAGAGGATATTTTTTTTGCCAATAAAACAATTAAAAGAACCCCACAAAGTCCTAATAGTGAGGGTTGTACAATACTTGGGTTGGTGATGACAAAATTTTTGAAGAAGATGAGAAATTTTTTACATAAGAAAGAAATGTAAAGAAGGATTTATAGGAAGCATTAGAAAGAATTAAATAGTTAGTGGAACTTGTGAATACATATGAACAGAGAGACAAGGAAAGGGATGTGAAGATAAATATTTGGAGAAAATTCATAGCTATGGGCATGGGTCTAAATTCTACTTAATTGCACAACTTGCCATGGTAAAGGTAGGAAACATGGAAGTCATAGCTACAAGAAAAGGATCTCTATTACAAGGACTCCAAATTTTCATACTACTTTGTCTCTAGACTAACAGTTGTGGAAGGTAACTCAAGAATTCTCCCAAAAGAAAGATTTTTTTTAAAAGGAAACAATGGTTTCAGAAAATATTAGAGTACTAGAGAATAATGAAACTAAATTGAAAAAGCTAATAGTTAAGGTTGAGGAAATAGCAAATAAGGCTACTCAATTTTTTAAGTGTAGACCTCATGCTAGAGTATATACTTTATTTTTGTAGGATAAATTACTAAGCTTTAAATTTAGTCAGTTAATAGTAACTTTCTAGTTGCAATGAGTAGAAATTTTGACTTTCTAAATATTTTTATTGATGCCACACATGATGTACAAGATCAGCTATGTCAATTCTATTTACATAATTATGTTGTGGTAGATGATACAAATTTGAACCCATTACCATTTGTGGGTGATTTACAAATTAGGGAACTAGATTCATTATATATAAATGAAATGCAGACATGTGAGATTATGCAAGAATTTGTAGAGAGAGAAATCAATTTCTCTCCAAATCAAAAAAGAATCTAGGGACCCCCATTAGATAATAGATGAATGGATAGAGCTTTGAACTATAAAGGTGCAGCTAGAAAGATTATTTATTTGAGAATAAATGATTATGACAAAATACAGAGATTATTTGCAGATCTCCTTCATAATTCTTATCAGTTTATACAAGAAATATGGGACAATTTAAACCCTCAGTTGTAGAAAAAGGAGCCCCACTCTATATATAAATTTATGTCTATTCTTGAAAGAACCCGAAGGTACATGGACATTGCAAAAGATAGGGCACTTGAATGGGTACCTCTAACTCTCTCTTCACTGATGATTTTTTAACCAATACCACTTTTGATAAAAGAAAAAAATGAAGAACGAGAAGAAGGTGAGGATGTCAGGTGACAAAGACTTTCATTCTATAAAGGGTTTTTACTTGAGACAACAAAAAGAGTGGATGTGATCACAGACCTCATAGAGATGACCTTGTAGTACAACCTCCAATATTCAAACCACTTTGCTTGAGGACTAGAAAAAGATCAATTGGGGGGAATTATGAGGCCTACTATTAGATAGTTTACTGTTATTTTAGTACATGATTTTAGACACCTCCAAATACTTATTTCCTATATATCCTTGAAACTTTACTATCTTTTATGATCATTTTTCAAACTTGGACCTTGCTTAAAGACTATAGAAATATTATTATGATATGATAGTTATTGCATGGTTAATATGTGGATATGTATGAAATGAAATGAATATCTGTGTTTTAAGTTATGGTTATTAGTATTGTGTAGATGTTGTGTGAACTAACTCTTTGCAGTTAAGGGGCCCACAAAAACTAAGAGGCACAACCCATAGAAACTAGGAGGTGTAGCCTACAACCAAAGGGAGTTTAAGACAACAATGTGTGGGAAGTTAGAAGAATAAAATAGCTACATAATTGGAGGCATATACTTGTCAGGATTGTTGTGAATCATCACCTCATTTAATAAGACTACTGGAGGAGAACAATTATGTCAGAATTGGGAATCCAACATGTCTATTTTCATAGTCAATGTTCTAGTTTAAACTGTTGTAGTAGAGTTACATTCCTATTCCAATCTTATACCTTTTCAATTGTGTTTTAATTACTCCAACTATATCACACTCTATTTTGTAGGGAGTGGTTATTTATGGTAAGATTTTTTTTGAGTCCTTGTTCTAATAAGACTCCTTTGCACCTATATGAATAGTTCAATGGTCGAATTAGTTAGTGGAAGAATAGAAAATATAATAGATAGATATGTTCAGTTAGTTTCATTTTTTCTATATACAATGTTTTGTTTTCCAATCATGATCTTATGAATAAGATATTCCAGAAGAATCTCTTTGGATTGTGATATCTTGAGTTATGCAATGAAGATATATTTAGTTACTATTACGTTGAATTATTTTGAATAGCTAAACTTGAGGTTATCCTATGGAGACATTCACTTGAGAAAGGGCTACTCAAGGTAACTATTCCCCATTTTTCATTCTATATATTTATTTTTTTATAATAGTTATCTTTGTGATTATGTTTATCTTAATCAAATTATTCATGTGGTTAAAGTGAATAAGATCTTGTTATGTATTCATGCTTTGATTGTTTTAATGCACTATCCTCTATAGTTAGATATATTAGTCAAGTTAGCAAGTATTGGTTTGTTATAGAATTCAATTCTTGATAGTGAACTAGTCACTATCTTTAATTGCAAGTACCAGTAGAAATATCTTCAAAATTACTTTTTTTTTACTATTATGCAAATTTATGATTTCCAGCATGTGTAAACACCCATGCTAGGATGATATAGGTAGTGAAGAGTCTCTAAATACACATACAATGCTAGCATTATCAAAACTTTATGTTATCCCCGGTTTATAATTAAATGAAGGTATTTTAGTGGTTTATTGGACTATTTAGTAGGACCCCCTCTGAATTGTGTGGTTCATACAAAGTTTACTAAACATTAGTAGGCCTTTATAGGCCTATCCCAACCATTCAACTATATTCTCTAGGTGCCCACCAGGAATTAGTGGATCATCTTTTTCTCCAGTGTATTTTTTCTCATACATGTTGGAATTGGATCCAAAACAAGCTTCATTGGTTTCCTCCCTACCAAACACCATTTTGGTGTTATTCTGAAGTTGTTCATTACTTTACAAAGGTTCTCTCTTTCAAGCACTATGTTTGGTGATCCCGACCTTAATAGTGTGGAACATATGGCTCAAATGAAATAGAAGGATCTTATCAAGTAGTTTTTAGATTTGAAAATTTTGCTCAAAAAATTGAAAAGGAATACATTAGAGGTATTAATGAAAAATTAAATGAAAAAAAATCCTATTTAACTAATTATCAAGTTGGGATAATGAAATGGACAAAGACTTGGTCTCTTTTAGTAGGCCCTATTAGTAGGCTTCTTCTTTTAAATGCACAACTGGGTCAATTAGAGGCTTAATTAAGTCTAATTAATTAAGGGGATGCAAAAATAGTGTGAAAATGTAAAGGTATAATTTTTTCTACACTACATTTATCCCCCACTTTACTGAAAGGATAAGCCCTATGCTCAAACTCACACTAAAGTAGAAAAATAAGCATCAAGAGGGATCTAAGTGTACAAATGTTAGTTAGACAGGATGAAAAAGATCAAGGAGGTTGTGCAATCCCCCACAATCGAGATCCCATGGAAAACCAACATAAATACAAAGGAAGACACACATACGTATGATATACATTAGTGGTCACACCCACAAAAGGATATGAAAATCATAGTAAAACCTTTCCTGGGAATTGGACATTCCGGCAGGTGACCAATATCTCTGTGTGGATGTTCATTTACTTGTCAAACCAGGGAACGTATACTTTAAATGGCGCAGTAAAATATATGCACTAAGAACTAGTTTAGTCAAATCTCAACAGAAATAAATACTGGAAAGGAGTTCTATCTACGCCACAGGAAGGTAATACAAAGTTCTTTAACTTCAACTATGATTTAATTAAAACAGAACCCATAACAACTACGACTGAAACACAAACTGTGAACTGGCCTTATGCTGCAGGAACAATCACAGGGATGGATTCTCTATGCTGCAGGAGCAATATAAGACTGAGTTTGTATAAAAAATTCAAAGATGAAAACTAACTGAAGATCAACAGAAAAGAACAACTAATTAACTAGCTATAAATACTTACTAAGTGGGCCCCCTTAGTAAGCATCTAACGATTACACAGATGCTAAACTCAGAACTTCATCGAACTTTATTCATGAAAACAGAATGGTATACATTGCTTTGTTGATGTGAAAACTAATAACAAACTCTATCTCTGATCATACAGATTATGTTTCTCATTATCATACTGACTCTTACATGATATATGCTATCACTATTCTTCTATCCATTTCTAACTATCATCTCTTTGTCTCTCCCTTTTTTCCTCGCGCAGGAGGAGGACTTTATTTAAAAATAGGAGAGCAACTAACTAACCCAATCAAAGAAAGACATGGAAGTAAAGTATATCCCCGAATCAAGGGTCAAACTTCATAATGAATTTATGCATTCATCTCAATTCAGATAGAATCTAGCACTCCACTCTTTCCAGATTGACTGTCATTAAAATTATTTCCCATGGTTTCGGTCAAAGAGTCTTCATCGAAGCTTCCTCGAAGTCGTGCAGGAAATGGACTTTACTGCAAGGCCGAGATCGGCTACGCTTGACTCGATCATTCTTCAACAACCTGCAAAACAAAAGGTAACAGGTGCAAAAGAAAAGGCGTATGGCACATACACAATATCTATTCATTAATCACACATTTTAAATCTACTTCATCATTCAAAAGTTGTATATGATATACCAGTCATTTTAGGGAGTCAACGGGGCAATAAATGCAATCAAGTCAACACAATGAATTGTAGGAATATGAAAGTATCTTGCTACAAGATATCCCAGAAAGGTTTCAACAAAGTTTAAACAGCCATGAAATAACAAAAGTAAAGGCATTAAAATTTTATCATAACATCCAAATTATGAACATATTTTAAGCTCATCACTGCCCCCTACTTAGCCCTAATGTTGGTCCTCCAACATTAACTTTTCTGGTGATTTATTTGAAGTCAGTGGTGGTTGCATGACTCTGGAATGGATTTCCAAACTTGTAATAAAATCCTCTGAAATCCTGGCACCTTTCATACCTTCGGTCTTCTAGTTCATTGTTAAGATTTGTAGCTTGGTGAGGATAGAGGGGCCACATTAACATAGGGGGTCTGGATGTTAGTGGTAGCCACAGTTCAAATCTTGTTTGAAGTCCTAATTGAATATATCTGCTGGTTCGTTTGAGAGCTGCTGTGAAATTTAGGGGACCATGTGGTTTTGACTTCCTTAACCCAACAGTTAATCTCTCCCATCGTTTCTCACTTCCGGTATATGCTAGTCTCCAAAACGAATATTGTTGTGCCTGAAATTCATCATATACATGTTTCCTGATATCAAATATCTTCTCTATGGCTAAAAAATTATTAATACCATATGTCAGAGCAAACCAATCTTTCAACATTACAAGGGGGTTTGAACTTTGAGAGCGTAATGGAATAGGCTCTATTTTCTCAACTTCCTCATATGTTTCCCACTGCCTACCATAATTCGCCTCATTTGCTGCCCATGACATAAATTCTCTCAAATGAATATCACCAATATATAGAAGAAGATTCCATTTTGTTTCAAATGGTATTAAAAAGCCATGCAAATAGAATTCACACAGAGAATTCCTTAACCAGTTAGGGGCTGCTTGGTATGCTTCATAAAATTCTTTGGCAGTATGAATTATAGGATCTTGGTTTCTAGAAATTCTCATCAATTGAAACCATAAAAACTGTTCTTTGAGGCACAGAGCATAAACTCTGGGTGGTGGTCTACATTCCATAATCTGACCAGTTACTTTTAACATTTCGTTCATTTTTTTTTCAACTCAACAATTTCATGTTTCTGACTTTCAATTTTCTTTCTCAGTTTCTTCCTTTCTTCTTCCCATAGAATTTGTTGCGTGTCAGTCTAGGCTATGTGTCAGAAAGTCAGGGTTTATAATGTAACTAGTTCCCAATTATCTTTAACATATTCCAGAAACTCAATTAAAAATGTCTTCCTATACACAACAATGGCTTTACAATTTGCAGCGTGAAATACAACTTCACTATGCACATTCAATTGTTCAATCTGTTCTTGCTCTTGCTGCAAGATAAATTCTTCTTGTTGCTGCGGTGGAGAAGTCTACGCTTCCTCCGAAAATTGCATAGCAGCAGTAGCCAAATCATCAAGATTTGGTAACCCTTGCTCATTATACCTTGTTTTAATCATCTCAACTTGTTCCTCTTCAGGAATGAATGAACTCTGAGCAACATCCTCAGACACATTTTGAGAAACATTAAATTCAGACTCAACAGACCCTTCTAAAATTATAATAACCTCTGGTTGAGGTGAAGCAGTG
>VDFB02271358.1:724421674-724442056 GCA_007258455.2 Sequoia sempervirens | reverse complement strand
AGGATGTAGTACCCCTCCATTTATGCTTATGTTCTTTGCTGTTATGTTTTCACACTGTTAGACTATGATACTTTGTTTGGATATTTTGATCGCTAATTTTGAGTGATAGTGGATTTACTCTGTGACATGATGATACATTGTATAGTGATTACTAATTTTAGACATGCTTTGAGATAGTGTAGATGTTTATTTTTAGTTGATTATTGCAATGCACATGTTTATGATGGACTAACAGTTATTTATTTCATTAGTCTAATGTGAAGTGTATTGGTGTGGAGAACGGAATCACATCACTCACTCTATGCATTGCCCGTGATCTCAGAATTTCTTTGCATGGTGTGCCCTACGGTTTATATATATATGCATGTTATTTGCTTGGCTTGTAGGATTGTAGGTAAAGGCTTGTGGATTCCACTGGTACTCGTGTCCGAAAGTGTGTCAAGGATCACCGCATACGCTGATTGGGGAGATAGTAGTTTGGTTCACCCTAGTTTAGTCTATAAATCCCAGTCACTATACATTGTTAGTTTTAGGTTTCAATCATGATTGTCTTGTATTTTTCTATTTTGGTTCATTTGTTTGAAAGGAAAAATGTTAATTTTAATAATAATTTATTATGTTTTATTTACTGTTATTTAAATTAAATTTTAATGTTAAAGAAATTAGTTGCTTGTTATTTAATTAATTAATTAGCTTGTTTGGTTAAATGGTTTGATCTTAAATGATTAAATTTATTTAATTAAATAAATAAATTAATTAAATTAAATTGTTTTGAAATTGTGTGTGAATAGATTCAGTATTTGAAATTAAAATAATTTGTGGAAATGGTATTTTTAGTCATTAAATAAATTTTTGCATTGGAAATTGGAAATTTAAATTAAATTAATTAATTTGCATGCAATTGAAATTGGCAAGATTGCCGAGAAGTGGTTGAGAAGATATTTTGCACTTCTCGACATGTGTGCCAGTGCATTTATTGATTATTGTTGAAGAATTGTTCACGGAGGTTAATTGGGATCTGGAAATATCATAGAGGCTATTGAATTTTCTTCACGGGAAAAATAATTTTGTGCTCTGTAAAATTCTCTGTATTGGTTTTTTGGTATTTTGTTGCAAATTTGTGGAAAATCTCTGGTTGCTGTTTGGGCTTTGTATCTCGGGAAAGAATTGTGGAAGCTACAGGCAAAGTTCTTCACCAAACAATTTTTAGAAGCACAGGAAAATAGGTAATCTTCTCGTGAATTTACTTTGTTTGTTTTGGAAAGGAAAGTATGTGAAAAGAAATTAAGTGTAATTTAAATCTCTGTGTTACACGCAAAGAAATTATTTGCTGTATTTGTTTTGTGAAGTTTTGATAAGAAAAGAAGAAAACTTCTTTAATTTATTTTCTGTAGATAGTATTTAAATTTTCTGTAGGGAAATATCTGTTAAAAAAAAAGAAATTGAATTCTCCAGGAATTATTTAAGTTTTGAATTGGAAATATTGTGCTTGTTCTTTTGAAAACCCCGGAAGAAATTTATTATTTCCCCAATTTCCCCATTGTTACTTCTCTGTTTTAAAAGAAAATCCTCTGATATTTACCAGAAAACCCTAAGGATTTATATATATATAAATATCTATGTATATATATATCATATATATTATATTGTTAAATTGAATTGTGAAAGACCTTTATTTATTTTTATTAAAATTGTTTTGAAAAGATTTTGAATTTATTTATGCCGAATTCTGTATGGCGATTTTCGGATAGACGGATTAAAAATCCGCAGTGATATTTAATTTTTTTTTTTTTTTAAATGTACAGTGTTGGGGAGGACCGAAACCCTCCCCATTACCCATGGAGGTGGGTGCAGCCTCCATGGCTGCGCACATCAGTCGTCAGCTGCTGGGCGCAGCCCTGGTAAGGGTCACGCCCTCTCCCCACAGGGAGCCGTGGCCGGGGCTACGTACCTTTATAAGTTTTGTTTGTTTAATATTAAACAATGGAAATTTTACAATATGCATTTGTTTAGTAAAAAGTTTAAAATGCGATTTAATTTGGTATTACTTATGAATTCGGGTTTTATTAATATTCATATATATATATATATATGATAATGAATATAATATATATATATATAATTATATTTATTAAGCTAGGAATATAATTTTAATATTTTAAAGATTATTAAAAATGTTTTCTTTTAAATTGTATTGTTTGAAAGGATTTAGTATATCCTAAAGTAGATGTATTATTTTCTTTCAATTTGCTTTAAATCTTGTTTCTTTGTTGGGAAAATTGGGAAAGTTTTAAATAAACAAGTCTTCCAGACCAATTTAATACCGTGGGGATTCTGATTGTTAAGTTGAGTTTATGTGTTGGCTAAGTTGTGTACATGATATTAGCTTGGTACTTAGATACCTAATTTTTGTGAACATAGACATTGATGTTCATCATGAATGGTGTTGAAATTGTCTGTTGTATGTTGTACACTTTGTAAACCTTAGTAAGAAAACTTAGAAATCCTTGTTATGTTTAGGGGAGTGGCTTTTTGTAAGGGCCAACACACAAAGTGGTGTCAGGGTAACTTATAAAGAGTTAGTAAGTCAGTGATAACTAAATGAACATTAGTTAGATTAAAACTCTTAACAAGATGTTTATGCCTCGCTTATGACTCTTGAGCTACTTAGTCTTGAGTATAAGATGAGAAGGCCTGGAATGGAAAATCGGTGTCTTATTTCTTCAAGAGACATCTCGATTTGCAATGATTTGCAATAAGGACCGGTTTCAGAAGAGGTTACCAGGGTAACCCATGTTGGGGCCAGAACCTAGGAAGAAACACTAGGGTAACCTTTGCAATATTGTGATGACACTCCACCTAAAGTAATAGTTAACCTTGTGTTTGTAACAATCAATTGTCTAAATCTGGAAGCAATGTAACCATTAGTTTGTTATGTACTTGTGTCTAGGGTTAGTAGATTATGTCTAGGTAACCTTATTACTATCTCCTAGCACGGGGGGTGGACCTACGGGTACCACATGGTTGGGTGGAACGTGCACCTTACTCCGTTGGGTCCCCAGTTTTGTGATCATGACATCGAGAGCTTCATGGATGGAGAGCTCGCGCTTGGAAACTTATGTATTTCATCATTGTATATTGTAAATCTTGTATTTGAAAACATCCCTCAATTGTATAGGAGGTGAACATTGTAATTTTATTAACTACCTCATGAGATGAATGAGTAATGTATTATTTTATTAAATGCAAGCAAGGAAAAAAAATTGTACTTTATATTATCTTGAATGGAGTTTCAAATGAAATGCAATGTTTATCTTTAATGTTTTTGTTATAATTAATATGTGCAATGCAAAATACTAAAGTCGTCTATGGAAACTCAAAGTAGTGTAACGTCTCGTAACTTAATGAATGTATGCAACTAATTAACTTAATAATTATACTTAAAAAAAAATTATTACACTTTTATACACTATTGCAACATTCCTTAGGTTATTAAGATGAGGCATTACATTTTTGACAATGCTATGGCTGAATTGTTATCACAAAATATCTTTGTTGCATCCACTTGTTCATACTTTAACTCTTTCAACACTCTTCTCATCCAAACTACTTGACATGATGCACTTGTGGCTGCTACATACTCTGCTTGTGCTGATGAAAGAGTTACTATTGGCTTCTTTTTTGAAGCCCATGATACTGTACCAGTGCCAAAGTGAAAAACATAACCAGATGTGCTTTTTTTGTCATCAACACTTCCAGCATAGTCACTATCTGTATACCCAATCAACTTGAACTCCACTGAACTTGAATATTGAATTCCATAACTCTTTGTTCCACTTACATATCTCAAAATTCTTTTTCCAACTTTCCAATGTGTGTCTTTTAGTGCTTCCATAAATCTGGAAATTAAACTTATAGCATACATTATGTCTAGCCTTGTGGTTGTCAAATACATAAGGTTGCCAACAAGTCTCTTATATAATGTTGGATCCACATTTGAACCTTTATCATCCTTACTCAGTTTCAACAATGTGACAATTGGTGTTGGTGTTGATTTGCAATTTTTCATGTTAAACATTTTCAAAGTATTATTTGCATACTTTGTCTAAGAGATGAAAATACCATTTTCATTTTGGTTCACTTCAATTCCTAAAAAGTATTTTACAAGTCCCAAATATGTCATTTCAAATTCTTTCTTCATAGCTCCTTTAAACAAATCAATTGATAAATCACCCGTGAAAATCAAATCATCAATATACAGGCATACAATCAAAATTTCACCTTTTTCATTCATCTTAGTATACAATGTAGGCTCACTATTGCACCTATTAAAGCCATTTTGTAAAATATAACTATCAATTCTACTATACCAAGCTCTTGGGGCTTGCTTGAGACCATACAATGCTTTTCTCAGCTTGTAGACTTTGTCTTCTTGTTCCAATATCTCATACCCAGGTGGTTGTTCCACATAAACTTCTTCTTCAAGATAGTCATTTAAAAATGTTGATTTCACATCCATTTGATGAATTGACCATTTGTTTTGTGTTGCAATAGCAAGAATCATCCTAACAGTATCAAGACATGCTACAGGTGCAAAATTGTCATTGTAATCAATTCTGGGCTGTTGTGAATAAACTTTTGCCACTACTCATTCTTTTTGTTTTTGTACTTCACCATTTGCATTTAATTTGGTTTTGAAAACCCATTTAAATCCTATTATATCTTTGACTTTTGGAAGACTTACCAGCTCCCATGTTTGATTCTTTTCAATTACATCAATTTCCTCATCCATTGCACATATCCATTTGTCATTTTTAATTGTATCTTCAAAGTGAATTGGATCATCTAATTGTGAATAAAATGCAAAAAGAGAAATCTGATCAAAATTATTTTCACCTTCATTTTGATCATATATGTCCCTTATACTTCTGATCTTTTGTCTTCTCATGCTTGCCAATGTAGGATTTGATAAATCACTTGAACTTGTTGAATGTGGACTTAATGGTCCAGCTCTAAAACTTCTTGGTGTAGATGGTGTATGTTGTCCTCTTGTTGTTGCTCTTATATTTGATGATGGTGTCACTTGTTGACCACTTGGTTGAACTTGAATGGGCGTGGAAGGAGTCATATTAGTAGGAATATTTGTTGGTATAAAAACTTCATTTTCCTTTTGAGGTATACTTGCTGATGCATTAACTATTTTTTCCTTACTTCCATCCCACGCTTCATCTTCTACAAACTGTACATCTCTACTGATTATCACCTTCTTGTTGATTGGATTATATAACTTGTATGCTTTGGATTCATCACTGTATCCAACAAATATACATTTTTCTCCTTTGTTCTCTAACTTCCTTCTCAACTCATTAGGCACATGTGCATACACCACACAACCAAAAACTCTCATGTGAGCAACATTATGCTTTCTTCCAGTCCATGCTTCTTCAGGAATCATATTCATAACACTTTTTGTTGGACACCTATTCATTATATATGCTACACATGATACAACTTCAGCCCAATATTCATTTGACAAATTTTGGCTTTCAACATGCTTCTAGCCATTTCCATGATTGTCCTATTCTTCCTTTCAGCTAACTTGTTTTGTTGAGGTGTGTATTTAGTAGTAAAATGTTTGTGAATCCCATGATCTTTGCAAAATTTTAAAAGTTCTTTTAAAATATATTTACCTCCTCTATCTATCCTCAACACTTTGATATAATGACCACTCTATTTTTCAATAAGAGACTTAAATTGACAGAAGAAATCAAACACTTCGCTCTTGTTCTTTATAAAATAAACCCATGTTTTCCTTGAATATTCATTAATAAAGGTCAAAAAATAAAAATTGCCACCAATTGAGGGTGTTTGCATAGGTCCACACAAATCTGAATGTACAATCTCCAAAGGGGCTTTTGCTCTAGTTGACTTTCCTGTTAGAAAAAATTCTCTATGATGCTTTCCTAAGATGCATCCTTCACATACTCTTTTAGGTTTTTCTATTAAAGGTAGTCCTTTGACCATGCTTTTCCTATGAAGCAAATTTAGACCTCCAAAGTTAAGATGCCCAAGTCTTAAGTGCCATAAGCAGTTTTCATCTTTTATCTCAGCTTGAAAAATAGTTTGCATAATAGTTGTGGTTTCTTGTGCTTATGCATAATCTATATTCAAATATGGTTGAATCTTCAGGGGAAATGTATTCTGTTACTTGTTATTTTGACCTTAGCAATGAGCTGATTACTTGGGTATTTGTCTAAAATTGTGCACAATTCATTTTTGAAAGTTACTCTATATCCTTTTTGAACAAGCTATCCTATACTCATCAAATTGTGTTTTAGACCAGGCACAAAATACATAATTGTAATATATTTTTTCTCCCCCTGTTTAGTTACAATGTTGATATTTCCTTTTCCTTTAACTAACACTTTGTTGTCATTACCCAATGTAACATCAGATTTAACATTTTCATCTAAACTTGAAAACATTTCTAAATTTCCTGTCATAAGGTTGCTACAGCTTGAGTCTAAAAACCAGGCATCTTTTTCACTTGCTTGTGCAACATTACATGCCAAAAACATCGTGCTCTTTTTTGGGTTTTGTTCTTGACTTTCTTTTGTGAAATTTGCATTTTGTTTACCATAATCATATTGTTTCTTTCTACACTCACTTATGTAGTGGTCAAACTTTTTACAATAGTGACATTGGACTTGAGTCTTATCATACCTTTGTCCTTGTAACTGATTTTGAGTGGGGATTTGGATTGAATTTTGACTATTGCCTCTTCCACTTGAGCTTGATGGGCTGCTTCTTCCACATCTGTAAAAACTTCTTCCTCTTCCTCTGCCTCTTCCTTGGTTGATTGAATCTTGTGACTTGAAAGCATGCTCCAGTGATGTGTTTGCAGAGCTACTCATGCTTTGCTCATGAGAAATGAGAAATGCATGGAGCTCATCAACTATATACTGTGTGAGATCCTTTGTTTCTTCTATAGTTAAAAAAATTGTCTCAAATTTTGTGGGTAAACCCCTTAAAATATTTTCAACCACTCTTCTATCTTCAAGTGTCTCACCATCTGTTCTAATTTGATTTACCAGTCCAATAATCTGGGTGAAGAATGAATCTACTGATTTGTTGTCCTTCATATATATAGTTTCAAAATCCCCTCTCAGTATTTGTAACTTTGTTGTTTTGATTTTTTACATACCTTGATAGGCTATTTGGAGTATGTCTCATGCTTGTCTCGACCTTGTTGCTACTGCAATCCTTGGGAAAATGCTCTCATGCACTCCTTGTAGAATAAAGAAAAGGGAAAAGCATTATAAGTTGTTGCATCAGCTGGCTCTAGAAATCCATTCTCTACTAGTTCCCATAAGTCTTGTGAGGAAAACAATGCCCTCATGGTGATTGCTCAGTAGTCATAATTTTTCCCATTAAACTGTGGGATTTGTGGATTAGTAAAGCTTGTGCTTGCAACCATCTCTACTGTGAAAAACTAAATGGTGCAGGAGCACCCAAAGGGTTATCATAGGTTGTCTAGGATAGTCTTGTCTAGGACAATTAGGCAATAAAACATAGTTTATTTGGATGTAACCCTTAATGGCATTTTTTATTAGGTGTTGATCATCTGATGAAGGTCATCTTCACCATTGGATAGGCCTAAGGCTTTTGCACAAATAAGGTTTGGACCTTTTAGGCTTTTAGGAGTTTCTTTTCAATTTTTGCAAATAATGCCTAATTGGAGCTACAAGTGGCCAAGTAGAGCCAAGGAGAGGATAACTGTTTTTGAGACCCTATTTATGGGTGATCTTGACATGGGAGAAGGTTTGGGGAAAGCATTTTGATATTGTTGAAGTTTTTAAATTCAAGAAAACAATTGTGATTGAGTGTGAATTTTTAGATTTTACATTGAAGTTAGGTTTGAATGGCTTAATCATGGCACTGTAACTTGTGCAGGGTGTAGTGTAGTAGTTCTTCAAGCATTGTGTGCCATTAGTTATTTTATTAATTCAATTTCAAGCATTGTTTGTAAATAATTTTGTTCCACACTGTTGCTGGTCTGAACCAGGCAGTTTTGAGAAAATTGAGTATTAGCTCACTTTCCCACCGTACAAATTGTACGACCCTTTGGGAATAGTGAGTAGACTCCATGGGTGTACATATTGTAGAGTTTAGGGTCTTGGAGAGCATGGGAATTACTATGGAAGTCTTGCCCTAGGTGAGCTAGGAAGAGTCTGGATAGGGAAGATAGAAAGTGCAAAGCACTTGATTTGCAGGGGTGTCCATTTCCTGAAAAATCACAGGGTGGAGAGGGCAGGTAAGTCTCTTGCCTAGATATACCATGGAGAAGGAAGCTCCATCAAATCAACTGATGTGAGGATTACTTAACAGTTTGAGGGCAGCTAGAAAAGGGCTTAAAAGACCTAGTTTTTGCTCATTTCTAGGTTAGGGCATTGTACAGACAGCTAAGACCCAAGACTCCAAAAATCATAGAGAGGTGTTCATCTGAACTAGGATTCCCAACAAAAGATTGGGTGTTCTTAGAAATATTTGGAGAACTAACCTAATTTCTTGGAGGAGACCTAAGTGGGGCTCTTAGAGCTAGTAGCCTTTTAGACCTAAATGAGGGTTTGGTGGAAGCGACTAAGAAATGGAGCTAAGTGGACTCCTGATACCCCTAGTAGGATGTTTTGATGACTATAGAAGTATCTCAATACCCCTGCAAAGTTAAATTCAATAAGTTGGAGGATTGTAGCCTTTAGAGTGAATTAAGGGCTAAGATTAGAGTTGCAATATTATACAAAGTTTTGACTTGGTGCAAGAATCTTTGTTGATAGTTGGGTTGGCAAGGTGAAATTAGGGGACCCTAAGAAGGAAGAGGTCCTATAGGTTTCAAGTGGTGGAGTGAAACACCCTAGAGGTCTTCCAAGCAAGACCCAGAGCATGAAAAAGTGATTGTTTCATCCAACCTGCCTATCAGATTGGTATCAGAGCAACAAAAAATTTGGGATACAATAATATATGTCATAGATTGCATTTAGTGGTTCTACTGACATGGTGACAAATGCAGAATTGGCCAAGAAGGTCGAAGAACAAGAGGAAGAAAATAGGCTATTGAGGGAAAGAATAGCCCAACTTGAGAAAGCAATGAGTAATGTGCAGTTGGAAGGAAGGGTACCAAAGAAAGAAGAGGTTGTAGAGGAAGACAAGATCCCTAAACTTGACCCTGTTTTGCAAGAAGAGCCTTTCTTGAAGGCATTGAAGGCTTTGAGTGGAAATTCACTTGAAGGAATACCATTGTTTAGTGGGAAAATGGAAGCTAATCTAGTCATGGATTGGATAGAGGGAATGGAAAACCATTTTGAGTGTGATGGAGTCACTGAAGCACAAAAGGTGAAAGTGGAAAAGTCAAGACTAAAAGGTTCTGCCTTGACATGGTGGAAGTTCATTCAGATAGAGAGAGAAAAGGAAGGCAAGAAACCTATTTCAACTTGGAAGGGAATGGTTGCCAAAGTGAGAGAAGCATACCGGCCAGATGATTATGAGATTCAGTTGCATAAGAAAAGATAGAGCTTGAGAGAAAGATACCAAGATGTGAATTCTTATACTAAGGAGTTTCAAAAAAATTGTATGAGGTCTAATGTTACAGAGGATGAAAGTCTTAAGGTGGCTAGATACCTTAACGGTTTGAAGTGGAACATTCAAGAAGAGATGACTCTTCTAAGTCCCAAACAAGTGCACCAATGCTATCAATTGGCTATAAAGATTAAGAGGAAACAAGAAGGCAAAAGTAGAGGGAAAAGGCAAAGATCAAAGAGAACATAGAGTTGGATACCAAGGTACAAGGGACTAAAACAAAAAGGGAGAGTCTAAACTCACAGAGCATGGAGGTGAAACAACTTCTAGAGGAGGCTATGGAAGAGGTAGAGGACCTCAAGAAGGTTCAAATAGAGGAAGAGGAGAGGCAGAAGTAACTCATACTTTGCTAGTATGAAGTGTTACAACTGTGGTCAAGTAGGTCATCTAGCTTATAGGTGCCCAGAGAAAGCATCTTCTTCAAATATAGAAAAGAGAGTAGCATATGCTCAAGAAGATACTATGAGTGTCAAGTCACTAGAGGTTAGTCACATTGAGTCAAAAATGGGGGAGAATTTGATGTTTAGCAGGGTTCTAATCAGACAACTAGTCAAAGAAGAACCAAAGCAAAGGAGAGCCTTATTCAGGGTAAGATGCAAAATACTTGGAAAGGTGTGCAAGGTTATAGTGGATTCAAGGTCTACTGACAACATCATCTCTGAGGAGGCAGTGAGGAAGTTAAAGTTGGAGAAAGTACCCCACACTAACCCTTACAAGGTGACATGGATGAACAAAGGGCAGAGTGTTCTTGAAAATGAGTAGACAACGGTGGAGTTCTCCATTGGAGGCTACAAGGACAAGCTGATTTGTGATGTGTTTCCCATGGATGCATGCCATCTACTATTGGGCAGACCATGGCAGTATGACAGAGGAGCCATCTATGATGGAAAGGAGAACAATATCTCATTCAAGAAGGATGGAAAGACATTCAAACTGCAGTCACTGTCAGGTGAGGAAGAAGGACAGTCAAAGACCCCTTGTGTCTTGTTAAGTAGTGGTAAGGAGTTTATCAACACTCTAGAACAAGGAGGGGAAGGATATGAGGTCATGGTGCAATCTAAGGAGGAAGATAAGACTAAGAAAAAAGTCATACCAGGAGCAGTCCAGAAGTTGCTTGAGAAGTACAAGGACATAGTCAATGATGGAACACCAGCAACCTTACCTCCAAAGTTAGTCATCAGATTGACTTCATACCAGGGGCTTCATTACCAAAAAAAGAAGATTACAAGCTTACACCAGATCAGAACTTAGAAGTAGCTAGACAAGTGCAGGAGTTGTTAGACCAAGGACTAATTAGGAAGAGCATCAGTCCATGTACAATACTAGTGGTCTTAGCAACCAAGAAAGGTGGTAAGTGGAGACTTTGCACTGATTCTAGGGCTATAAATAGAATTACAATCAGATATAGGTTCCCTATTCCTAGGATTGAGGATTTGATGGATTGTCTTAGAGGAGCTCAGTATTTCACCAAGTTGGATCTCAAGAGTGGATACCATCAGATCAAAATCAAAGATGGGGATGAGTGGAAGACAACCTTTAAGACAATTGATGGGTAATATGAGTGGAGAGTTATGCCATTTGGCCTTTCAAATGCCCCTAGCACATTCATGAGGCTCATGAATGAAGTGCTTAAGGATTTCACAGGTATATTTGTGGTGGTATATCTAGATGATATACTCATCTTTAGCAAGACAACAGAAGAACATCTAAAGCATGTGGAGATGGTTCTTAAAATATTGTAGGAGGCGAGGTTAGCCATCAACCTAGAAAAGTGTGAGTTCTTCAAACAAGAGCTTGTGTATTTGGGGTTTGTAGTATCCCAAGGTTCATTAAAGATGGACTCAAGCAAGGTTGAAGCTATCCTAAATTGGCCTACACCAACCACCAGGACAAAGGTAAGGAGTTTTCATGGGTTAGCTCAGTTTTATAGGAAGTTTATAAGGAAATTTAGTGGCATATGTGCACCAGTACTTGATACAATCAAAGGTGGCCTAAAAACTAAGTTCAAATGGACTCTTGAAGCTGAGAAAGGTTTTGAGAAACTGAAACAAGAAGTGGCAACTCAACCCATTCTTTTATTACCTAGCTTTGATAAGTTATTCATTGTGGAATGTGATGCTAGTGGAATTGCAATAGGAGGAGTACTAAGCCAAGAAGGCAGGCCTATAGCTTTCTTTAGTGAAAAGCTCAATGAAGCTAAACAAAAGTATTCTACTTATGACTTGGAACTATATGCTCTAGTGCAGTCACTTAGAAAGTGGAGGCATTATCTCCTACCTAAAGAGTTTGTAGTGTTTATTGATAACCAGGCACTTAGCTACATCAACACACAAGAGAAGCTGAGCAATAGACATTTGAAATGGATAGAATACCTCCAAGCCTTCACATTTACCATCAAGTACAAGAAGGGACAGTTGAACAAGGTGGCAGATGCACTAAGTAGGAGGTTGCTGACAGTGCAAGAGATACAAATAAAGAGCATTGGGATAGAGAGTTTCAAGGATCTCTATGGAGAAGATGAAGACTTCTCGGAGGCATATAAGGTATGTCCTAATTTTGAGAATCACTTTCATAGTCAATTCTCAGAGTATACATTGCAGAGTGGACTTGTTCAAAGGAATCGCTTATGTGTTCCAAAAAGACCAATGAGATAGAATCTTATCTTAGGAGAAGCACAATGGTAGTCTTAGTGGTCATTTTGGTATCAACAAGACAATGGAACTAGTGCAGGTTCTATTATTGGCCCAAGTTACTAAGGGATGTCGGAAGGTATGTGGAGCAGTGTGTAGTTTGTATGAAAGCCAAGGGGGGAGCTAACAATATAGGTTTGAATCAACCTCTACCCATTCCCAATAGACCATGGGAATGTATTAGCATGGACTTTGTGGTAGGACTCCCAAAGACTAAGACATGGTTTGATAGTGTCTATGTGGTGGTAGATAGGTTCAGTAAGATGAGTCACTTTATTCCTTGCAAGACCACTCATGATGCTAGCTATATTTCCCAACTCTTCTTCAAAGAGATTGTGAGGATTCATGGATTGCCATTGAGCATTGTATTGGATAGGGATGTGAAGTTTATGAGCCATTTTTGGAAAACTCTATGAAGCAGATTAGGTACTAATTTGTCTTTTGGATCAGCATGCCATCCTCAAACTGATGGAAAAACTGAGGTGGTTAATAGAGTGTTAGGTAACCTTCTAAGATGCCTAACCAAGGAGTATGGACAGACATGGGACTTGGTCATATCACAAGCTGAATATGCCTACAATGACAGTGTGAATTGGACCACAGGCAGAAGTCCTTTTGAAATAGTGTATGGAATGCACCCAAGAGGTGTGTGTGAACTTAGAGATCTAGGAGCTATGGAGCATAGGAGTGTCCATGCTAAGGATTTATCTCAGACCATGAAGGATATTCAGGAGCAAGTGAAGAAGACAATTATAGAGGCTACTCACAAACTGAAAGCTAAGGTGGATATGTCTAGGAAAGATCTACAGTTTGCAGTAGGAGACTATGTCATGGTCCATCTCAACAAATCTAGGTTGCAGAAAGGAACATCAACCAAGTTATAGATGAAGAGAGTGGGACCATGTAAGGTGTTAGCAAAGTATGGAAATAATGCTTACAAGGTGGAGCTACCTGCAGACTTAGGCATTTCACCAGTGTTTAATGTGGCTGATTTGATCAAGTATAAAGGACCAGTCACTGATTTGGATCAGAAAGGTGTGGATGTCTTGAAGGATGTGAGTAACATAGCCTTACCTCCTAAAGACAAGCTGCAAGCAGAGAGAATCTTAGAATCAAGGGTTAAGAAGTCTACCCAGCATAAGGTATACATGGAACATCTCATCAAATGGAAGGAAAAACCAGAATTTTGAGGCTACATGGGTGGATGATGCTTAGTTCAAGAAGCAGGGTATTAATTTATCTCTAATCTCTCCCCACAATTCTTAGTGTTTGGCTGAGGGGGAGAATGGTGCAGGAGAACCCAAAGGGTTATCATAGGTTGTCTAGGACAGTCTTGTCTAGGACTAGGCAATAAAACCTAATTTATTTGGATGTAATCCTTAATGGAATTTTTTATTAGGTGTTGATCATCTGATGAAGGTCATCTTCACCATTGGATAGGCCTAACGCTTTTGCACAAATAAGGTTTGGACCTTTTAGGCTTTTAGGAGTTTCTTTTCAATTTTTGCAAATAATGCCTAATTGGAGCTACAAGCGGCCAAGTAGAGCCAAGGAGAGGATAACTATTTTTGAGACCCTATTTATGGGTGATCTCTACATGGGCAAAGGTTTGGGGAAAGCATTTTGATATTGTTGAAGTTTTAAATTCAAGAAAACAATTGTGATTGAGTGTGAATTTTCTGATTTTACATTGAAGTTAGGTTTGAATGACTTAATCATGGCACTGTAACTTGTGCAGGGTGTAGTGTAGTAGTTCTTCAAGAATTGTGTGCCATTAGTTAGTTTCTTTATTCAATTTCAAGCATTGTTTGTAAATAATTTTGATTCCACACTGTTGCTAGTCTGAACCAGGCAGTTTTGAGAAAATGGAGTGTTAGCTCACTTTCCCACCGTACAAATTGTACGACCCTTTGGGAACAGTGACTAGACTCCATGGGTGTACATATTGTAGATTTTAGGGTCTTGGAGAGCATGGGAATTACTGTGGAAGTCTTTCCCTATGCGAGCCAGGAAGAGTACGCCTAGGGAAGACAAAAAGTGCAAAGCACTTGATTTGCAGGGGTGTCCATTTCCTGACAAATCACATGGTGGAGAGGGCAGGTAAGTGTCATGCCTAGATATAGAATGGAGAGGGAAGATCCATCAAATCAACTAATGTGAGGATTACTTAACAGTTTGAGAGCAGCCAGAAAAGGGCTTAAAAGACCTAGTTTTTGCTCATTTCCAGATTAGGGCGTTGTACAAACAGCTAAGACCCAAGACCCCAAAAATCATAGAGAGGTGTTCATCTGAATCAGGATTCCAAGAAAAGATTGGGTGTTCTTTGGAAATATTTGGAGAACTGACCTGATTTCTCAGAGAAGGAGACCTAAGTGGGGCTCTTAGGGCTAGTAGTCTTTTAGACCTAAATGAGGGTTTGGTGGAAGCGACTAAGAAATGGAGCTAAGTGGACTCCTGATACCCCTAGTAGGATGTTTTGATGACTATAGAAGTATCTCAATACCCCTACAAAGTTAAATTTAATAAGTTGGAGGATTGTAGCCTTTAGGGTGAATTAAGGGCTAAGATTAGAGTTGCAAGATTGCACCAAGTTTTGACTTGGTGCAAGAATCTTTGTTGATAGTTGGGTTGGCAAGGAGAAATCAGGGGACCCTAAGAAGGAAGAGGTCCTATAGGTTTCAAGTGGTGGAGTGAAACACCCTAGAGGTCTTCCAAGCAAGACCTAGAGCATGGAACAATGATTGTTTCATCCAACCTCCCTATCACTAAACACTTTTACCAGACTCTTAGAAACAACCCTTTTACTACAATGAACCCACTCCCATAAACCTACTCTGATACCATGTGAAGGCCAGAGGTAGAGGATTCAAACAAAGAAAAGAGAGCAGAAATTTAAAGCTCACAGAATAAATCCAAAAAATCTAATTTTATATTATATCAGTCAAACTATATATATATATATATATATATATATTGAATATGCAGAGATGCTGCTCTTTTTCACAATTTTCTTCTATAGAGCACACCACCAATTTTTGTTCTTTCATCTAAAATAAATAAAAACTTACATAAAAACCATTATGAAAAACTTCACCATCAAGGAAAATAAATGCCATTAATTACATTAGCTGTAATTCCCAATTCACTTGAAGTGAAAAAATTATAAATCCTGAAAACATTTAAAACCCGATTAAATATTGTACTTGAAACATTAGTTGCCTGATAAAACATTTTGTCCCAAAAATGTCGTCAGAAATTATCTTCACCGTTCTACCACTGAGCTAAAATATATAACATGCGGGACTGTGGTAAATACCACATAATCACCACCAAAGAGAAAACACCTTGCGGGACTACAGTTTACCTGCACTACCGCACAGGGAAGAAATGAAAATCACAGGAATGCGGGAAAAAGGTGCTGCAGTTGGAATTATTTTTAACATGCAACATAATTCTTCTTTCTCTACACATGATAGAGGATTTATGGAAACAATTTTCCTCGCAAGGATTGAATGTTTTAATCCTATCTTCTATATACAACAATACAAAGAGAGAAGCAATGTAATTATTCCAACACTACACATTTATTTTACATGGTATCCTACCATTTGATTTATTTGATATAGTGTACATTTTTTTAGGATAGTTACAGTGGTTGTTTTATAACCTACTCATAACAACATATACTTAATAGAAGAATGATTTTTTCTTTTCTTTTCACGAAGTTAGCGACATTACACCAACATTCCATTCAATGGTAAAGGAGAGGGCCCGATCGTGGTGAGAGATATGTTGTGTGAAGGGTCCACCTCAACCTGATTTTTTTTTCACATCCAATAGAATCTACCTAGAAACCCAAAAAAAAATCCAATCAAAAAAAAAATAGTGGACATTTATCAAGTTTTTCCAATTTCCTTTCAAAATCCACATTTTATGAGCTCAAAATTGGTGTCGTTCAATGGTGGATGCATGGTACGAAGTTTCTTGTTTCCCGCCATGTTAGTTCTAGCGAATTTAGCTCGTATTTACTACACATTTACAACCTCACTCCCCTCCACCGTCATCCTTTTCCCATTCACTTTGGGATGCATTTCATTTGCTAGGGTTTGTTTTTTCTTCTCTACTACTTCATTCATGCTTGGAAACTTCACATTATAGAGTCCATTGAAGGACTAGTGGTGAGGCTGGGGGCAGCTCGTGGTGATGCATTTTTTAGTTTTACTATGTTTATCAACACCTTCATTGCCAAAAGGAAACATAATTAACTTCTGCCATCATAAGTGAGGTTGTCTTCCAACCTAAGAAGGGCGATATCTATCATTTGCATGATCATTTTAAAATTTTGTTGCATGCTTTTTTTGCAACTATCTTGTGACCAAATATTTGTATATACATATATAAACACACAATCAACTAGAAGAAATATGCATATATAATTGCAATATCACTAAAAACATTGTACGAAGGTTGTGAAATTTCATTTGTTTACCTTTGCAAGTTTGATAAATATATTGATAGTATTTGAAGATATGATATATGCTCAAATCTTAATGGTTTCTTTCAGCTATATGATGGCCCACTATGTGTATATATATATACACAATATATATATGTGTGTGTGTTGTGTGTATACCACGGTCATTCAAGAAATATATCTTTCCATTTCATTTGTATATATATATATATATATATATATATATATATATATATATATATATATATATATATATATATATATATAATTTATTATATATATGTTTGTGTATGTATGTACATACATACACATATAGAATCAATTAACATTATCACCTAAGGTTATAAGAGTTAAAATTGGGGATATGATAGTGTAACATGCACTGCTTGTTTCATTACACACATAACCTTGTTCGTTTACATTCAACTGAATTAGATGTATGGTTTGTTTGTTCTTCAATTAAAGAGCCTCTTATAGGTATGAATATGTTGTTTGAATTTATATCATTCTATTGTTTGATGTAATATATAAATATCATAATGTTGCTTAAATTTACATATACATTGTAAACTGATTATATATATATATATATATATATATATATATATATATATATATATAAGTTGCTAACATGATCACCTAAGGATTGTAAGAGTTACAATTGGGGATATGATAGTATAACATGTATTTCTTGCTTCATTGCACACAAAGCCTTGTTGGTTTACAGTCATTTGGATTAGATGTATGGTTTTCTTGTTCTTCAATTATAATCACTCTTACATGTATGAATATGTTTTTTCAAATTGCATCATATTGTTGTTTGAAGTTATATAGAAATATCATAATGTTGCTTCAAGTTATATATACATTATGAGCTCATTATATATGTTTATGTGTGTACATATGTATTTATGTACATATATAATATTATTTTTCTATTTGTTATCATAATGTTGTTTCAAAAAAGGGTTCTAAACATTTCTATCATACCCTTGTTTCAGGATATATGTTTATGTATGCACATATATATAAAGATCATAATGCTTCTTCAATTTACATAGACATTGTGAACTGATTATATATTTGTATCTATTTACATATATATATATATATATATATATATATATATATATATATATATATATATATATATATATATATATATATATATATATATATATATATATATATATATATATATATATATATATATATGTAGGTAAGTATACATATATGTATTTATGTGTATATTATTGTATGTACATACATACATATATAAAATAAGTTAACATGATCACATAAGGGTTGTAAGAGTTTGAATTGGGGATAAGGTAGTATAACATGCATTGGTTATTTCATTATATACATAACCTTGTTTGTTTACATTCATATAAATTAGATGTATTGTTTGTGTGTTCTTCAATTACACTGTCTTACAAGTATGAATATGTTGTTTTAATTTGTATCATATTGTTGTTTGAAGTTATATAGAAATATCATAATGCTACATCAAGTTACATATACATTGTGGACTTATTATGTATCAGTATGTGGGTACATATGTATGTATGCACATATATATAAATATCATAATGCTATTTCAATTTACATATACCATGTGAGCTGATTATATATGTATATGTATGTATATATATTTTTATGTGCATACATACATATGTATAATCTGTTAACATGATCACCTAAGGGTTGTTCAAGTTAGAATTGGGGATATGATATTATAACATTCATTTCTTGTTTCATTTTATGTGCATAGCCTTGTTTGTTTACATTCATCTGAATTACATGTATGGTTTCTTTTTTCGTCAATTACACTCACTCTTACATGCATGAATATGTTGTTTCAGTTTATATCATAGTGTTGTTTGAAGTTATATAGAAATGTCATAATACTTCTTCAAGTTACATATAGATTGTGAACTGATTATATATGTTTATTTGTGTATATATGTGTGTATGCACACACACACACACACACACACACACACACACACACACACACACACACACACACACATATAATAATAATAATATTTTTCTATTTGTTATCATAATGTTGTTTTAGAAAAGGATTCTAAACATTTGTATCATATAGTTGTTTCAAGATATATATGTGTATGTATGTATTTACATATATATAAAAATCATAATGCTACTTCAATTTACATATACATTGTTAACTAATTATATATCTGTATTTATGTTTATATATTTGTATGTACATACATACATATATATAATCAGTTAGCATGATCACCTAAGGGTTGTAAGAGCTAGAATTGGGGATATGATAGTATAACATGTGCATTTTTTGTTTCATTGCACACATAGCCTTGTTCATTTACATTCATCTGAATTTGATGTATGGTTTATTTGTTCTTCAATTATACTCACTCTTACATGTATGAATATGTTGTTTCACTTTGTATCATACTATTTTTTAAGATATATACCTTGAAACAATAGTATGATAAAATATTTGTAACCTTCTCTAATATAGTTGTATGATATATATACATAGACATGTGTATATGTACATATATATATATATATATATATATATATATTGTAGAGATAGAGAGATATATATGTTTCCTATAACATTCTTTACTTACATTCAACTTAATTAGATGTATGGTTTGTTTGTTCTTCAATTATAGTGATTCTAACATTTAGGAATATGTTGTTTCTATTTATATCATACTATTGTTTTAAGTTAGAAATCTTCAAAAAAATCACACCAAAACTCTTCAAATTGTAACATTCAAATTAAGTAGGTAAAAGTGGAAAAGATAAATCTCATGATGGGAAGCTATCTATTGATGTGTTGTTTGTGGCCTTCAAATGAGGAGGAGTTCAACTTGCAACTAGTATGATACAGATGTTTAAAAACCTTTTTTGAAACAAGATTATGATAACAAATGGAAAAACATTATTATATATATATATACACACACATACACATACATAATTAATTCACAATATGTATGTAACTTGAAGCAGCATTTAGATGTTTCTATATAACTTCAAACAATTGTATGATACAAATTGAAAAAAAATATTCATACATGTAAGAGTGAGTGTGATTGAAGAACAAACAATCCATTAATCTAATTCAAATGAATGTAATCAAACAAGGCTATATATGTAATCAACAAGCAATGCATGTTATACTATCATATCCCCAATTCTATGCTTACAACCCTTAGGTGATCATGTTAACTAATTATATGTATGCATGTATGTACATACAAATACATTTTATTTTATATATGTATACATGCATATATATGTACACACATAATTATGTACATATATACACATATAATCAATTAAAAATGTATATGTAAATTGAAGTAGCATTATGATATTTATATATAACTTCAAACAACAAAATGATATAAATTGAAACAACATATTCATACGTGTATATGAGTTTCTATAATTGAAAAAGACACAAACCATACATTTAATTTAGTTGAATGCAAATGAATAAGGTTAGGTGTGTAATGAAATAAGAATTCTATGGTATACTATCATATCCCCAATTTTAACTCTTATAACTCT
>VDFB02271358.1:724410327-724421574 GCA_007258455.2 Sequoia sempervirens | reverse complement strand
GGTATTATAGAAGGTTTATAAAAGACTTTAGTAAAATTGTCAGTCCACTTTATGCTTTGTTAACAAAGGATTCCCAATTTGAGTGGACCAAGGCCTGTGAAAAATCCTTCCTGCAGCTAAAGGACTTGCTTACCAAAGCCCCTGTTCTTCAAGGTCCAAAATGGAACCTGCCTTTTCACATACATGCTGATGCGTCTAATTTTGGTATAGGAGCAGTTTTAAGTCAAAAAGAAAATTCAATTGAGCATGCTATTTACTTTATCAGCAAAAACCTTCAAGGTCCTAAGCTCAACTATACTGTTACAAAAAAGGAATTGCTTGTAGTAGTATATGCTTTGAATAAATTCAGGCATTATGTCACAGGTTATCAGATATTTGTCCACACTGACCATGTAGCAATCAAGTACCTGATGAACAAACCTACCATTTTTGGTAGATTGGGACGATGGCTCCTGTTGTTACAAGAATTTGATATCACAATCATTGACAAACCAGGAAGAGCTAATGTCGTAGCTGACTTTTTATCAAGACTTCAATCAGCTGCATCTGAGGAACAAGAGGTCATTGATAATAGATTTCTAGATGAACACTTGTTTTCCATTGTTGCACATACACCCTGGTATGCAGATATTGCTAATTATCTGGCAGCAAACAGAATACCAGCTCATTTTTCCCCAAAAGAAAAGAAGTTGTTGACAAAGAAAAGTTTCAACTTTACCTGGATTGCCAATTGTCTGTTTTATACTGACCCTGATCAAGTAATGCAAAGATGTGTAAGAGAAGATGAGACTTATGATATCTTGCATGCCTGCCATGATGAACCATGTGGAGGGAATTTTGTAGCAAAAAGAACAGCAATGAAAATTCTTACAACAGGGTATTACTGGCCAACATTACATAAGGATGCTGTGGCCTATACAAGGAAGTGTGACAGATGCCAGCATATGGGAAGACCAACTAAGTCGATGAAATGCCACTATATCCGGCAGGGTAATAGTCACCCCTTTGATAAAATGGGGGATGGATTTTAAATTCAATTGATCCACCATCAAATGGAAAGTCACATATTCTAGTTTGCACGGATTATGCCGCCAAAATGGGTCGCAGGTAAAAGCTATGACTAATGCCCGAGATAACAAAGTTGTCAATTCTTGTATGAACAAATTTCACCGCATTTGGAGTTCCTGTGAGAGCTTGTAATCCCATCAAGGAGTCAGCCACGCCGCCAAATCTGGATCACCGCACTTGGCGTGAATGACTCCGCGGACGATCAAACACAGGAAGTCCAGCCCCTATCATCCTCAAGCCAATGGTTAGACGGAGGTAACAAATAGAGAAATTGAAGCGATCCTCACAAAGACAGTGCAGATTCATAAGAAAGACTGGAGTAATAGACTTCCTGAAGCAGTTTGGGCTTATAGAACTACATGGAAAACAACAACTGGGTTTACACCTTTTGAGTTGCTCTATGGGAAAACAGCTATGTTACCCATTGAATTTGAACATAAAACTTTGAGGACAGCTCTTGAACTCAACATGGACTTATCTGAAGCACAGAAGGACCGTCTCCTGCAGCTAAATGCTTTGGACGAAATGAGAAAAGCACCCTGCAGCATACAAAGTAATCCAACAGCAGAGAAAGAGATGGCATGATCAGCACATCAAAACCAAAAAAATTTCTGCTGGAGATTGGGCTTTGTTATATGATTCCAGGTACCAAGAAAATTAGGGTAAACTCACAACACGCTGGCTTGGCCCCTATGAGGTTGAAAATGTGTTTGACAACGGAGCTGTGCAGCTGGTCACAATTGATCCTGTCCATTTCAAATTGCTCGTCAATGGCCATCGACTCCGACTGTACCATAAGCCAGTTTCCAAGGAAGACTTCATGAAGCAGTTCATTCAAGTTCCTCCCGCTACTCTTCCTGCAGCGTTCCTCTAATTTTCAAAAAGCATGCCCATAATAAAGGTTTTCTTTTTAAGAAAACCCCTTTTCTCCATTTAAATTTATCGCCCCCACCTCATTTCTTTATCTTCCATCCATCCATCCCATCCATCCATTTCATTCGTACATTTCATCCACCCGCGTCCCCCGTCCACTTCATCCGTCTGCATCAACCTTAATTCAGATATCTTTCCAATTTGTCAATTCATGTAGCGCCGTCATCTTTCTTCACACGTACATACAATTACTAAAGGTACGCCATATCTTTTTATATCGCATATTTGATTTATTTCATTCCATTCAATTACTGCTATGCATGTACCGGTCATTATCACCCGAATCTCTACCTATTTTTTACTACATGTGAGGACACATGTCATCTTTTAAGTAGGGAGCGGGGTAATTCATCATTTGAAGCCTGTCTTTTCGCCGCTGCCATAACTGCAAAATAATCTTTCTTTAATATATTTCTGGTACTTTCCAAACATGATTGCATGACCTTCTTTAATGCATCTTTTTCTTGCAAACTACGATTAAGATTGCTTGTTTAAGAAAGTTTATTTTTGGAAAAAAGAAAGAAATGTGGAGGCCTGACGGAGAAAAACCAGAGCAGAAAAGGAAATAAAGAATTTGAATCTTCAGCAAGAAATTGAGTTTAGCTAAAAAAACTGCAGACATGGGTGGTCAGTTGGTACGACATGAGCCTATAGCTCATGAATTGTTGTTGCAAAACCTGCAGACAGCCCAAACATTTAGCCTCTGTGGATGGTTAAATTATTTTCTGAGTTTAAATGATTTTGATGAGGAGACTGCAACAGAATTTTTGAGAACACTTTCTTGGTATTAATAATGTTTCAGCCAGAGGAAAAATATTTGACATCAGAAAGCAAGTATATGATGAATTCTAGGCACAGCAATATTCATTTTGGAGATTAGCATATACCAGAACTGAGAAAAGATGGGAAAAATTCACTGTTGGGTTAAGAAAGTCAGAACCACATGGTCCCCTCAACTTTACAGTTGCACTCAAACGAACTAGCAGATATATTCAATTGGGACTTCAAACAAGATTTGAATTGTGGCTGCCACTGACATTCAGACCCCCTGTGCTAATGTGGCCCCTGTATTCTCATCAGGCTACAAATCTTAACAGTGAATTAGAAGACCGCAAATATGAAAGGTGCAAGGATTTCAGAGGATTCTATTACAGGTTTGGACATCCATTCCAGAGTCATGCAGCCACTACTGACTTCAGAGAAATCACCAGGAAAGTTAATGCTGGAGGACCAGCATTGCTAAGTAGGGGGCAGTGATGAGCCTAAAATATGCTCATAATTTGATGATATGATAAACTTTTAAATGATTTCATTTTTGTTATTTCATGGCTGTTTAAACTTTGATGAAACCTTTTATGGTATATCCTGTAGCAAGACACTTTTATATTCCTGCAGCCTATTGTGTTGACTTGATTGCATTTATTGCCATGTTGACTCCTAAAATGGCTGGTATATCGTATATAGTTTTTAAATGGTGAAGTAGATTTGAAATGTGTGATTAATGAATATATATCGTGCATGTACCATATGCCTCTTCTTGCGCATCTGTTACCTTTTGTTTTGCAGGTTGTTGAAGAATGATCGAGTCAAGCGCAGCCGATCTCGCCTTGCAGTAAAGCCCATTTCCTACACGACTTTGAGGAAGCTCCGCCAAAGACTCTTTGACCGAAACCGATTTGGAAAGATTTTTAATGGAAAGTCAATCTGGAGAGAGTGGAGCGCTAGATTCTCTCTGAATCGGGTTGAACACATAAATTCATTTATGAAGTTTGTTCCTTGATTCAGGGATATACTTTACTTCCACGTCTTTCTTTGATAAAGTTAGTTAGTTAGTTGTTCTTTTATTTTAAAAATAAGATACTCCTCCTACGTGAGAGAGCGATAGAAGAGAAATAGAATGAGTAATAGATGATTTTTAGGTAAGATAGAAACAGAGTAGCAGAGATCATGTAAGAATCAGTATAATAATGAAAGACAGAATCTGTTTGACCAGAAGCAGAGTTTGTTGTTAGTTTTCACACCAACAAGACAATGTATTTCATTCTATCTTCATGAATAAAGATCGATGAAGTTCTGAGTTTAGCATCTGTGTAATCAGTAGATGCTTGCTAAGGGGGCCCACTTAGTAAGTATTTGTAGTTAATTAGTTAGATGTTCTTTTCTGCTGATATCCAGTTAGCTTTCATCTTTTGAAGTTTTTATGCAAACTCGGTCTTACACTGCTTCTGTAGCATAGAGAGTCCATCCCTGTGACTGTTCCTGCAACATAAGGCCAGTTCATGGTTTGTGCTTTAGTCGTAGCTGTTATAGTTTCTATTTTAATCAAGCATCGTTGAGTTAAAGAATTTTGCATTACCATTCTGTATCTTAGATAGAATTTCTTTCCAGTATGTATTTTTGCTAAGATTTGACTAAAACAAATTCCTAGTGCATATACTTTGCTGCGCCATTTAAAGTCTACGTCCCCTGGTTTGACAAGTAAATGAATGTCCATAGAAAGATATTAGTCACCTGTCAGAATGTCCAATTCCCAGGAAAGTTTCACTGTGATATTCATATCCTTTTGTGAGTGCGAGCCAGCTTGCTTGGCACGTAGAGTCTCTTCATGGAGTTCATTATTGAATATGATCGAGGGTGTGTTTAGGATGAGGAAATTGGAACCTGCAGATGGAGGATTATTTTCAGTAGATGAGGGGGTTCAAATAACTAAACATATAATAGAAGAAAGAAGGGTTGACAATAGAGTTACCTGGGCTGATGTAGCTGAATATCCTAGTGCATCAAACTCCACCTCTTCTTCTCTTCTACTCAATATGCTCAATTTTCCCAAGCCTTGGACTTTCCTTTTCTTTGTAGGAGCTGAACTAGTGGATTTAGATTCTTTGGCAGTCGATCCCACTGAACCTTGGGCTCCTGTAGCTATAGCAAACCTCTTTGGGGACCGTTTGGTCCTTTTTCTCTTTGGCAAGGAACTGGTAGAAGATGTGACTTTTGATCCCTTTTGTTTCAACCCCTTTCCTTTTCCTTTTCCTATGTCAAGCTCCTGAGGCTATGCGGACTAGAGTGGTAATTGCTCCAGTCTGATCTCCCAATCGGATTCAAGATTACTGTCATCAATTTCGGCCTCAACATCATAGATTTGGTCAAACTTTTCATTGTGTAGATTATCTCCATACATGGTGCTATAGTTCTTATTTCCTATTAGAACCTCCAAAAATCTTCCCTCTTTCTTTTTTACCATCCTAGATTCTTTAATTGTGTGTTGAGAGACTAGACCATATGGATGCTTTGTTGGAACAACACCACCTGAACATGGAAATCGATCCATTATGACCAGTCAAGTGGTATAAAATCTAGGTTGATATAGACCTCTACCTTCTTTTCAGTCGGTTTCATTCTTGACTCAAAGTACTCCTTCCTTTCATGTTTTATAGTTGGGAGATGTCCCACATGATTGTATCTCCATACATCACAAATGAGGACTAGACCTAGGCAATCCAATTTTCTAGTCAATACCTCCAACTCTTCCCTTTTCACAAGTGTTACCTAGCCATTGGCAATGGTGAGGGGAATTGGGTAAAGCACCTTCTTGTGTCTCGCATTGCCATAGGCTTTGTCAGCTATAGTTTCTTGATGGTATGCCTCTAAAGAAAAGGTCCTATCTATTACAAACATAGGGAGCCTAGCAGGATCCTCAATAAAACCATGCAGTTTGACAAAGGAAATGTCGAATCCTAGAAAATAATCCACCTGGGTCTAGTGACTTTTCATACATTCCAAGGATTCAAGGTGAAACTAAGTTGGAGGGAATGGATACAAAGCTAAGAGTACTAGTAGTAGGAAATAGTCAACAAATGAGTAATAATCCCATGTCTTGGAAAGTACATGGGTCCAAATTGAAACTATCTAGTATAACCCTTTGGAATTGAACTTAAAGAGCGACAAACACCCTTTGAAATATTTAGGGTTCTAATGTAAAATTAAATGTGATAGAAAAGATTCTTGAATACCTGAACCAAAAAGCAATGCCATAATTTCTTAATTGATCAAGCATATTTTGGGCCACCACATCAGAAAAATCAAAATACTTCTAGCTCTTCTCTTTCATGAGCATAAAATCCAAGCTTGTTAAGAATGCATAAACCTTTTCATCATCTTCAAAGTTGTAGATATAAACTAACATTGAGAAAACGGCCTACACAATAGATTTGAACTTTCTACATACTAGAGGGAAGATGAGTTGATTTCCTTCTAGCTTCTAGTTTGTTTCATCAATATAAAAATTTAATTATTTTCCTCTAGTCCTCTAGAAATGTTCCATCTTTCTTTGTTTGAACCTTTCAAAACTGATGGAGCTCCTAATTTTTTTGGGATTTTGAGCTCATTATTCACTTGGAAATGGCATGTCACATGCATTTCCACTGGTAAGGTCTAGGGTTTTAGCTCTCTGTCCTTATTTTCATGATATTCATGTTTTAAGCCTTCAACATTTTAATTTTGGGTTGACTTACTCTACCCAGTCATCGGTCATTCAAGTTATATCTTAGGCTATCACAAACATCCTTTTACCAGCCCTTTTCACTTAGGTGTGTTAGTCACCTGGTTCTGCATCATTTTAAATAATTCCTAAGTTTGAAAAATATTATAAAGTTGCTTTAATAGAATTTCCACCTTGAGGGTCAAAACCCGTCGACATGTGTGGCTCGCACTCACAAAAGGATATGAATATCACAGTGAAACTTTCCTGGGAATTGGACATTCTGATAGGTGACTAATATCTTTCTGTGGACGTTCATTTACTTGTCAAACCAGGGGACGTAGACTTTAAATGGTGCAGCAAAGTATATGCACTAGGAATTTGTTTTAGTCAAATCTTAGCAAAAATACATACTGGAAAGAAATTCTATCTAAGCCACAGAATGGTAATGCAGAATTCTTTAACTCAACTATGCTTGATTAAAACAGAAACTGTAACAGCTATGACTGAAGCACAAACCATGAACTGGCCTTATGCTACAAGGACAGTCACAGGGATGGACTCTCTATGCTGCAGGAGCAGTGTAAGACTGAGTTTGCATAAAAACTTCAAAAGATGAAAGCTAACTGGATATCATTAAAAAATAACAACTAACTAATTAACTACAGATACTTACTAAGTGGGCCCCCTTAGCAAGCATCTACTGATTACACAGATGCTGAACTCAGAACTTCATTGATCTTTATTCAAGAAAACAGAATGAAATACATTGTCTTGTTGGTGTGAAAACTAACAACAAACTCTGCTTCTGGTCAAACAGATTTTGTCTTTCATTATCATACTGATTCTTACATGATCTCTGCTACTCTGTTTCTATCTTACCTAAAAAATCATCTATTACTCACTCTATTTCTCTTCTATCACCACCTCGCGCAGGAGGAGTATCTTATTTTTAAATTAGAAGAACAACTAACTAACTAACTTTATCAAAGAAAGACGTGGAAGTAAAGTATATCCCTGAATCAAGGAACAAACTTCATAAATGAATTTATGTGTTCAACCCGATTCAGATAGAATGTAGCGCTCCACTCTCTTCAGATTGACTTTCCATTAAAAATCTTTCCAAATCAGTTTCGGTCAAAGAGTCTTTGGCGGAGCTTCCTCAAAGTCATGCAGGAAATGGGCTTTACTGCAAGGCCGAGATCAGCTACGCTTGACTCGATCATTCTTCAATAACCTGCGAAACAAAAGGTAACAGACGTACAAGAAGAGGCATATGGTACATACACGATATCTATTCATTAATCACACATTTCAAATCTACTTCACCATTTAAAAACTGTATACGATATACCAGCCATTTTCGGGAGTCAACAAGGCAATAAATGCAATCAAGTCAACACAATAGGCTGCAGGAATATAAAAGTGTCTTGCTACAAGATATCCCCATAAAAGGTTTCATCAAAGTTTAAATAGCCATGAAATAACAAAAATGAAATCATTTAAAAGTTTATCATATCATCAAATTATGAGCATATTTTAGGCTCATCACTGCCCCCTACTTAGCCTAATGATGGTCCTCCAGCATTAACTTTCTTGGTGATTTCTCGGAAGTCAGTAGTGGCTGCATGACTTTGGAATGGATGTCCAAACCTGTAATAGAATCCTCTGAAATCCTGGCACCTTTCATATCTGTGGTCTTCTAATTCACTGTTAAGATTTGTAGCCTGATGAGAATACAGGGGCCACATTAGCACAGGGGGTCTGAATGTCAGTGGTAGCCACAATTCAAATCTTGTTTGGAGTCCCAATTGAATATATCTGCTGGTTCATTTGAGTGCAGCTGTAAAGTTGAGGGGACCATGTGGTTCTGACTTTCTTAACCCAACAGTCAATTTTTCCCATCTTTTCTCAGTTCTGGTATATGCTAATCTCCAAAATGAATATTGTTGTGCCTAGAATTTAAAATGATGCGAATGCAGATAAGAAAAATGGCCTTCACAGGTTAAATACCTCATTATATAAGTGGCATACTCTGAATATGGAAGAGGTAGTGACACTCGCTTGCATCCTTGCTTGGAGATGTCTAGCGGTCCATCAGCAGGCATCGAAAATTCAGCCCTTGCAGCTGGAGCATCTGAAGAAAAGTTTTCTCCAATGGCTAGGATCCCGATTACCTCAGCAATTCTGTCTTCAGTTGCAACAACTGTTAGACCCCATACGGTGGCTTCCCCTTCAGAAAGTGTTCTCAAAAATTCTGTCGCAGCCTCCTCATCAAAATCATTTAAACTCAGAAAATAATTTAACCATCCACAGAGGCTAAATTCTGGGCCGTCAAGTTTTGCGGTGAACAACAATTCATGAGCTGCTGTGCCTTGCTGTCGCACTCCATTTACTCACCCATGTCTCAGAGTTTTCTAGCTGAACTCTATTTCTTGTCAAGATTCAAATTTTATTTCCTTTTCTACTCTGGTTTTTCTCCGTCAGGCCGCCACATTTCTTTCTTTTTTTCCAAAAATGAACTTTCTTAAACAAGCAGTCTTAATCGTAGTTTGCAAGAAAAAGATGCATTAAAGAAGGTCATGCAATCACGTTTGGAAAGTACCAGAAATATATTAAAGAAAGATTATTTTGCAGTTATGGTAGCGGCGAAAAGACAGGCTTCAAACGATGAATTACCTCGCCCCCTACTTGAAAGATGACATGTGTCCTCACATGTAGTAAAAAAAAAATAGGTAGAGATTCGGGTGATAATGACCGGTACATGCATAGCAGTAATTGAATGGAATGAAATAAATCAAATATGTGATATGAAAAGATATGGCATACCTTTAGTAATTGCACGTATGTGTGAATAAAGATGATGGCGCTGCATGAATTGACAAGTTGGAAAGATATCTGAATTAATGTTGATGCAGACGGATGAAGTGGACGGGTGACGTGGGTGGATGAAATGTACGAATGAAATGGATGGATGGAATGGATGGATGGAAGATAAAGAAATGAGGTGGGGGCGATAAATTTAAATGGAGAAAAGGGGTTTTCTTAAAAAGAAAACCTTTATTATGGGCATGCTTTTTAAAAATTAGAGGAACGCTGCAGGAGAAAGGCCAGAGCCTTCGACTGCAGGAAGAGTAGCGGGAGGAACCTGAATGAACTGCTTCATGAAGTCTTCCTTGGAAACTGGCTTATGGTACAGTCGGATTCGGTGGCCATTGACGAGCAATTTGAAACAGACTGGATCAATTGTGACCAGCTGCACAGCTCCGTTGTCAAACACATTTTCAACCTCATAGGGGCCAAGCCAGCGTGTTGTGAGTTTACCCTAGTTTTCTTGGTACCTGGAATCATATAACAAAGCCTAATCTCCAGCAGAAAATTTTCTGGTTTTGATGTGCTGATCATGCCATCTCTTTCTCTGCTGTTGGATTACTTATGTATGCTGCAGGGCGGATTTTCTCATTTCGTCCAAAGCATTTAGCTGCAGGAGATGGTCCTTCTATGCTTCGGATAAGTCCATGTTGAGTTCAAGAGCTGTCCTCAAAGTTTTATGTTCAAATTCAATGGGTAACATAGTTGTTTTCCCATAGAGAACTTCAAAATGTGTAAACATAGTTGTTGTTTTCCATGTAGTTCTGTAAGCCCAAACTGCTTCAGGAAGTCTATTACTCCAGTCTTTCTTATGAATCTGCACTGTCTTTGTGAGGATTGCTTCAATTTCTCTGTTTGTTACCTCCGCCTGACCATTGGCTTGAGGATGATAGGGGCTGGACTTCATGTGTTTGATCTTATAGTCATTCATAAGTGCAGTGATCATATTTGACGTAAACTGAGCTCCTTGATCAGTTACAAGCTCTCTGGGAACTCCAAATCTAGTGAAAATTTGTTCATACAAAAATTTAGCAACTTTGTTATCTCGGGCATTAGTCATAGCTTTTACCTCGACCCATTTTGTGACATAATCCATGCAAACTAGAATATATGACTTTCCATTTGATGGTGGATCAATTTGTCCCACAAAATCCATCCCCCATTTATCAAAAGGGGTGACTATTACATGCGGATATAGTGGCATTTCATCTGACTTAGTTGGTCTTCCCATACACTGGCATCTGTCACACTTCCTTGTATAGGCCACAACATCCTTATGTAATGTTGGCCAGTAATACCCTGTTGTAAGAATTTTCATTGCTGTTCTTTTTGCTGCAAAATGCCCTCCACATGGTTCATCATGGCAGGCATGCAAGATATCATAAGTCTCATCTTCTCTTACACATCTTCACATTACTTGATCAGGGCCAGTATAAAAAAGACAATTGGCAATCCAGGTAAAGTTGAAACTTTTATCTGTCAACAACTTCTTTTCTTTTAGGGAAAAATGAGCTGGTATTCTGTTTGTTGTCAGATAATTAGCAATATCTACATACCAGGGTGTATATGCAACAATGGAAAACAAGTGTTCATCTAGAAATCTATCATCAATGACCTCTTGTTCCTCAGATGCAGCTGATTGAAGTCTTGATAAAAAGTCAGCTACGACATTAGCTCTTCCTGGTTTGTCAATGATTGTGATATCAAATTCTTGTAACAACAGGAGCCATCGTGCCAATCTACCAGAAATGGCAGGTTTGTTCATCAGGTAGTTGATTGCTGCATGGTCAGTGTGGATAAATATCTGATAACCTGTGACATAATGCCTGAATTTATTCAAAGCATATACTACTGCAAGCAATTCCTTTTCTGTAACAGTATAGTTGAGCTCAGGACCT
>VDFB02271358.1:724243827-724405850 GCA_007258455.2 Sequoia sempervirens | reverse complement strand
TTCATGAAAGCAGAATGAAATACATTGTCTTGTTGGTGTGAAAACTAACAACAAACTACCTTACGGTCAAGCAGTTACATACCATTATCATCGGTCTTACACCAGTCTACTACTCACATTTCTATCTTACCTAAAAATCATCTATTACTCATTCTATTTCTCTTCTATCACCACCTCGCGCAGGAGGAGTATCTTATTTTTTAAATTAGAAGAACAACTAACTAACCAACTTCATCAAAGAAAGACGTGGAAGTAAAGTATATCCCTGAATCAAGGAACAAACTTCATAAATGAATTTATGTGTTCAACCCGATTCAGAGAGAATCTAGCGCTCCACTCTTTCTAGATTGACTTTCATTAAAAATATTTCCAAATCGGTTTTGGTCAAAGAGTCTTCGGCGAAGCTTCCTCAAAGTCGTGCAGGAAATGGGCTTTACTGCAAGGCCGAGATCGGCTGCGCTTGACTCGATCATTCTTCAACAACCTGCGAAACAAAAGGTAATAGATGCGCAAGAAAAGGCATATGGTACATACACGATATCTATTCATTAATCACACATTACAAATCTACTTCACCATTTAAAAGCTATTATACGATATACGACCATTTAAAAGTCAACGGGGCAATAAATGCAATCAAGTCAACACAATAGACTGCGGGAATATAAAAGTGTCTTACTCTTGAGGATATCCCCATAAAAGGTTTCATCAAAGTTTAAACAGCCATGAAATAACAAAAATGAAATCATTTAAAAGTTTATCATATCATCAAATTATGAGCATATTTTAGGCTCATCAATGTGCAGGAAATACCATCCGTCTGATCTGAAGACAAGATCATAACCATTTATTGCACACCACGTAGGAGTTGAAGACTACTTGCCAAAAGACATGTGAGGTCCATAATTATGCAACATGTGTTGGGCCCATTTTAAAAATTAACCTTGTTGGCATGTGCAGGAAATACCATCCATGTGATCTGAATACAAGATCCGAACCATTTATCGCACACCACATAGGAGTTGAAGACTGCTTGCCAAAAGACATGTGAGGTCCATAATTATGCAACATGTGTCCTCATTGCAGTGGGGTCTAGTCTATTTGCATTATGTATGATGTCTAGTACTTCCAAGATCAATGGTTCATGAGCAATAGCAAGGACAAATCTTAGTCATCTATCGAACACCTCACAACATTAATATAATGCTCATTAGGAGATGTGTGAGGTCTACGAAAGGATGACACATGTATTGTTTCACCCGATGGAAAAAGGAAGTAGAGCCCATGAAAAAGAGATGATAGGGTTTCTAGTCAGCACTCTCCTATTGGCTGAAAATTTGGAAAAGTATCATTGGAAAAGTATCACAAAGTAAATTCAAATTGTGTTGACTCAATCTGAGCCAGTGATTATTCCATCTCATAATGAAATCAATGGCTACAATTTAAAATTAAGCACGTAGGCATTTCAACGATTTGGCTTTGTGAGAGCGAGCAATAATAGTTGAAAGGACACAAGCAATTATTTAAATTGGCTCATGAAATACGCAAAAAATTGATTTCCTCACATTATTGAAGGCTATGAATTGGTACAGAGCAACCTGAAAGTTGACCAAAGTGTTCGAGTTGGAGCATGCACAAGTTAGGGTTCCTCAAAATGCAAAAATCCATGATTATAATTAAAACTGATTTCTATTCTTTATTTGAAATATCATGAGTTAGGAATGGATTGAAATTTTTTTCTTCCAATTTCTTTAACCTATATGCTTTAATTGCTTTGTTGCATTAAAATTGTGTATAAAATTGTTCCTCTTAGCCAATTTTGTTCAAATTTTTATATTATGTTTGTACCCAAAGCTGCTTCGAAGGAAATAAGTTTTCAAGCCTCTTTTTGTTAGAACCCTATTCCATTGTAAACCCGCCTAAATATCCATGGCCCCCAAAGCACAAAAGCCTCATTCTGAAACCCCATCTAGGTTTCTCTCTAATGATATTGTTGACTAGTTGAAACCCTCAACAAACAAGAAGAGCAATGGAGCAAGCATGTACAATGGCCCTAGAGTTTATGAATGGATATAGGATATGCAGGCTTAGATCTGAGATGCAAAATTTCCTTATACTAGTTGGAAAATGTTTAGAAATTGGTTTGGGAATAGGAATTGTGAATATCATGTTTGCCATACTTGAGATACGGCATGGGGAAGCTAGTGGTCCCAAATCTATATGTGGATGCGGATTTACTCTAAGATACCACAGCTAGATATGATCCTATGTCTAGAATTGTAAGGGTTTTTAATGGTACTGAAGTTGTCAAGATTACTAGGGAGGATATTTCAAATATTTTCATGTTAGAAACCAATATTAGACATGCAAAATGAGGCGCTCAGATTTGTATGGATCTGCATGCCTCTAAATTTTTTTTTCCTCTCATTGCAACTGCTCAGATTTGAGAAAAATGATAGGAAATCTTAGGGTTTTTGGCTTCTCCAGATGCGATGGCAGTGTCCATTTTGGTCCAGGATAAACCAAAAAAAATCTCAAGGTTAGATCCCTCGAGGAACCCCGAACTTGCTCTGCAATCGAATTTATCCAAAATTTGAGAAGGGGCTACATATCAAGGCTTTGATACCATGTTAGAAACCAAGATCAGACATGCAAACCAAAAAGCCTTCCATAGAAGAGAAAAGAAAAGAAAAGCAAACCTATTGCATGAAGATGCACAAATAATATTATTCAGGAATTCATAATTACATGAGATAATATTATTCTTTATAAAAGCAATGTATGCATAACCCTAATCATCTCTTGAGCAAAAGGATAGCTCGACAAGATAAGGATGACAATAATTAACCTAGGAATTAAAATATTACCTTAGTAAACTTATGCAAGTGTAATAACTAATTAATTACACTAACATTTCAAACTACATGAATGGAACTAGGATATGATTCCCATTGACCTATATACTTTCAAAAAGGAATATGAGAACATAAAGGTTGTGTTATGAACTACATTGTTTCCTATGTACTATGCTTCTACTCGAACTAGGAAGAATAGGAAGCAAATTAGGATTGGAAAAGATGAGAAAAAACCTTTCCCTTTGAATTATTTTACCCATTACTTTAAGATAACTATTTGTTCTTTATATTAGAATATTGGCTTTGATGCACCAAAGAAAATACCAGTTGAATATATATACATGGTTGGCCATATTCTGTATGTTTCTTTTAATGTGGTTTATGATTATGCCACTTACCTAGTAGAAAACATGCATAAGCACCTAGTTGACTTCAAGGAAGGAAAGCATTGGTTAAAATTCTGGTAGTTTTTTCTTTTAATGCATATGATTTTTTATAAACAAGAGAAGTATTTTGGTGAAGATATGTCCTTAAACAAGGTAGAGGGTAATGTTGAGCTACCAGTCTAATGTTGGAACCAAATTCTAGATATGGATGGCAAGAAGTATGACTATTTTTTCTATCATAATGTCATTGCATCTAAGCTCAGGATAATGTTGGTTCTTGATTCACCAAGGATCCCAAAAGAGATTCATGACTTTCTAAGACCTGTGGAGAGGAGGCCTGAACTGAATATAACCCATAATTGGGGAGATATCATTGCATACCTAGATAGAGTTATATTATACATATATGGGGCATCTGTCTATCCTTTTGTGCTACCAAGGGATGTATTCCTTAGGATGGGTTTCATAGAAGTCATGAGATAGTTGGCTGAAACCCAGGAGTGTCATTTGTTAGAAATTAAGAAGAAGGGCTCATTCTTCCCTGAGTGCATTGTATTTGCAAATTTTGTATTGATAAAAGGAAAATGGAACCCATTGATGGAGATCCTCAAGCCTTACAAATTAGCGTCAGCTTTCCCTAGAAACCATGAACTAGAAAGATTCATCCATGAAGTAAAAGAAAAGAAGTCATTGGGGATATTTCTTCATAACTTCTACTACCTCGAGGATGTTATCAAAAACATTATTGATTTCCAGTTGTTGGATGAAAGTAAAGAAATGTACCTTGCTTATGAGAAGATGGTGACTAATATTCGAAAGTCAGATCCAATTTATGATCCTTTTCCCAACATCGAAGGAGAATGGAACAAAGTAAAGTATATATTGGAAAATTTTGAAAATTTTATTGGTGTGTTGAGGAGAGAAGAGATTGTTAATGGTAAGGGAAAAGCCTTGGTGATAGAATAATGACTATCTATGCCATTGGAGAAAAGAACTTCCTACTAGCCACCTAAGAATTTTAGGGTGTATACTAGGAAAGAGGTAATAAAGAAGGAGCAGGCAAAACCAACCCTTGTTGTATCAAAAGATGAAAGGCCAACCTCTCCAACTACATCATTTTCATTTCCTACTAATAGATTTGCTCCTATTATAATTGATTTTGGATCCCCTCTAGGAATTCCTTCTTCCTTAGAGAAGCTAGCAATTAAGAAACAAAGGGTTGAAATGAGCATGGCAATTAATTACCCTGACAGTTATGTAGATGATATTGTAATAACCTCTGAAGATATGTAGCAAAGCATTCCTTCTCCTCTAAGAGAAGTTGCATCAAGCTCTAGGAAAAGTTCCCTGAGATTGGGAAAAGCTGAATTGAGTGGTGTAAGCAATATTGATGACATGAGGAAGGAAGCTTGCAAAGAGTTTATGGGGGATGGCTTATTTATTGAAACACCAGCTTTCATTGATATTATATGGAGAGCAAAGGTTGGAGAGTATGCAGAGAGTTTTGTTGTTGAAAGAAGTTTCCTGAATATGTTTTTCAAGACAATGTAAGACAATAGATGAGAAAATAGTTTAAAGATATTATACTAGAGCAAGAGAACTTGTATGAAAAAGTGATGTATTATCATTTCCTGAATGGGATATTGTTGATGTAGTGGTATTGGATACAATAAGGAGGGATAATAAGCAAATATTTGAAACTGAAGATGAAGCTAGGTTGGTAGTTCAAGGATCTACATTCAATAATGAATGGGATGCTCTATCAATATGGTCAATGTCTCTCAGTTCAAGGAAACCCAAAGTTGCAGAGGTATTAGAATTTAGTGGCAGCCTAATTGTAAAAAGAGTTGCAGATACTCTAACATTAGAAGTTTTTGATATGACCATAAATGCTACTAGATTTACAAAAGCAACAGTTGAGCACCTCACTAATGATAGGGATACATTCAGAACAAAATATCATGATATTCTAGATGAACATAACAAGAGTCAACAAAAAGTAGTTGAGCTTAAAACAGAGTAATAGTTTTGGAAACAAGTGGATACATTGAAGTGTCAAGGGAAAGCTAGTTCAAGCCATACTACTCCCACTTCTCCTATAACTCAACCTCAGTCTCATCCACCTAAACAATCCTTGTCAATTGTTCCTTAAAACATGGGTCAGTAGCTTATTGTAGTTGAGAAGCCAAGAACATCAAAGGAAACTCCATCTGATGAACCCACAAAAGAACAATTGCTTCAGCAAGTTGACGAGTATAAGAAATTGCTTGAGGAAATGTAGGTCATGATGAATAATAACAATTCAAAGATTGTTCACACTGTCTTGAGGCACCTCAATAGGAAAATTCAAGTTAAGTTGAATAGTTTCCATTTTAATTACTCTTTTATGTTGAAAGTGATGGAGATGTCTTACAGAGATGGAGAATTAGGTACCCCACTCTTAGATAGGTGGATTCCTAGAGTTAGTGATCTAAAATTGATGGCAGTTGCTGCAAAGCAATGAGAAGATGGACACTCAATGGTGGTCTCTACTTACAAGTTTGTTAGTGATGTTAAGGAACAACCATCCCATGGGTATGTTTCCCCATTGGTGTAGAAGATAAAAGAGTTAAGGATCAAGAATGACCAGGAAGAATTGACATTGCTACTTGACATCTTGTAGGCCCAGGATGAAGTGAACCCTTTGCAAGTGTGAAAGAATTAGGTGGATTCTACAATTGTTAGTCAGACATAATTAATCTAGAAGGATGTAAATATTGGCATATTGAAAGATACTTTGGAGAAGTTATCTTTCATTATTAGCTTTTTCAACGAATTTGACAAGGAAGCTAATTCAGTGATGACAAAGTACGCTCCTTACGGAAAGAAAATGGATGAAATTATTAATTTCAATTGGACATCTGAAGAGGAGTATGGACAATGGATACAAATATTTCTAACTGGATTGGATTAGTGAATTTAGAATGGAACACATATACTTGGTCAAGTATTGTACAGGTCTGGCCTTGGAGGTTACAATGTGTAAAATATGTGTTTCCTTGTTAAAGATGCTACTGGTAAATATTGATTACTGATGTGGATGTTGACTGAAAGTTTTTTCTACTTTTCCTATCTTTGGAATTTTTTCATCTTGCTAAGTAAATTGGATGCACTAACTTGAAGGATATTCTTTTCAACATGTGCCTTTTGGGAAGGTAGTTTTTCTTCTTCAAAACAAATGTAAATAATTTGTGTCTCATATGTATTCCCTCCAATTAGAAATGTAAATATAATTATAAAGCAAATATTTTCTTGTACAATAGTGGTCCAATTAAGATGTGACATGTGTACTATTGGCCCAATGCTTGTTTTTCTCCCTTATTTCCATAAAAGGAAATTCAAGGCCATTAGTAGAGGTCCTTTTTTTGTTGAATTATAGAGTTGAATTATGTAATTGAAGAACACATAGCAAATATGTTAGGAGTCTTTATCTAATGATTTGAGTCTAGATAGTAAGTTTGGTCAAATGTATGGTTTCTGAGCATATTAGAATGATAATAGAAAATTTTATGAGTCAGTAGTCTCTCAAATTATAATCTGTACTCGAGTTATTAATGAAAATTTTGATCAAATATCATTTCATTAATTGTCATCATTGTTAAGCTTTGGTATACACTTTTATTTTAGCTCTGGTTCAAAGAATCAGTTAAAATTCTTAGATCTAATCATAAATTCAGGTGCAAAACAATTGGATTTGATAAATATTCTTAGGCTTTGATTATAAATGGGTGAATTGAAATATAAGTTCACTAAGATCATTTGTGTTAAGGATTAAATGTACCTTGCATTTCAATTTATGTCAACTCCCAACCCATAGAAAATGGCACTGCTCACAGTTATGATAAACACCCTTTAGGATTCTGGTTACCCAACTTGAGAACATCAATTTAAATAACTTTACAACAAATATTTTATTTTTTGTGGTTGGTGTTGTTTGTATTCGTGGTTATAGATTTGTAAGTCTTTCAAGGAAATTCCAATTTCTTGAAGAATTTCATCTTCCTAACCTTTCATGAGAATATATCTGCTTATCTATGCAATGTATACGTTAATGGTTTAGAAGAATTGTATAATTTACACTGTGGGACCACCCTCCTGATAGAGCCTGAAGGGCAGGAGATAAAGCAATTGGTGCTACATCTCATTTGTTGGCCACTTATCTTGTAGGTATTCGAGAATTTTGTTTGGAAAACTCATAGGTATCTGGTGAGATCTAATTGGTTCATTGAAAACAACCAACAGAATGGCGACTCTATTGGAGACGTAAGCTTTAAAATTATTAGTTCTCCAGAATTCCTTATCGTAGATCACTATACTATATGGTTTTATTTACTTATAGATTTGGTCAAAGGGTATGTGCAGGATCATCATGGAAAAATTAGGCCCTTAAGTGGCAAAAAATTCAAAAAAATTAGAGTTAGGAAAATTGACATAAAAATTTGAATAAGTTATCTATCTTATTTCAAAAATATGTAAGAATAGAATCTATAGCAAATTGAATGTAGTTTCTAAACTACTAGGTTTGTTTAAAAAAATAAAAAATCTATTTGGTGAAAAATTGAAATTTCAATGCAGTGGTACTTAAATTTCAGAGAAAAAGTAAGAAGTGGGTGTCTATCTGACCACCTTAACCACAATAAAATGATAATATTTTTTATAATATTTTAGATATAAGTAGAGGACTCATGCCCCGATGTGATGCCTATGTTTTTGTAATTTTTTTCCTAGTAAATAATTAATTATGAATTTTTTATTACAATTTTTTTTAAATATAAAAACTCGTATGTTGGACCACCTCAACTTGGGTAAAACTTCATGAAATTCAATTTTTATTTTTTTAATCCTATAGTATGCAAAGTATAGAATTTGACGCATGTTTTGGACTCAAAATATGTGATACCGTTTGAAAGCTATAAATATTTTTCAATTAGCCTATCAATTAGGACTTTAGTCGTAATTTGAATAGAAAATGAATAATAATTACTTATAAAATTCAAAGTAAAGCATAATTTATATTGGTGAAAAGTTGAAAATCTCCTTTAAAAACCCTTTTCGTTTCATCAATTTTGGGTTAAAAAATAGTCGTTAGCCATATACCCATCACATTGCCACTTTTTGGCCCATCATGATCCTACACATACCCCAAAATAAAGTGTCCACTAAGTTTAGCTTAGATCTTTGTCGCGTATTTCACCAAAGTTTCTGATAAGTTTCTTTCCCTTTGTCTTTAAAGGTCATGTTCAAAATTCATGCAAATGCACGTTGTATGTGTCAAAATTTGTCTTAGTTTCCAAGGATCTGTCGAAATTTGCATAAAGAATAACAAAATTTCTACTAATTGGTCCCAAGGAGTTTGGGTGGTGACTCTAATCTCTTTGCACCAGTGTGAGCTGGTGTTTAAGGATATTAAAGAAGTAAGGAAGAAAATTATAAAGAAATAAAAGAAGGTGACGAACGTGAAGAAGATCCAAGTACAGATGAGAGGAATGTGAGGCCACATGAAGAAGCATCCAGAGTAGAAGCTAGAGGGAGAATTTCCTAGGAACAAGAATGCACGTGGGAAATGGATAAAACCAAAGGACACTAAAAACTGTAAGTCTACTCCTCATCCTGTTCCTGAATGTGATGTTTGCTCTAGTTCAAGTTCATAATGTGAAAGGAATCTGCTAGATTTTAGTGATGGGTATGTGCAGGATCATGATGGGCCAAAAAGTGTCAATATGATGGGTATTTGTAGGGTATGTGGCTGATGACTTTTTTTTAACCCAAAATTGATAAAATGAAAAGGGTTTTTAAAGGAGATTCTCAACTTTCCACCAGTATAAACTATGCTTTACTTTGAATTTAATAAATAATTATTATTCATTTTCTATTTGAATTACAACTAAAGTGCTAGCTGATAGGTTGATTGAAAAACATCTATAACTTTCAAACGATATCACATTTTTTGAATCCAAAACATGCATCACATTCTATTCTTTGCATACTATAGGATTAAAAATAGAAAAAATGAATTTCATAAAGTTTTGACCAAGTGAAGGTGGTCAAACATACAAGTTTTTATATTTTTTAAAAGTTGTAGTAAAAAATTCATAATTAATTATTTACTTGGAAAAAAATTACAAAAAAATATGCATCACATCTAGACATGAGTCCTCTACTTATGTCTAAAATCTTATAAAAAAATATTATCATTTTATTGTGGTTAGGTGGTTAGACGCATTAATCCTACTTCTTATTTTTTCCCTTGAAATTTAAGTACATTGCATTGAAATTTCAAATTTCCACTCAAATAGATTTTAAAAAATAAAACTAGTAGTTTAGAAAATAAATTCAATTTTCTACAGATTCTATTCTTACATATTTTTGAAATAATATAGATAACTTATTCAAATTTTTACGTCAAGTTGCCTAACTCTAATTTTTTTGAATTTTTTGCAACTTAAGAGCCTATTTTTTCCATGATGATCCTGCACATTCCCTGATAACACTTCTAATGAGAGGGGAGAATTTTTTATGAAGTTTGTTGTAAATGAGAACTCCTCAGACCTAGGTGTGCAAGCCATGAAAAGGATATAGAAAGATAGAATAGAAAGGGATAGAATATAGAAAGACAATGTTAGCACTAGACGTGCTAGAGTTGAAGGAAATTTGACACTGCATTCTCATTCTTATTCCCCTATTATTTTTGACCTACTCAGTGGAAGTTAATATTCCCATAATACTATCCCCCATCAAGTTGAGAATGTAGTAGCATATGATGGAGATTCCCCTTTGCCAGAGGAAGAAGAAGTTTTAAATGATATGTAATGTCTCAATGAGAGAGCTTCCAGATGCAAAGAAAATAGAAAGAAGAGGGACGTAGAGAAGGAGAAAAGAATAAGGGATGTAATGATGCAGAGGGATATGTTAAGAAGGAAGGTTGAGGAGATAGAGGCACTAGATAGATTAGCAACCAAATCTAACCAAAAATTTGATCCAGTTGTGCAAGAAATTGTAGGAAAAATTCATATAGTTTCCTCAGTTGATAATACTATTGCAAATCCACAATCCAATACTGTTGAAAAGACTTCTATCCTAGTTACTCCTCCCAAAAATACAAATCATGAGTCCCATAATGATGATAAAGGAAAACAACCCATGGGAGAGAAAAAAGAAAATGAAGGAGTAAAAATTAATGAGGGAGGCCCTTTCAAGAAAGATACACTCCAAGGAAATTATATTTCATTGCTAGACTTTAATGGAAACCTAATTGTAAAAAGAGTTGCAGATACTCTAGCATTAGAAGTTGTTGATATGACCATAAATTTTGCTAGATTTACAAAAGCAACAGTTGAGCACCTCACTAATGACAGGGATACCTTTAGAAGCAAATATCATGATATTCTAGTTGAATATAGCAAGAGTCAACATAAATTAGTTGAGCTTAAAACAGAGTGAGATTTTTGGCAACAAGTGGAGACATTGAAGTCTCAAGGGTAGGCTAGTTCAAGCCATATTTTTCCCACTTCTCCTATAACTCAACCTAAGTCTCATCCACCTGAACAATACTTGTCAATTATGCCTTATAACATGGGTCAGCAGCCTATTGTAGTTGAGAAGCCAAGTACATCAGATGCAACTCCATCAGATGAACCCACAAAATAACAATTGCTTCAGCAAGTTGAGGAGTATAAGAAATTGCTTGAGGAAACACATGTCATGATGAATAAGAATAATTCAAAGATTGTTCACACTGTCTTAAGGCACCTCAATAGGAAAATTCAAGGTGAGTTGAATAGTTTCCATGCTAATTACTCTTTGATGTTGAAAGTGATGGAGATGTCTCAGAGAGATGGATAATTCTAGGTACCCCACTCTTAGACAGATGGATTCCTAGAGTCGGTGATATGAAGTTGATGGCAGCTGGGGCAAAGAAATGAGAAGACAAACATCCAATGGTGTTCTCTACTTACAATTTTTTTAGTGATGTTAAGGAACAACCATCCCATGGGTATGTTGCCCCATTGGCGTAGAAGATAAAAGAGTTAAGTATCAAGTACGATTAGGTAGAATTGATATTCCTACTTGACATCTTGTAGGCCCAAGATGAAGTGAAACCTTTGCAAGTGTGGAAGAATTAGGTGGATGCTTCAATTGTTACTCAAACACAATTAACTTGCCAGGATGTAAATATTGACATTGTAAAAGATACTTTGGAGAAGTTTGTAGACACTGAAAAATGTCCTAAGTCTGCGAGCGTCATTTTTTTATTTGTCTTTGTTGTTCGATAATTGAATAATTTTAATTATTCAATTATGTCTAATCATATTCCTCTATTAATTGAATAATTTTAATTATTTGATTAAATCACCTTCTCATTTCTATCCTAAACAATTAAGATTATTTAATTCTGTCACTAATTTCACCCCTTCTTCAATAGTTAAATAAATTATGATTTATTTAATTATTTTATCACCTTTCATCTATAGTTAAATAATTACCATTAATTATTTAACTATTCATGGTCTTTTAATTCTTCTATGGTTTATTATTTAACTATTCCCTTGTCATCTTTGCTTATTAAATAATTAATCTAAGTTAATTATTTAATGTCTCTATTTCCATTTTTCCTCTTATTTAACTAAATTTTTCAATAATCATTTTAATTAAATGCCCATTTTCATTTTCCTCCAAATAAATAATTTGAATAAATAATTTATCTCCACTTGTCATTTTCCTCCATTTTTTAATAAATAATTTTTGAATTAAATTATTTATGCACCACCTAGTCAAAGATGCTCTGTCATAATCCCCTAGCATAACATTCATTTCTGCCATAGCCTGCATGTCCTGCATGTCTGTCATAGTTGTTAGGAATCATAGCCATCGGTATCATAGTTTTTCCATGCATGGCATATTTTTAGTGGATCAATTCTGGACCATTGATCTTGGTATCTTTTATGAGGCTTAATCTTGTCCATCCATTTCATAACCTCCCTCTCATGCATCCTCCACCATCAATCTTGGAATCCTTCTAGAGGATTAATCTCAGTCATGCATTTGAAAGGTTTTCTATAAAAGAAGTCTCCCCCCTCCACTTTGTCCTTAACATCCATTATCTCCAACTTTCTTTCTTACTATTTGCGGGTATTTGCACAACTTCAACAACAAATCTAAGGGAAATATTGGCATAAGAAGAAGGAGAGACATGATAAGTGAAGCAACCACAATGGGGAGTGTTTATTCATGAATTCTTTCATTTTAATTCCTTATTGTTTGTTTTCTCTTGTTTGATGTGTTTTTTATAGGTTAGAAGTATTTGCTATCACTTTACTTATTCTATTTGAATTTTAACCCCATCTCACATTGGTAAACCTAACACGAATCTTACAATTTTGCAGAGAAACTCGTTTGTTTTTGCTATTTTGTAGGTTATAGCCAAGAATTCACATAAAATCATGTCATATTCTTTTGAGTACAGAAGAATGGGTGAATAAAATATTAAAAAATAATTATCTGGGTTTTTTAGGCCTCACTATTAGCTTTCTACAACTTCAAACATTTTAAAATTTGTTAAGATTTGAGAAAGTTATGGTTGTTTTAGTATTCACTGGTTTTTTTAAATTTATCTATTAACACCCACATTTTCTTTTGGCTATAACTTTTTTTTGTGTAGAATATTAAAAAAATGTTTTCTAGGTTTTGAAGGTATGAGTTTCACCTTTTTGTGGATTCAAATGTTTTCAAATTTTGTTAAGTTTTGAGAAAGTTATTGCTATTTTAAATTTTTGTTATCATTAAATTTTATTTATTTTTTGTTACTAATCTCTTGTTTTCAATGTGTTGCTTTGAAGTGGATCTCCCAAAATTTCTGTTTTTGAAGCAACAAAAAAATTGAGCTCTTAGTTTAGTTCCCTTTAAGTTCTCTAGTTCAGTTTCATTTCATTATTTTCTAGTTGTTAGCTTTTGGATTTCTAGTCTAGCTTTAATCTTTTGTGCTAATAGGGTTTTGCAGCTTTCTCGTTGGTCCAAGATCATTTTGTGAGACTACTAACAAGTGGTTTCGCAAGTTTGAGTGTCCAAGCATTTTTTTTTTTAACCACTTTGCTTTTTTTAGCTTAGAAAACATTTCATTTTGGTGCTTAAAAATTAACGATTGTCTTTCTCACATATTTTTAACTAGGGGATAAAAGAACACCATGTCTTAGTGTTTGAGGGTGGTAGGTATTATGCTCGCACCTTGTGAAAACTTGGTGATCAGAAAGCCAGACCAGTCTGATTTTTTGTTTACCCATTAGCAAGCCTTCCTTAGTGGGAAAAAGTACTCACCCTAGGGGAATGACCCAAGAGGTAATGGGCTAAATCCAAGTCCTTCTGAACCGCTATATAAATTTGTGGTTGCGAGGAATGTTTGTAGTCAATATGATGGTACGTGATAGCTCTCCTCCAATATCTTCATGATATGAGAAAACCTTGTTCTAAGGGCTAGGAGACCTCTTGAGGGAGTTTATCATCATATCTTCTGAACCAGATGCCCTTACTAGACACCTTTTGTTTTTAGAAGCCTATCCATTTTCAGTCGTTGCTTGGAATGGTCTAAAGGTACAGTATCATGCCTGAAGTTACTACTAACTCCCTTGAGTAGAGATAGTAGTTCCTAGGAAGTGACTACCTAGGAATCTGAAGTTGGTGTGCCCATAAAAGTGAGTGTTGTGGAGGGGAGCCAATTCTACCAAACTTCTAAGTGATCCACTCTCGAGAAGGAGAGGTGTTCAACACCAATCCAAGGTATTTCAATGGGCCTATACCAAGTAGACAAACCCTTTTTCTATTAGGATTTTTCTTGTTTTCTTATTACCATTTCACATCAAATCAGTCCTAAACAATTTTCTTGATACTATTTGTTGTCTTTTCCATTCATATCTCATTAGAAACAATCAAAAATTTAGATCAAAACCATGTCAAAAATATCAAAATTTTCAAAACAACATTCTAGAAAACAGAGATATACAACTACCTAATTACCACAATTTTGCCAAATCCTTGTCCAAAACTAAACCAATTCATAATATAATGATCTTGACTTCTAAAATAGAGACTTCCAAAATTTATCAATTCATTTTAGGCATTCCCATTAGAAATACATTGCATTATAGGTTGCATTCTTCAATCCTTTGCATTACACAAATTAGACCTTAACTTTTAGGCTGCATTTACACATTCATATTTTGAACATAAGGAGACCTTTGAGATTTTAAAAATTCCTGGTCACTTATTCTACTTGTCATTGACTATTTTCCTTGTCATTTGTCTTGTCATTATGACTTTTTCAAGTTGAGTCTTGGTCTTGTCTATTGGTCTTGGTTGTCCCCTTATGGTCAATGACATTTGGAATTTGCTACCTTGGATTCACATTAGCTTGAATGCCACCCTTTGTGTTAAAATTTTAGTGCTCCTTTGCATTATATCACCTTCATTTAGACTACCCTTCCTTACATTAGACTCTACCCCTATTCCAAAATACAAAAAAATTATATAGCTCATATCAATCCTTCATTATCCTTGCATTTTCATACCCCTGAAATACAAAAAATACAAAAACATAGATCAATCTCATTTAACCTTAGCTACATTATCATCCTAATCTTGCACTAGCATCATCTAGTCACCTCATCACTTACTTTAACCATCACCCAATCTTTTAGTGTCCTTTAGCATTCTTTATCCCTCATCTTTTAGACATTACCATCCTTGCATCATCATCCTTGTATTTTTATCCTTGCATTTTCATATCCTAAAATCCAAATAATCCAAAAAAAAAAGCATAGCATAGTCTCATTACCATTTTGCATTATCCCCAACTTGTGAAAGTATCACATGGTTGAAACAAGGTCAAAATCCAAATGAAAGGACATGGATTTCCTATGTGACCCTTTTCCTGGTAATGTCACAAATTCAAATCAATCTACATCCCACCACAACACATCACAAAAAGACCAAAGTGACCCTTGGGAAGACCTAAGCTTTGAAGTAACCAACAAAAAATTGACCCCATAAGAGATTGAAAGGGCCTATCAAGATCCAATACTTTTGAGTATAGTTCACCAGCTTGTTAGTGCGAACCCAAACAAATTTTTCTATGCACTAGCCAAAAAGCGTGCCAAATTACCTCAAGGTTATGACATTTCAACCATCATAGAACAAGAAACTGAAAATCCATTTGGAATTCCTTCTTCAAAACAAATGATGAACATACCCCTTGGGAGAACCATGCACATGACTACTACCATTACAAAAGCATCCCAACTCATGCCGCAACACTAAATCAAACTTTAACATTTGGTATTTCCTCAAACACCATGGGTAAAACTTTCATGAATCTTCTCTTTCAAAACACAAATCAGGGGTTCACATTACAAGGTCCTACACATTTGATTCAAAATATAAGCCAAGGTCACACACCCTTGAACCAAAATGAAAACCAAAGTTCCATACCCACATCCAAAAACACAAACCAAGGGCCCTCATTCCAATTTCAAAGTGCACCCTCATTGAATCAACCTCCACCAAATAACCCTAGAAAGATGTGCATTACCTCACGCAAAACCTCAAGTCAAAACCAAAATCAAGGGTCCACTACAAACCAAGGGTCTATTCCATCACTTCAAAATACAAATCAAGGTTCTATTCCATAATTTTAAAACCTTATTCAAGGACTTACGCCTTCATTTCAAAATGTCAATCAAGGACCCACACCATAGCTTCAAAATGCCAATCAAGGAAATATCCCTTCACATCAAGGGTCTATACCTTCATACCAAAACATCAATCAAGGTTCCACACCTCCATTTACAAACCAAGGATTCAACTTTAAAAATCAAAACACGAATCAAGGGTCTATACCCCAACTCTAAAATGCCATACCAAATACGAACACAATCTTTGGAACTAACTTAAACACCAATCATTTTCCAAATCAAAATAACTCACATCCATATAACAATGAAGGTCTCATACCAAAAAACATCAATCAAAATCCAAACCCAACACATGACCACAATGCCAACATTATTTCTTCACATAAAAACATTGCAACATCATCCCTTGGAGACTATTTGATCCAACACATGCAAACTCTTGAACAACAAGTGGAAAACATGCAATTGAGAAACAAAAGGAAGATATATTCTATGGAAGAATTGTGACCTTTTCCATTTGATTGAAACTTATACATGCCACCCTTTCCCCTACATTTCATAACACCACCATTTCCCAAATATAAGGGGACATGGGTTCCAGTGGAACACATCCGTGAATTCAACACAACATCCATGGAAGTTGTATATGACCCTACCTAGTTGATGAGATTATTCCCACGAAATTTTTATAGGGGCAGCCTTATATTGGTTCTCAAGTCTTCCACAAGGCATTAGAACATGGGGTGAGCTAGCCGAAAAATTTATCAATCATTTTTCCTTTGACATTAAAAAAAATGTCACCCTTTTAACATTGAGCACAACCAAACAAGAAGATGGGGAGTCACTTACCTCGTTCTACCAAAGATAGCAAGGATTGGTTAGCAAATTCCCTTGTCATATTCCTAAAAAACTTGTCACCATGTTTGTAGAAAAAATTAACAAAGAGCTAATGAGTCAAATTCAAATCCAATGTTGCACAACCTTTGAAGAGATTCTTGAAAAGGGTGTTCTTATTGAGAAAGGCCTTATCACTAGAGGACTAGTCAAGATAAACAAATACAATCAAAAACCCAACAATGACAAAGGAAAATATTGGTCCTAAAAAAAAATGTCACAAACGACGGAGTTGTTGATGCCAAATTGATAACCAAAGGACCAATCATTCAACTTAAAGGTTCTTCTTCATCAAACACATCTAGTACACCAAGTACCCCAGCACAAGTACAAAACCAAACATTGCATGCTATCCAAAGCACACAACAAAGAAGAGGTCCTCCCCATACTAGGAGAGCATACACCCCCTTGGGTGAACCCATCGAATCAATCCTTAAACTACTCTTACAATATAATTTCATTACATTTCCAGACACTAAGAATTATGAACCTTCCTTGATCAAACCGGATTGGTCGAAAGATGATGAGTATTGTGAATATCACCACACAAAATGACCCAAAACATCCAGATGTTGGACACTCAAAAACATCATTCAAGACCTTATGGAGGATCAAACCATTTCAATCAACAATTCACAAGGAAAAATGAATGTTGATCATACAATATTAAAAACCCCTTTGCAAGTCCATGATAAAGGAAAAGCCTCCAATTTAGGGAATAACAACAATGCCAACTATGTAGTAGTTAACCATGATTATAGTACCATCATTTTGAATATGACACCTCTTGATGATCACATTGCTACCATCACCATAAACAAGACAAAATTTGATTGTGTTGTCACTAGCCATAGAACCAATATAACTATTCTAGGTCCATCTGTAAATCCTCAACCAAAAGGCCAATATAACCTCATAGAGTAGCTAGGAAAAACTCTCGTGCAAATCCCTATCTTGGAACTCCTTCACATCTCACTAGAGCATAGAGTAATCCTCGATAAAGCCCTATGAGAGGCCTCCATTCTCGCAAACCTAGATGTCAATGAATTGCAGGCCATGGTCAGATACCTCGGTAAGCCACACCATGTCACCTTCTCCGAACAAGACTTTTCTTCAAAAAAATCTGACCTTAATAGTCCCCTACACCTAGAAATATGCATTAACACCCACAAGATCATATGGTTCCTAGTAGATGATGGAGTAGGCTTGAATATTTGCTCACTAAAATTGTTGAAGGAATTGGGATACTCTAAGAATTACATTAACCCAACCAAGAAAATTGGGATCAAAGCATATGATGATGTTGAACGATCTTCTGAAGGCATAATTTCACTCCCAGTAAGAGTTGGCCTGACCATATAGGATATAGTGTTTCACGTCTTGGATCTAGACTTACATTACAATCTCCTCCTTGCTTGCCCATGGATTCATACCATGAGAGCTTTATTCCATCCACCTATCATCAATGCCTTAAATTTCCACACAATGACACAAAATTCATTACTTTAGGTGATCCTGATCCTTTCCAATATTGTTTGAACCTCAAAGGAACTATGAAACACCAAGTTCCCATCAATTGAGAGGCCTCATATTCCACTTCATCCACCGCTCCATCCCATTACATTGATCCATCTACTCTTATCAAATCATGCACTTCATTCATCACACCATCAAACCCTAAGGTCCAAGTATGTGATATGGGATGTGGAGAATATCGTATGGATAATTTACTAGCAAAAGACAACGCTGATTTCAAGACAACTGCAGAAGGAATTCAAAAAGACGGCCTTGCTTGGAGTGAAACCTTTTGGGATCCTGATGATATATCCCCATTTTCCCTATCTGCTTCCACTCAATCTTTTCATGATATCCCCATGATTGACCAAGATATCTATGATAACTAATCCTTTCATCATGAATCCGTTGAGGATACCTAATCATCATCCTTCCATCCCACCTACCTTGGGCTAGGATATGCATTTTCTACTGTTGCTGCTACTAAGCTACCTTGCCAAGTCGTTAAGGATGTGCAAGCCTCCTTTGACGCTAATAGTACCAAAAAGGATAGTCCCAAAGACTCCATTGATGGAATTTCCACTCCTTTTCATACACCAAACATTCTCATCACTTCATACATCTCACCTATCTCGCTCACATCCATCCACATTATAGACATGGATCAACAAGTCATATCTCAAGAAAAGAATAAAGATAAAGTTGAATCATTAAAGGTTAAAGTTCCTTTTACAAATGGAGATCCACTATAAAAAGAAAGAATACAAAGGAAGAACGATCAAGAAAAGCCCTTTAGCCAAATTCAAAAGCTATTGGAAAAGTTAAAAATACAAGTAAAAGTCAAGAATCAAAGAAAGAAAAATTGTGCCTATTCATCAAAAATAACTAGGGACATCTATCAAAAGAATGAAAGTAAGAAAGAATTGATCTCCAACTATGCCTCTCCATCAAAAATAACTTGGGGCATATATCAAATCAGAATCCCAAAAGAAGAGCTTGTTGATCCCATGTCTCCACCATCACTTTCACTCATTACATACATCCCATTTCATCCATCCATACTTACGCATTTGTCATATCTTTCCACTTCCATTGGCAACTTTTTTCAATGTACCTTTGACGATGACCCTTTCACGTACTCTAGTTCATCGCTTTCCCAAACTCCTCATCTAAATCCTGATGGCAAATTAAGTGTGCACATTAGGGATCATACCATAGCCTCTTTCATCCATCAAATCTAGCCCTTCATATTTTCCACTTGCACTCCTCATCCAACACAGTCATCCCAACAAAATCAAGGCATCGTGACAACATCATATGGATTAGGCACTTATCAAATTTATGCTCCAGAAGGAGAGCCATTTTTCAAACCTATCAACAACATGCATATCCATAAGTATAGCTACACCTAATTCTCAGAGTATCCCCTTAAAAAGTAAAAAATACAAAAAAAAAAAAGTCACCCTGATGAAAACTTGGAAAATAGGCATCTTGGTGACACAAAAAAAATCAAAAAAATAGTAAAGAGAAATAATTCATCCAAAAGTGAAAACCACTTTGGTGGTGCTTTGGATAAGTACCATGGTGAAAACCTGGAAAACATGCACCATGCATAGTTAGTTCATACTCCTTTGTCTATTGTCTCACCATCTGGTCTTCTAGCCTTCTACTCATCCAAAAATAGGTTGCTCCGTCATAATAAACTTTTTCATCCTTCCATGGCCTAGGAACTACCAACATTTAGGATCCATCCCAATCATCCTTTGCATTCCCCACTACCCCTTTGCACATAATAAACTGCTCTCTCACCTAACTGGGGATAATTCCTTGATCTGTTTCTTTATCAGAAATAAAATCAACATCATAAAACATCAAAAATTCCAAACAATCATTAAACATCAAAAAATCCATAAAACATCAGAAAACATCAAAATCAAAAAAAAATAGAAAACATCAAAATCCAAAAAAATCAGAAAACATAAAAAATACAGAAAAAATAGAAAGCTTAAAAAATCCCCAAAAATTAGAAAACGTCAAAATCCCCAAAAAGTCATAAAACTTCAAAAATTCCAAAAACAGAATCTGAGTCTGAGTCTAAGTCAATTTGTGTGAGTAGGTTCAAACTACATTGCCTTTGCACATTTTCTATGTAGGCAAGGCTCATCTTAAATGATCCCCTGAGGCATTAGGTTAGACCTTTTAGGTCATTCAAATCAAATGACGACTCATTATTTTGTCGAATTTGACAAAGTCAAGTTGTGCCAAACTATGAAGTCTCTACGCATTGCTAAGTACACAAGGCCATCTATTGATGAGCCCCCGAGGCCCCCTAGGTAAATTCCTTGGTCTAAAGACAATCATCCTTCAAAACAAAATCATCAATCAAAAATTACACATAACCAACAAAATCTTTCATCAATCAATCATTGTATCATCAATCAATCAAACTGGTCATTCAATCAGAATGGGGCATTATTTCATTTGTCTCATTTTTGTCTTAACTTTTGTCTTTTATCAGGATGTGTCTTTCTTGAGATTAGACTTTTTCAATTTGATCATTTACTTTAACCAAGATGTGTCTTTCTTGTAGTTAGGTGCCTTTTCAACATTTATCAATTGGTCAACTTTATCATATGTGTCCTTTTCGTTAAATATGATGTGCCCTTCCTATAGTTGGGTATCTTCACATTGCTTGGTCATATCAATCAATCTTTGTCAAAAAATCAATCGATCTTATCAACCTTGTCAATCAATCTTGTCTTAGTTAGGATGTGTCCTTCCTAAGGTCAGGCACAATCATTATCAATCAAACCTTGTCAACTTTATCAAATCAACCAAATCTTGTCAATCCTATCAATCAATCTTGCCTTAGTCAGGATGTGTCCTTCCTAAGGTTAGGAAAAATCATCATCAATCAAATCAACTTGTCAACCTTTTTCAACTTATCAATCAATCTTTGTCAACCTATTGATTAGATCAATTTTTCAACCTTTGTCAATTATCAATCAATCTTGATCAACTTATCAATCAATCTTCGGTTATCTTGGTCAAACAAACAATCTCATCATTATCACTGGCAAGCACTATCATGGAAAACACTTTGTTGGGATGGAATTGTCTTATTATCTTGACTAATTTTGGGTCATGTTACTAGTCTCCTCAAGGATTTCCTATCAAAGGATTTAGAGGGACAATGATGGATGATGGCCTCTTTTCTTTGTTTGTTGTCTATGGCTTTTCTTGGCAAAAAGACTGGGACAATTGGGTCCTTAGTATAAGCTGGGGCATTCCTTGTCTGTTGACTTTGTCTTTTGGCTGCTTATCTCTCCCAAATGATCACCTTGCACACCTTGGTCTATGTCATACCATGGTGTTTGTGGTCCATTTGCGACATTTTGATGCCCAATGATGATAAATATAAAAATGTAAGCATTAAAGTTGGTTCCCTTATCATTTCCTATCTAACTTTCCATCTTCATCCTCCTTTCTCTTTCACACTAACATCCATCCCCTTCCATACTAACATTTCTTTTATCCTTCATCCTCTAGTATTATCATTCATTTCGAGAGCATGTTTGTGTTCTTTGAACCCGCTTGTCCTCTCAAGGGGGCATACCACAATCCTACTAGTTATCTTTCCTCACCTTGCTTTCACTTGGGCATATTTTCAAATTAAATTTCTTTGACAGAGCACCATGAACTGCATTATGTCAAAGAGGGGAAAAATGTAGACACTAAAAAATGTCCTAAGTCTGTGAGTGTCATTTTTTTATTCATCTTCATCCTTCGATAATTGAATAATTTTAATTACTCAATTATGTCTAATCGTATTCCTCTATTAATTAACAAATTTTAATTATTTAATTAAATCACTTTCTCATTTCTATCTTGATCAATTAAGATTATTTAATTGTGTCACTAATTTCCCCCCTTCCTCAATAGTTAAATAAATTATTATTTATTTAATTATTTTATCACCTTTCATCTATAGTTAAATAATTACCATTAATTATTTAACTATTCATGGTCTTTTAATTCTTCTATGGTTAATTATTTAACTATTCATGGTCTTTTAATTCTTATATGGTTTATTATTTAACTATTCCCTTGTCATCTTTCCTTATTAAATAATTAATCTAAGTTAATTATTTAATGCCTCTATTTCCATTTTTCCTCTTATTTAACTAAATGGTTGAATAATCATTTTAATTAAATTCCCATTTTCATTTTCCTCCAAATAAATAATTTGAATAAATTATTTATCTCCACTTGTCATTTTCCTCCATTTTTGAATAAATTATTTGAAATAAATTATTTATGCACGTCTTGGTCAAAGATGCTCTATCATAATCCCCTATCATAACATTCATTTATGTCATAGCCTGCATGTCCTACATGTTTGTCATAGTCGTCGACATCATAGCTTTTCCATGCATGGCATTTTTCTGGTGCATCAATTTTGGACCATTGATCTTGGCATCTTTGTTTGAACCTCAATCTTGGTCATCCATTTCATAACCTCCCTCTCATGCATCCTCCACCATTGATCTTGGAATCCTTCTATAGGATTAATCTGAGCCATCCATTTGAAAGGTTGTCTATAAAAGCAGCCTTCCCCCTCCACTTTGTCCTTAACAACCATTATCTCCAACTTTCTTGCTTACTATTTGTAGGTATTTGCACAACTTCAATAACAAATCTGAGGTCAATATTGGCATAAGAAGAAGGAGAGACAAGAGAAGTGAAGCAACCACAATGGGGAGTGTTTATTCATGAATTCTTTCATTTTAATTCCTTATTGTTTTTTTTTTCTCTTATTTGATGTGGTTTTATAGCTTAGAAGTGTTGGTTGTCACTTTACCTTTGCTATTTGATTTTTAACCCCATCTGACAAAGTTATCTTTCATTATTAGATTTCTCAAGGAATTTGACAATAAAGCTAATTCAGTGATGACAAAGTACGCTCCTTACAAAAAGAATATGGATGAAATTATTAAGTTAAATTGGCCATCAGAAGAGTAGTATGGACAATGGAGAAGGATGTTTCTAATTGGATTGGATTAGTGAATTTAGAATGGAACATATATACTTGGTCAAGTATTGTATAGGTCTAGCCTTAGAGGTTACAATGTGTAAAGTATGGGTTTCCTTGTTAAAGGCGCTACTGTAAATATTGATTATTGATGTGGATGTTGACTAGAAGTTTTTCCTACTTTTCCTAGATCTTTAGAATTTTGCCATCTTGCCAAGTACATTGGATGCGCTACAACAACTTGAAGGATATTCTTTTCAACATGTGCCTTTTGGGAAGGTAGTTTTGCTTCTTCACAGTAAATGCAAATAATATTTGTCTCATAAGTACTTCCTCCAATTAGAAATGTAAATATAACTATAAAGGGAATATTACTTTGTAGCCGTCCAATTAAGATATGACATGTGTACTATTGGCCCAAAGTTGAGTATGTGCAGGATCATGATGGGCCAAAAAGTGGCGATATGATGGGTATGTGTAGGGTATGTGGTTCACGACTTTTTTTTTACCCAAAATTGATGAAACAAAAAGGGCTTTTAAAGGAGATTCTCAACTTTCCACCAATATAAATTATGCTTTACTTTGTATTTAATAAATAATTATTATTCATTTTCTATTTGAATTATGACTAAAGTCCTAATTGATAGGTTGATTGAAAAACATCTGTAGCTTTCAAACGGTATCACATTTTTTGAATCCAAAACATGCATCGCATTCTATGATTCACATACAATAGGATTAAAAAAAAGAAAATTGAATTTCATGAAGTTTTGACCAAGTTAAGGTGGTTAGACATACAAGTTTTTATATTTTTTAAAAGTTATAAAAAAATCATAATTAATTATTCACTTAGAAAAAATTACAAAAAAATATGTATCACATCCGGACATGAGTCCTCTACTTATATCTAAAATCTTATAAAAAAACATTATCATTTTATTGTGGTTAGGGTGGTCAGACAGACACTTCTTATTTTTTCCCTGAAGTTTAAGTACTACTGCATTGAAATTTCAAATTTTCACCAAATATATTTTCTTGTTTTATAAATAAACCTAGTAGTTTAGAAACTACATTCAATTTGCTACAGATTCTATTCTTACATATTTTTGAAATAATATAGATAACTTCTTCAACTTTTTATGTCAAGTTGCCTAACTTTGTTTTTTCTGAATTTTTTGCCACTTAAGGGCCTGTTTTTTCCATGATGATCTTGCATATACCTAGCTTGTTTTGCTCCCTTGTTTCCATAAAAGGGAATTCAAGGCCATTACTAGAGGTCTCTTTTTTGCTGAATTATAGAGCTGAAATATGCAATTGAAGAACATAGACCAAATACGTTAGTAGTCTTTATCAAATTCTTTGAATCTAGATAGTAAGTTTTGTCAAATGTATGGTTTCTGAGCATATTAGAATGATAATAGAAAATTTTCTGAGTCTATAGTCTCTCCAATTTTAATTTCTACTCAGTTTATTAATGAAAATGTTGATTGAAGATCATTTCATTAATTGTTATCATTGTTAAGCTTTGGTATAAGCTTTGATTTTAGCTCTGGTTCAAAGAATCAGTTAAAATGCTTAGATCTAATCATAAATTCATGTACAGAACAATTGGATTTGATAAGTATTCTTAGGATTTGATTATAAATGGGTGAATTACATAGTAATTTCACTAAGATCATTTTTTTTTTAGGATTAAATGTTCCTTGCATTTCAATTTACATCGATTCCCATCCCATAGATAATGGAACTGATCACAGTTATTATAAGCACCCTTTAGGATTCTGGTTACCCAACTTGAGACCATCAATTTAAATAACTTTGCAATCAATCTTTTATTTGTTGTGGTTGCTGTTGTTTGTATTCTCGATTATATATTTGTAAGTCTTTCAAGGAAATTCCAATTTCCTGAAGGATTTCATCTTCCTAACCTTTCATGAAAATATATTTGCTTATCTATACAATGTATACGTCAATGGTTTAGAAGAATTGTATAATTTAAATTGTGGGACCACCCTCCAGGGTTTTGTAGAGCCCAAAGTGTAGGAAATAAAGCAATTGGTGCTACATCTCATTTTTTGGCCACTTATCTTGTAGGTATTCGAGAATATAGTTTGGAAAACTCATAGGCATCTCATGAGATTTGATTGGTTCGTTGAAAACAACTAATAGGAACTCTGGTTGATAGGGATGCACAACATATCTAAGATGGTTGATGTGTTGGTTTCAACCCTCAACCTGTTACAACTGATAATCCTTGTTTCTTTATCCAGCCTCTTTGGGCATGCACCAACTAGTTCTTGACACGAGTGTATGGCAGGCAACATGAATTGCAAAAAACACAATGCCAGAGTTGTGTTGCAAAGCCTTCAATTTCCCCATAGGAAATCATTCTTTGTATTAATTCTTCCCTAAGAATTTTAGGTTTTACATTTAAGTTTGGATTTAAAATATTGTCTATGAAATCTTTAATACCCTTCTACTTAATCGGGTTGCCTACCTATATGGTTTTAGTATGAGCAAAACTCTACTCTTTTGGCACTAGGGCATTATCATATGAATCCTTCCCAAATATGTTGGCGTATCCTAGTTTGGTAGATGATACTCCATCCTATCAACTAGAAGATGATGCCTCTGCCATTTTTCTATTCAAGGATTTGCATAAAGAATCTTCAAAGTAGTAGTTTCTTGAGGTTTTTGATACTTAGAAATGTTTTTCTTTTTGTGTGCATTTAATTTTGTTGCACATATATGCAATAAGGTGTTACCATTACTGCTAGCCCACTAAGTACTACCAGTGAGGTGATATGTGTTGAGTGGGATCCGTATCCTTTGGAATGACAAATCTATCATGAGAATGTAATTAGTACATTTCCCTTGCCGCCTTTTTCACAAATAAGACTCATGTGGTGGGAAGCGTGCTTAAAGCAATGGAAAGCGTGCTTTGAACAATTGAAAAGGTACATCAAAAATACATTTACATTTAATTTGACAGAGTTTAGCGCTTTAAGAATTGTTGTTTTGCATGAGCAAGCAAGCTAACATTGATGACACTAATGGACACATGGAAGAAATCGGTACATGTGAGCATTTACTCCCAACGCCTAAATTAATTTCTCAAGGCTTGTTTTAGATCTTTCAAACAATTCACCCCTCACCTCCTACCACCTTGATATTTTTTTGTTACCATCTGATGGGAGATAAATTTTTCATTCATCGAGCTTGTCGGCACAATTTTTCTATAAATATGAATATCAACTTAGAGAAAACTCACTACATTAGCTTTTTAGTTGGTAAGCTTATCCTGTTGTATTTTCTATTCTGGTAGCTTTTAGCTTGCTCACTGCTATCATGTTTGGCCTAGATATCCCCATTCGGCTCTTGATTCGAAAGCTACAAAATTCCTTCATGGGTGAATTTAGTAGCGATATAATCAAATTCCTAGTAAGGAAGAATGACAACCTTATCATTGTGGTGATCAAGTGGGTGCTTGGGAAAGATTATGTGAAGGATGAAAACCAGTCATGGTGCAACTCCAATGTCATATCTTGGTTCATGGCCTCCCTACTAGATTTGGACATCTCCAAGCCCTATATGCCATGCTATGTTTGTTTTGACATACTTTTATAGGCTTGGCAAGATTGTGCAAGTAGCTATCCCTAGTGGCGGTATTCTGGCAACCATGAATATTCACAAGTACATTGACTTTGGGGAAGTAGTGTATTGGCTTCCCTTTCTCACTGAATTTCACAACATGGAATTTGAGAGGCATCGCTCACTATCTCAACCTATGGCCTCCTTCCTGCTTAGGGAGTACAAAGTGGAGTGTGTTATTGGGTTAACTAGGAAAGTCATTTCAAATTTCTGGTGTATAGTCGTGGTGTCAAGGATTGAGGTTTGTGTCATGCAGTCTTGTGTTGCTATTAACCCCTTACTACCTTGTTTGAAGAAAACCCAAAGAAGAAACTTTTTGACTATTTTTGAAGGATGGAGGCTTTAATTTCACTGCTATTTTTTGTCACCTCCCCCTTTTTTTTCTTTTTGAAATATATCTTATTTTTGGATGTGGACGAGAAAGTTTTAAAGCTTCTCTCAGAGCCTCAAGCTCGATATGCGTATTATATTGTAAATGTTTTCAATGAATAAAAATATAATATATTTTTTCTATTCCTATGTCTACTCTCATGGCTTATTCACAAAAAATATCATATTTTTCAAAAAAAATTACATATGGTACAACAGTAAAAATTTAAAAGAACTATGTACTTTAATAGAACAATTTTAGATGAATACCATTTACTGGTATATATAAACATTTCCATCCATATCCTCTAGCTTGCATGCATTTCTTTCCTTGTCTACATGGATTTGGAAAGGGACCCTCCATCGTGAGTCAAATTTAGCATGCTACTTTAGTTTTGTAGTGCATTTGTCACACTTTAGCACAAGGCTTCCTTCTTTGAACTATGGGTTGGAGGCCATTTTATCAAACCATCGCTTGACTATCTGCTCGCACCCAATCATGGCATCATATGCATATTCTCTTTTTTCTTCGAGGTTCAAAATTTTCACCAATCTTACTTCCATTCCATTGTTTTCTACAATTGCTAAAGCTTTCAATAATTGCAAAGCCAAAATTTCTAAGGTAATGGATAAAACCACCTCCTTTCCACAAACCAATTGATAAGATGAGGCTTCCAGGATCTTCTTAGGTGTAATCCTATCATCCCATAAAGAATCTCACAAATTTTTGTGTCATTCCTTCTGGTGTTCAGACCCAATAGCCTTAATTAACCTAATCCAGTTTCTTTTGGTTGACTCTACTAACCCATTTCCTTGTGGGTAATAATTAGAAAAAGTCTTGAGGTAGACCCCATGCTTGAGAGTGAAGTCCGACATCCCATAGCCTACAAAGGATTGTGTGTTATTAGATATGATGGTTTTAAGTGAACCAAACCTTGCCACTAACTACTCAAGAAAATTAATGATTTATGTTTTTGTAGCATTCTTCAAAGAAATGGCCTACGTCCATCTTGTGAAATAATCGGTCACTGTAAGTATCCACTTATGGCCTACACTAGAGATGGGATTGATCATCCCAAAAAAATCTAAACTCCATTGTTCAAAGGTTCCTCAATCACGATTGGGCTTAGTGGCATGGAAAATTTCTTTTACTTGCCAACGAAATATTGGCACTAAATACACTTCCACACTAGGTGATGTGCTTTGGAGAACATGGAAGGCCAATAATATCCTTCTTGCATTATCTTCAAAGCAAGTGCCTTGGTAGAGAAGTGTCCATCCTCAGGACTATTGTGCAAAATTTTCATTTAAATCTCTTTCTACCCATGGCTTATCTAAGCAACATAGCATGATGCCATCATAATTTATTTTAAATAAAATCCCCTTAATTAATACATACCTAGTGCCTTGTAGTGAGTAGAAGCATCTTTTGTGAGGTGAATGTTGGTCGAGTAATGCCCCTTTTGTATAAATCACATATGATCTTCTACCTATGACTCGTCAGACTCGAACTGATTTATATAGACTTGGTCGGTCTCTTCCTCCACCTGGGAGCTTAATTCCTTTGCAAGGTATTCCGAAAGACCTCTTCCTCAAACTAGCTTGGTCAGCCGGATGTCTACATTCTATTCTAGGATCTTGGTGATCTAGTTGGCCCTCTTTTTGGTTATCTTGCCTTGAGTGATGTATTCCAAAATACTAGGATGGGTGACGAGGATGGTGATTATGTTGGCCGATACCAGGTTTCAAAATTTATTGAGGTTTTTAATAATAGAAATGGTCTATTTATGAACAAAATTGTACCTAGTTTCATATCCTATGAGAGTCCTAGCGTGGAATGCAATGAGATGTTTTTCACTTCCCTCTCTATCCTTTTGAGTGAGCACTAAAGTTATGTTGTGTTGGCTAGTATAGAAATAGAGCAGGAAATCCTTGGAAAATTATAGGTTAGCTCATATTGGGGTTGTAGAGATGGTTGCATCTACTTATTCAAAAGAAAGCTTTCCTTCGATGGTCCATTTAAATACTACATTTTTTTTAACATCAGTGTGATAGGTCTCATGATGCCCATGAAATTTGAAATGAACCAGCTAATGAAATTGATCTTTCCAAGGAAGGACTATAGCCCTTTTTGGTTTACTAGCAACAACAACTCTATTATAGCCTTCACCCTTTTAGGGTATATGGCTATTCCTTCGTTTCATACCAAAAACCCCAACTGCTTGCCTTGTGGCACTCTAAAGATGCACTTCTTGGGATTTAAATAAATCCCAAACTATTGACACTTCTAAAAACCTTTTCTAGATGATCAAAATGATCATCCTTTGATTTTGGAAAAATAGTCAGGTCATCCAAATATATTAGGATGATATGATTGATCAATCCCTTAAAGGTGATATCCATTGCTTCTTTGAAAAGTGGCACCCACATTGGAGAGTTTGAAGGGAAATTTTGCATATGTGAATGTTCCCCACTTGGTGGTGAACATTGTTTTGTACTGGTCTTATTCCTTCACATAGGCCTGGTTATACCTTGATAAACCATCAAGAAATGAGATTATTTTTAATCTAGCCACAGTCTACAGAATCTGCTTCATTGAGGGAAAAGGGTAGTGATCTCTTAACGAAGCCTTCTTCATGTCCCTAAAATCCATGCAGAGCCGAACATCACCATTCTTTTTCTACAATGGTACAAGATTGGATACCTAGGTGGAATGTTTGATTGGGTATATGATTCCTCATTCGATTAATTTGGTAAGCTCTTGTTCCATTAGTGCCTTGAATTTTGGATTGATAGGTCTTTGTTTCTATCAAACGGGCTTAAAGGCTTCAGCCAATTCAATAGTGTGTTCAATTATTCCTAGATCATATCCTTTAAGATCATCGTAGGTCCAATCTACAACCCCGTCGTATCTAGAACATAGTCCTTTCAGTCTCTCCTTGTCCCTCTATAGGATGTCTCTTTTGACTTTTAGTTTTCTACCATTCTTGACATCGAGATCTCCATAATCTCCTTCATTAGTGATGAATCTTTTTTTCCATTTCACATCTCCATAGTCAAAGATATTTTTGAAAAAAATCAAGCCTTATGAGATATTATTTCCTTTTAATTGGATCACTTGTCCACCAATCGGTATAGATTTAGGGTGTGAATGATCAAAATATTTCCCTAACTTTTGTAGAAAGGTGGCAATCTAAACATCACCCTTAAAAACATGCCAGTTTTGATCATTATCGAGAGTTGATGGTTAGACGATGGTCTACATTGTATTATGTTTTCTTGTTGATTCAAGGGTTGGCTCAAACTATGAACCAATCGAAGCTTTCTGATTTGTAATGGAATTCTAGGATCATGGGATAACTTGAATGCTAAGAGCTTCAAAGCTCTTAATCAGATCTCATATTTTGTGTCTATGAGTCCTCATTCTTATAGTTTTCATGGCTGCCTATCTCCAGACTTGGCTTACGACCAACTTTGAATCTCTTAACATTTGTACTCCCTTTATGCACATCTATTCTACAAGAATCAAACCATGGAACCAAGCTTCATACTCTGCATCATTTTTTGAGCATGGGAACTGGAAGCAGAAAGCTTTGAGGGTCTCTGATCTTGTGAGAGATATCAGTCAGATGTCTACTCTAGAACTGATCTTGCATTTCACCCCATCAAAATATAATTTCCAGAGACCATTGTCACCTGGTTTGCTGAGTTCTTCCTATTCCTTTACTAATTTCGGGAAGACTTGGTCATCGTCGAAGATCACATAGGTTCCCAAGTTGGTTACGTGGAAGTTCCTGAATAGGTCAAAATCAATAAATTAATTAAGGACCTCCTCTTTAGGGGTCTGATCACTTGTGTCGTCCTCATCTTCTAGTATTTCTATGCAATAAATCTCCTTTTTCGAGAAGGAGGTATATGATAGGACTACATTGTTGGCTATATGTTCAGGGTGCAAGGATTCATATAGGATCTTCATCTTTTCTCTATTCTTTGTCTCTAGTATTAAATGAGACCACTCAAGCACTAGATATCTGCCAATATTTTTTGTGAAGTCCCTTTGAAGACACATCCAAAGATTGGGGGGATGTCTATCACGACTACTTCTTGTGTCACAGTTCAGCTCAGACATGAGAAGAGGGTCAAAGAAAGATCCTTGATGTGACCAATGGTCAGGAATTTCTTCTTGTCTAACTACATAATCCCTTTCTCAAGAGGATCGTACTTAAGTTTCAGGGCATTGACCACTTTCTTAGGCATGATCATGGCACTAGCTACCGAATCAGTCATGTTATTTTGTAAAAGCTTATTTCTGACAATAAGTGTTAAAACTAAAGGTGTGGGATTTGTTTTTCTTACCTCTTTTATGTTTGCATTGTCCATGGTGTTTTCATATGTTGTGACCTCCAAAGGTCAGCGATCTGAAATAGACTCCTTGTCTTTATCTTGATTATGTAGTGGAATCACATCTATTCGCGGTATTTGTTCTTCTTTCTTTATTGCTCTTGGATCAATGTATTTTGTTCTAGAATAGATATAACATCCCACAAAGACACATTAGTAGGTGCCTTCATCAGCTATTCTACCACACTAAGCATTCCGACTGGCAGGACCTTAGGCTTGAATGGTGGTATTTCTTTTGTCTTCATAAGAGGTTGATCTGACATGGATGGACTAAATGGTTTTTTCACCTCTTTCTCTAGCAACGATGGAGCTTACAACCACTGAGTGGGTCAAACCTGTGAGGCTTTCTCTAGTTGCGGTTACGGTTTTGGAAATTCTACACATTGTGGAGCTCGTTGCATGTATTTGCAGTGAGCCTTCTTTTGGAACTTATGTTGTATTCCAACTATACCTATGGGGCACTAGTCATTGGAACATCATTTGAAAATACTGCATCTTCTTCCTCCATCCAAGAAAAAAGTGCTTGATCTAGTGAGATATCTAGCACTTGTTCTAAGGACATCCCTTGTCTTTTCACTATGAAGTGGGAATTCTCCATACTAGGGGACTAATATTCTTTTGTGTTTGAAAACAAGCCTTGGCCTCTTTGTTCTACTATTTTCTATTGAATATTTCCCTTTGGAAAATTTTAGGGCATATGAATATCATTACGTGGGAATCACCACACATTCTCATCTTCTGCCAAATTTTCCTTTCTTGGGACCAAATCCTTGCTTGGACTATTCCTAAGAGTTTGAAGTGGCATAGTGATTGGAACTATCTAATTTGTTGGAATTGGTTGTTAATTCCTTCCTTTCATAGCTCCTTGATATGTGTTCTATTGATAAGATGGCCTTTCTCTTTGATAGGTCTACACTGAAGTTTTCAAAGGTGTTGCTTGTTCTCATCAAATGAGGACTAGCTAGTTCACAAAGGACTGCATGAGGCTCTTCGTATCATCTGTATCCGTTGCTAATGAAGAAGATCCCGACATGTTGGGTTGTCCTCCTAGATATACCTACATTGATGGTGGTGCAGTCGACATGCTTGTTTATGGAGCGAAGGTGCTAGGAGTCACTTCATTCTAGGGTCTGCTAGAGATTTTTATGAGCATGGGCATTGACAGATGTGGCAGAAGCTTCCCATAGTTGAACTGACTATTTTCGGTGTGCACAATAGATCATATGCATTAGGTAGGGTATCTCCTCCCATAGACTGTATCATAACTTCTATGTATAAATTGATAGCTTTTAGATAGGACATGAATTCCATAGCTATCAAAGGTCATGTTATCATAGGAATCCTCTACTAGGTTTTTTGGAAACTATTGAATGGCCTCTTGCAGGTCCCTCTTGATAGTGATTAATTCCTACAATAAGGAGCGATCTCCTTTCTCCAAGAATTTCTTGAATAACTTCTCACCAAGTTGATCCAAACAATAGATAGAACACGAAGCCAAGGAATTGTACCAGTCCTAGGCCTTTCCTTTGAAACACGCATCTAGTAACCTAAGGGCTATATTATCTTCCATGATGTTATGCACTCTGCATACATCAACTATATCTTGTAGATGTTCAGAAGGGGTCTTAAAATCCTCCCCTAAAAACTTTAGGATTACTTTGAAAGCATTGGCGTGTATGGTGGGTCATACATCAAGGGGTGTAGGTGGTCATAATGGGCTACCACTATCCCAAGTAACAAAATTTCTAGGAGCGGGAGCACCTATATGATTCATTTTAAATAGATTCCTATGGATAGGGTAGACATGTATTCTAATTTGGAAGTTTTAGCCTCCTGGTGGAGTAGATAAGGCTCTAAATTATGGTTTAACACTTTTGACCCTATTTTTCATTATAGGTGATATGAAACCTATAAGTTTCCTCCTTCTAGGTGTTGAAGTAGGTAACTGCGAGTACGAGAAATGGCCTCTTGAAGATGCTCTTGTTTGAATTTTGGGTATGAAATTTCTAGCCTCTTTTCTTCATTTGATTTAAGAAATATTTCTGACTTCTAATCAGACATTTGAAAAACTAAGGTCCTACCAAGCATGCCAAAAAAAGAACTATTGATCATGAAATCTTGCGCCACTCTGAACAACCTTATGGGAAATTCAATGAGTGGGGACCGAATTGCACCTCACTGAATGACGTCCAAATTTTTTAAAGAAAATTGACTCTTCTTTGCATTTGGAGGGGAACGGGTTAGAGAGAAATGCAAATAAAACATAAATATGGCAATGCACCAAAGATTTTACAAAATTTGAAACCTTAACTATTTCATATAACTGATAAGATAGATAGAGAATGTCGCATACCCTTCATTGTTGGAAAGAGAATGAGCAACAAAGGATAGAGAAATCACAATTTAGTCTTTCAAATCTCCACGTGAGAAGCATCCATTAAGTTCCAATTAGAGATAAGAAAACCCTAAAGATTAATAGTAATACTTAGATATTTATAGAATCTTTTATCCTTTAAAGCATAATATGAAAAATGACATATATTTTATAGAAAATGAAAGAGTATATTGAATGTATGATCCAATTTCTGAAAGATAGCATAGAACATAGAAGCTAACATCATGTAAAATAATTAAATAGAATATCAACATAAAGCTTTAACACAAAGTTTTCAATATGAACGAAATATAAAAAAGAAACTTGAAAAAGGCCATAAAAATGCACAATCCCAAAGATTTCTTCCTAAAAAATAAAATTCTAATGATATATTAATTGAAAATGGAGGTTGGATGCCAAACTGATGATAGTCTGAACTAATTTCAACATGCCAAAGAAAATAAGTAGTATTCTATGAAATTCTCCTATTTATGAGAAACTAGAGCTCCTTAAAACAATATCTATATTCTTCAAAAAAAAATTTGAAGAAGCTTCAGAACTTTTTTCTTTACTACTATCAACCCTTATTTATAGCTAGAAAAAGATAGCATTGTTGCAAACAATCCAGAAGAAGAAGAAACTATCAGGTGCTTGAATCTGATATCTTGCAATCCGATCCTAGATCTTGATTATATCATGGAAATCTTCACTCATAAAGTCTTAACTGCTTCATTAATGGTTTCTTATATTTTGCAAAGATAAATTGTCAAAAAACAATCAGATTTTAACACAACCTGGAAAAATCTGATCGATGAGTTATGGATATTGATGATGTTCACTCAAAGGTTCCACCCTAAAAGTAAGACATCTACCACGCTCCCCGACAAACTTTTTCCAAAAATATTTTTCCATAGAAGATACAGACTATCCAACCAAGTAGATGACATGTCAAGCGAGTAGGAAATTTCATTTTTTATGAGAATAGCTTTGAAGAAAATCCCCACCAAGCTGACGCATGTCATGATTGAATCCCGAAAAGAAAACAATATGTATATAAAGTCGCGTAGCCACCACATGGTGCATTGTGTGTCTTTATGCAAGAATAGTCTTCGTCCTCTAGATGCATATCCATCTTGAAGCCAAAAAGGAGTAAGGGTTAGAAATAAAAAAATTTCAAAGGAAAAAATTGCTTCATAGGTTCAATCATGGTTTAATCAATGATGGGAGGCTTAATCATGGGTTGAGGCATGTTACTAAGGGATAATTCTGCTATGCACTTTTCCTTGATCTTTTGATAAGATTTGAAAAATAATTCATCACAAGGCTTAAGAGGTTGCATAGGTTTGGACCAAAATAAATCCAATGAGAAATTCTCAAGGGAAGACACAGGATTAAAGCCACTATAATGCATGATAAAGATGTCATTTCCAAATGGAAAATTTAAGCATTTATGCACTATCGATAGGATGGAATCCATGCAGTATAGCCATGGATAACCAAGATTCATATAGAATTGGTCTAGTGATGGGATGATGGAGAATTAGACATTCAATTGTTTTGTTCCAACTATTAAAGGAAGAGTGATGGAACCTATCCTAGGGCAAGAAAAACCATTATGTTTTTTGATCCATGCTTTTGGTTGTTCCTAAGAATCTTGATAAAGTTCATGCACAAATAAGAATTCCTCAATGATCACATTCTCTACACGTGCCAGATCAATTAATATCTCATTAGTATACTTGGCATTGATTCTTTTGACGATGTAAAGAGGACCATCGGGTGCATATCTAATTATGTATATTTTGTGAGAAAAAAATTTCAAGGGCATTTTGGTTTGGAACTTACAAGGTTGAACATAAATGAAGTTGACCACATGTATGTATTCTTCATTATCACTCATATCAATTCATTATTTGTATCTTGAAGTTTTTCAACATTCATTGCATCATTCTTAGTATCACTAGCTTTCACAAAAGAGATATTATGATTTGGCATGGGGTTGGTAAATATTTGCAAATTTTGTTTGGGTGGGGTAATAGACTTATTTTCTTGATCATTAACACCACCAATCTAGATGTGATTGGAATCAATGAGGTCTTGCACAATATTTTTAAGATATTTACATTGTACCATATCATGTCCATCTTCTATTGATAATGGAAAAAGACATTCGAGTTAAAGTTTTGAGGTAAGGGCTTAGTGGTATCAATGGCTATAACAAGAGGTAAGGTACGAAGTTCTTACTTATAATTTGTAACATAATGGAGTGAAGGGTATCAGGTAATGGGGTAACTTGTCTAATCCTTTCACTAAATGGATATGGATTTTTAATTTTATGGAAGCTAATAGGAGTTAACATGTTGACTTTTTTGAGGTGCATTTAGATGTAAAAAGCTCTTTCTTTTTTCTTGAATGGTAGGAAATTTTTATGGGGCATGGATTCAAATTTCTCATGGCGGTTTGAAGAATTTTTTATTTCATAATGACTACCCAAATCATGGTAGGACCATGATGGGAAATGCACAAGTGTTTAAAGGAGGGAAACTTCATCGTCCAAAGTTTTTCTTAGATTTTGTTTTGTAAATTTTCAATGAACAGTCTTTAAAGATCAGCATCAAGAATCTTAATTTTGATTTGTGAGTAAAGAAATTGATAATGGGAGATAAATTATATGAGATTTTCATCATCCTTTTATTTATGTTACGTGAAATCAGCTAAGGTCATCTTGGGACCCATTTGCATTTGGAAGTGGTTGAGAAATGCATCAACAAGCTCATTGAATGAGCTAATTGAGTTATTTGGTAAATAGAAAAACCACTCCAAAGCAGTTTCTTTCAAGGATCTAGGGAAAATTTTAGCCAAGAGCTTATCCTAACAAATGAAGTCACTACATAAGGATATTTATGTTGAGACATGGTTACTAGGTTCTAATTTTCCACCATATTTCACAAATCTAGGAATCTCTATGCCTTATGGCATTTGTGCTCTCAATATCTCCAAGGATAATGGGATTCTTTTTACATATTGTGAAGATTGGCCATTTTGATTTTGGTTCAATATGGATATTTGTTGTTGGAGAGATGAAATATTTTGCAAGAGTTGGTTAGGGATGGAATCAATGGTTGTGTTGTGAGATGGAGGTGAATAAGGTGGAGGTGTATATGTATTTGGTGGACAAGTGAATTGTAAGTTTGTGAGGGGAGATGGATTCTGAGATATGAGATTTGAATGCACAAAGCGAAAGGGATTCCTAGTGGAAATATTTAAGGTTGTATTGACATTTCTAGTTGGTTGTATGTTTGTTGTAATAGTTGGATTAGTGTATGTAGTAAAAGAGGCCATAGTTATAGAAGGGGGAAATGAATTTCCACCTTGACTTTGAGTGTACCCAAAAGTTTGAGCACAACTTTCCATTGTAGGGACATAAGTATCAATGATACGAGCTAGGATACACACAAGTTCTATCCCTTGTTCATTATCAAGCATTTTCCTCATTTTATCTATGATAGGAGCAATAGTACTAGCAATGTATTTAGAACTCAAAGTTTTGCAATTTTTCTAGGTCTTCATCCATTTGTTTTAGGTTATCTTGAGGAACATTAGCAACCATTGTGTCAACATCAGTCACATTAGTTTTGGCTAGGGTGGGCATGGAAAATATAGTATCAAAGCTATGATCCGTAATGGGTTGACTAGTGTCAACACTATGAGTAAGAGAGTTGGAAATATCAAGATCCACGATGGATGCAGTAGCATAGGATGGCATGAGTCTCAAACTATGTCTCACTACATTATTGGTAGTATGACACTAGGTTGTGAAGCTCATACAAGCTTCACCAAACCTAAGTGCACCCAAAATGGAGAATAAGGACTATTTAAACAAATGCAATAAACACCCAAAAGGTATGAAATGCAATGCAAGTATGTAAAATGATTCTACAATTTTCAGATTTGAAACAAGATAATATATTGATTATGTTATGAAATAACCTGAAAATGATGTGTTTTAATGCCAATTTTGATTTCAATTAATGCACTTAATTTGACCAATTGAACTTAATGCAAGAAATTATAGAATTTCCTGATTTTTTAAACAAAACCACATAATTAATAGAATAATAGAATGAAGTAAACATAGACAAAATATTGCCCAAATTTTGAAACAACACCTGTATAGGGACCTATTCACCCTAACGTGAAGGGTTCCTAGGTTAGGGTTCTAAAAAATCAAATTTTGAATTTCCTACTTAATGTTTCAATTCCCAGTTTCATATTGGAAACTATGGTTTCAAAGATTCACTTATCCAGATTTAGGTGTCCTAATGCAAATGAAATTAGTGACAAATAATGAACAAAGTGACACTTTTTGAAATTTAATTTTGATCAAATTTTTAAATTTGAATGACTGAAAATACACTAATATGCAAGTACTATGCAAAATCAATGTAATATGCATGCAATTTTTTATATTTTTTAAATTTTAAACAATGTAAAATGAAAATTTAAAACCTTGAATGAGATGAAAGAAGATTACATTTTTATAACACTAAATGGAATCCAAACTAATGAAATGCAATAAACTAATTCAAATCCTAGATCTAGGGTTTGAATGAACTCCAAATTAGAAATTTTATAGTCCAAGAACGTCGGATTCACCAAAATAATATGTAGAAAAATAGGTTCACCAAAATGAAATAAAGAAAAATGAGGTGTTAAGATAAATATGGCATAATGCACCTATCTTATTTAATTAGGAAAAAGAGATTCCCAAAGGCAAGAGTGACTTTCAACCCTTAGATGAGTCAACTTTACTGTAGATCTTATTGTTTTACTTATACATAGATTGGGTAAAATTTTCCTAAACAACACTTTGGGGAGAAAAAATAAAAACATTAAATGAACACAATTATGCAATGTTACTTGGATCATCAATTTAAAGAATAAAATAATAATAAACAACAAACTTCCAACAAATTTGGGAAGGTTAAGACATTGTGCACCTGTCACCAAAAGCTTTTGTTGAGTGTCCTCCTAGGAAAGATTTGCCCTAGGGTGAATGGGTCTTGCTATAGGGATCTAAAATCTATTTTGATATTCCTCTGCTCCTGGATATGCACTCTTGATTCCTAAAGATCTTGCTGTTGAAAGGTTAGAAATAAATTTTGCAAGTGTGATTTCGTGGCTTGACATCTTTGATGACAACTTTGATTTTTTTTCAAAATTGAACTTTTGATCAAGCTTCAACTCTTCTACACCTACAAATCTACACACACATCAAGAGGGAAAAAATGTAGATGTTTTTGGTGAATGGATGTTTCCCTTGGTCAAACCCTATTTTGGTAATTAAAGCTTGAAATGAAATGAAACATGAATGGAAGGAATGATGAATGAACAATTCTATGTTGCAACTCACCAAACCCTTGAAAGGAGATCCTTAGAGGATTTAAGTTTAACACATCTCTCCAAGGTCTTGATCTTGCATGAAATGGATTGATTGGATGTTGATCTTCATGCTTGAAACCTACATCATAATGTTAGATCCAAAAACATGCATAGATCCAAATAACTTTGATAACCAATTAAAGTGGACATTATCACCTAAGAGTTATAAGAGTTAAAATTGGCGATATGGTAGTATACCATACAATTCTTGTTTCATTACACACCTAACCTTATTCATTTGCATTCAACTAAATTAAATGTATGGTTTGTTTCTTTTTCAATTATAGAAACTCAAATACACATTTGAATATGTTGTTTCAATTTATATCATTTTGTTGTTTGAAGTTATATAGAAATATCATAATGCTACTTCAATTTACATATACATTTTTAATTGATTATATGTGTATATATGTACATAATTATGTGTGTACATATATATGCATGTATACATACATGTATGTTTTTAAATGTATTTGTATGTACATACATGCATATATATAATTAGTTAACATGATCACCTATGGGTTGTAAGAGTTAGAATTGGGGATATGATAGTAGAACATGCATTGCTTGTTTCATTACATATATATCCCTGTTTGATTACATTCATTTGAATTAGATTAATGGTTTGTTAATAATGTTTTTCCATTTGTTATCATAATCTTGTTTCAAAAAAGGTTTTTAAACATCTGTATCATACTAGTTGCAAGTTGAACTCCTCCTCATTTGAAGGCCACAAACAACACATCAATAGATAGCTTCCCATCATGAGATTTATCTTTTCCACTTTTACCTACTTAATTTGAATGTTACAATTTGAAGAGTTTTGGTGTGATTTTTTTGAAGATTTCTAACTTGAAAACAATAGTATGATATAAATAGAAACAACATATTCATACATGTAAAAGTCACTATAATTGAAGAACAAACAAACCATACATCTAATTAAGTTGAATGTAAATGAATAAGGCTGTAAGGAAACATATATATCTACCTATCTCTATAATATATATATATATATATATATATATATATATGTAGTATCATATATGTATTATATACATATGTCTGTGTGTATATATATATATATATATATATATATATATATATATATATATATATATATATATATATATATATATATATATATATATATATATATATATATATATATATATATATATATATATATATACACATCATACAACTATATTAGAGAAGGTTACAAATATTTTATCATACTATTGTTTCAAGGTATATATCTTAAAAAATAGTATGATACAAAGTGAAACAACATATTCATACATGTAAGAGTGAGTATAATTGAAGAACAAATAAACCATACATCAAATTCAGATGAATGTAAATGAACAAGGCTATGTGTGCAATGAAACAAAAAATGCACATGTTATACTATCATATCCCCAATTCTAGCTCTTACAACCCTTAGGTGATCATGCTAACTGATTATATATATGTATGTATGTACATACAAATATATAAACATAAATACAGATATATAATTAGTTAACAATGTATATGTAAATTGAAGTAGCATTATGATTTTTATATATATGTAAATACATACATACACATATATATCTTGAAACAACTATATGATACAAATGTTTAGAATCCTTTTCTAAAACAACATTATGATAACAAATAGAAAAATATTATTATTATTATATGTGTGTGTGTGTGTGTGTGTGTGTGTGTGTGTGTGTGTGTGTGTGTGTGTGTGTGTGCATACACACATATATACACAAATAAACATATATAATCAGTTCACAATCTATATGTAACTTGAAGAAGTATTATGACATTTCTATATAACTTCAAACAACACTATGATATAAACTGAAACAACATATTCATGCATGTAAGAGTGAGTGTAATTGACGAAAAAAGAAACCATACATGTAATTCAGATGAATGTAAACAAACAAGGCTATGCACATAAAATGAAACAAGAAATGAATGTTATAATATCATATCCCCAATTCTAACTTGAACAACCCTTAGGTGATCATGTTAACAGATTATACATATGTATGTATGCACATAAAAATATATATACATACATATACATATATAATCAGCTCACATGGTATATGTAAATTGAAATAGCATTATGATATTTATATATATGTGCATACATACATATGTACCCACATACTGATACATAATAAGTCCACAATGTATATGTAACTTGATGTAGCATTATGATATTTCTATATAACTTCAAACAACAATATGATACAAATTAAAACAACATATTCATACTTGTAAGACAGTGTAATTGAAGAACACACAAACAATACATCTAATTTATATGAATGTAAACAAACAAGGTTATGTATATAATGAAATAACCAATGCATGTTATACTACCTTATCCCCAATTCAAACTCTTACAACCCTTATGTGATCATGTTAACTTATTTTATATATGTATGTATGTACATACAATAATATACACATAAATACATATATGTATACTTACCTACATATATATATATATATATATATATATATATATATATATATATGTAAATAGATACAAATATATAATCAGTTCACAATGTCTATGTAAATTGAAGAAGCATTATGATCTTTATATATATGTGCATACATAAACATATATCCTGAAACAAGGGTATGATAGAAATGTTTAGAACCCTTTTTTGAAACAACATTATGATAACAAATAGAAAAATAATATTATATATGTACATAAATACATATGTACACACATAAACATATATAATGAGCTCATAATGTATATATAACTTGAAGCAACATTATGATATTTCTATATAACTTCAAACAACAATATGATGCAATTTGAAAAAACATATTCATACATGTAAGAGTGATTATAATTGAAGAACAAGAAAACCATACATCTAATCCAAATGACTGTAAACCAACAAGGCTTTGTGTGCAATGAAGCAAGAAATACATGTTATACTATCATATCCCCAATTGTAACTCTTACAATCCTTAGGTGATCATGTTAGCAACTTATATATATATATATATATATATATATATATATATATATATATATAATCAGTTTACAATGTATATGTAAATTTAAGCAACATTATGATATTTATATATTACATCAAACAATAGAATGATATAAATTCAAACAACATATTCATACCTATAAGAGGCTCTTTAATTGAAGAACAAACAAACCATACATCTAATTCAGTTGAATGTAAACGAACAAGGTTATGTGTGTAATGAAACAAGCAGTGCATGTTACACTATCATATCCCCAATTTTAACTCTTGAAACCCTTAGGTGATAATGTTAATTGATTCTATATGTGTTGCTATGTACATACATACACAAACATATATATACAAATAATATATATATATATACAAATGAAATGGAAACATATATTTCTTGAATGACTGTGTGTATACACACATACACATAATATATATATATATATATATATATATATATATATATATATATATATATATATATATATATATATATATATATATATATATATATATATATATATACACATAGTATCATATAGCTGAAAGAAACCATTAAGATTTGAGCATATATCATATCTTCAAATACTATCAATATATTTATCAAACTTGCAAAGGTAAACAAATGAAATTTCACAACCTTCGTACAATGTTTTTAGTGATATTGCAATTATATATGCATATTTCTTCTAGTTGATTGTGTGTTTATATATGTATATACAAATATTTGGTCACAAGATAGTTGCAAAAAAAGCATGCAACAAAATTTTAAAATGATCATGCAAATGATAGATATCGCCCTTCTTAGGTTGGAAGACAACCTCACTTATGATGGCAGAAGTTAATTATGTTTCCTTTTGGCAATGAAGGTGTTGATAAACATAGTAAAACTAAAAAATGCATCACCACGAGCTGCCCCCAGCCTCACCACTAGTCCTTCAATGGACTCTATAATGTGAAGTTTCCAAGCATGAATGAAGTAGTAGAGAAGAAAAAACAAACCCTAGCAAATGAAATGCATCCCAAAGTGAATGGGAAAAGGATGACGGTGGAGGGGAGTGAGGTTGTAAATGTGTAGTAAATACGAGCTAAATTCGCTAGAACTAACATGGCGGGAAACAAGAAACTTCGTACCATGCATCCACCATTGAACGACACCAATTTTGAGCTCATAAAATGTGGATTTTGAAAGGAAATTGGAAAAACTTGATAAATGTCCACTATTTTTTTTTTGATTGGATTTTTTTTTGGGTTTCTAGGTAGATTCTATTGGATGTGAAAAAAAAATCAGGTTGAGGTGGACCCTTCACACAACATATCTCTCACCACGATCGGGCCCTCTCCTTTACCATTGAATGGAATGTTGGTGTAATGTCGCTAACTTCGTGAAAAGAAAAGAAAAAATCATTCTTCTATTAAGTATATGTTGTTATGAGTAGGTTATAAAACAACCACTGTAACTATCCTAAAAAAATGTACACTATATCAAATAAATCAAATGGTAGGATACCATGTAAAATAAATGTGTAGTGTTGGAATAATTACATTGCTTCTCTCTTTGTATTGTTGTATATAGAAGATAGGATTAAAACATTCAATCCTTGCGAGGAAAATTGTTTCCATAAATCCTCTATCATGTGTAGAGAAAGAAGAATTATGTTGCATGTTAAAAATAATTCCAACTGCAGCACCTTTTTCCCGCATTCCTGTGATTTTCATTTCTTCCCTGTGCGGTAGTGCAGGTAAACTGTAGTCCCGCAAGGTGTTTTCTCTTTGGTGGTGATTATGTGGTATTTACCACAGTCCCGCATGTTATATATTTTAGCTCAGTGGTAGAACGGTGAAGATAATTTCTGACGACATTTTTGGGACAAAATGTTTTATCAGGCAACTAATGTTTCAAGTACAATATTTAATCGGGTTTTAAATGTTTTCAGGATTTATAATTTTTTCACTTCAAGTGAATTGGGAATTACAGCTAATGTAATTAATGGCATTTATTTTCCTTGATGGTGAAGTTTTTCATAATGGTTTTTATGTAAGTTTTTATTTATTTTAGATGAAAGAACAAAAATTGGTGGTGTGCTCTATAGAAGAAAATTGTGAAAAAGAGCAGCATCTCTGCATATTCAATATATATATATATATATATATATATAGTTTGACTGATATAATATAAAATTAGATTTTTTGGATTTATTCTGTGAGCTTTAAATTTCTGCTCTCTTTTCTTTGTTTGAATCCTCTACCTCTGGCCTTCACATGGTATCAGAGTAGGTTTATGGGAGTGGGTTCATTGTAGTAAAAGGGTTGTTTCTAAGAGTCTGGTAAAAGTGTTTAGTGATAGGGAGGTTGGATGAAACAATCATTGTTCCATGCTCTAGGTCTTGCTTGGAAGACCTCTAGGGTGTTTCACTCCACCACTTGAAACCTATAGGACCTCTTCCTTCTTAGGGTCCCCTGATTTCTCCTTGCCAACCCAACTATCAACAAAGATTCTTGCACCAAGTCAAAACTTGGTGCAATCTTGCAACTCTAATCTTAGCCCTTAATTCACCCTAAAGGCTACAATCCTCCAACTTATTAAATTTAACTTTGTAGGGGTATTGAGATACTTCTATAGTCATCAAAACATCCTACTAGGGGTATCAGGAGTCCACTTAGCTCCATTTCTTAGTCGCTTCCACCAAACCCTCATTTAGGTCTAAAAGACTACTAGCCCTAAGAGCCCCACTTAGGTCTCCTTCTCTGAGAAATCAGGTCAGTTCTCCAAATATTTCCAAAGAACACCCAATCTTTTCTTGGAATCCTGATTCAGATGAACACCTCTCTATGATTTTTGGGGTCTTGGGTCTTAGCTGTTTGTACAACGCCCTAATCTGGAAATGAGCAAAAACTAGGTCTTTTAAGCCCTTTTCTGGCTGCTCTCAAACTGTTAAGTAATCCTCACATTAGTTGATTTGATGGATCTTCCCTCTCCATTCTATATCTAGGCATGACACTTACCTGCCCTCTCCACCATGTGATTTGTCAGGAAATGGACACCCCTGCAAATCAAGTGCTTTGCACTTTTTGTCTTCCCTAGGCGTACTCTTCCTGGCTCGCATAGGGAAAGACTTCCACAGTAATTCCCATGCTCTCCAAGACCCTAAAATCTACAATATGTACACCCATGGAGTCTAGTCACTGTTCCCAAAGGGTCGTACAATTTGTACGGTGGGAAAGTGAGCTAACACTCCATTTTCTCAAAACTGCCTGGTTCAGACTAGCAACAGTGTGGAATCAAAATTATTTACAAACAATGCTTGAAATTGAATAAAGAAACTAACTAATGGCACACAATTCTTGAAGAACTACTACACTACACCCTGCACAAGTTACAGTGCCATGATTAAGTCATTCAAACCTAACTTCAATGTAAAATCAGAAAATTCACACTCAATCACAATTGTTTTCTTGAATTTAAAACTTCAACAATATCAAAATGCTTTCCCCAAACCTTTGCCCATGTAGAGATCACCCATAAATAGGGTCTCAAAAATAGTTATCCTCTCCTTGGCTCTACTTGGCCGCTTGTAGCTCCAATTAGGCATTATTTGCAAAAATTGAAAAGAAACTCCTAAAAGCCTAAAAGGTCCAAACCTTATTTGTGCAAAAGCGTTAGGCCTATCCAATGGTGAAGATGACCTTCATCAGATGATCAACACCTAATAAAAAATTCCATTAAGGATTACATCCAAATAAATTAGGTTTTATTGCCTAGTCCTAGACAAGACTGTCCTAGACAACCTATGATAACCCTTTGGGTTCTCCTGCACCATTCTCCCCCTCAGCCAAACACTAAGAATTGTGGGGAGAGATTAGAGATAAATTAATACCCTGCTTCTTGAACTAAGCATCATCCACCCATGTAGCCTCAAAATTCTGGTTTTTCCTTCCATTTGATGAGATGTTCCATGTATACCTTATGCTGGGTAGACTTCTTAACCCTTGATTCTAAGATTCTCTCTGCTTGCAGCTTGTCTTTAGGAGGTAAGGCTATGTTACTCACATCCTTCAAGACATCCACACCTTTCTGATCCAAATCAGTGACTGGTCCTTTATACTTGATCAAATCAGCCACATTAAACACTGGTGAAATGCCTAAGTCTGCAGGTAGCTCCACCTTGTAAGCATTATTTCCATACTTTGCTAACACCTTACATGGTCCCACTCTCTTCATCTATAACTTGGTTGATGTTCCTTTCTGCAACCTAGATTTGTTGAGATGGACCATGACATAGTCTCCTACTGCAAACTGTAGATCTTTCCTAGACATATCCACCTTAGCTTTCAGTTTGTGAGTAGCCTCTATAATTGTCTTCTTCACTTGCTCCTGAATATCCTTCATGGTCTGAGATAAATCCTTAGCATGGACACTCCTATGCTCCATAGCTCCTAGATCTCTAAGTTCACACACACCTCTTGGGTGCATTCCATACACTATTTCAAAAGGACTTCTGCCTGTGGTCCAATTCACACTGTCATTGTAGGCATATTCAGCTTGTGATATGACCAAGTCCCATGTCTGTCCATACTCCTTGGTTAGGCATCTTAGAAGGTTACCTAACACTCTATTAACCACCTCAGTTTTTCCATCAGTTTGAGGATGGCATGCTGATCCAAAAGACAAATTAGTACCTAATCTGCTTCATAGAGTTTTCCAAAAATGGCTCATAAACTTCACATCCCTATCCAATACAATGCTCAATGGCAATCCATGAATCCTCACAATCTCTTTGAAGAAGAGTTGGGAAATATAGCTAGCATCATGAGTGGTCTTGCAAGGAATAAAGTGACTCATCTTACTGAACCTATCTACCACCACATAGACACTATCAAACCATGTCTTAGTCTTTGGGAGTCCTACCACAAAGTCCATGCTAATACATTCCCATGGTCTATTGGGAATGGGTAGAGGTTGATTCAAACCTATATTGTTAGCTCCCCCCTTGGCTTTCATACAAACTACACACTGCTCCACATACCTTCTGACATCCCTTAGTAACTTGGGCCAATAATAGAACATCTGCACTAGTTCCATTGTCTTGTTGATACCAAAATGACCACTAAGACTACCATTGTGCTTCTCTTGGATAAGATTCTCTCTCATTGAACCTTTTGGAACACATAACTGATTCCCTTTGAACAAAAGTCCACTCTACAATGTATACTCTGAGAATTGACTATGAAATTGATTCTCAAAATCAAAACATACCTTATATGCCTCCGAGAATTCTTCATTTCTCCATAGAGATCCTTGAAAATATCTATCCCAATGCCCTTTATTTGTATCTCTTTCACTGTCAGCAACCTCCTACTTAGTGCATCTGCCACCTTGTTCAACTATCCCTTCTTGTGCTTGATGGTAAATGTGAAGGCTTGGAGGTACTCCATCCATTTCAAATGTCTATTGCTCAACTTCTCTTTTGTGTTGATGTAACTAAGTGCTTGGTTATCAGTAAAAACTACAAACTCTTTAGGCAGGAGATAATGTCTCCACTTCCTAAGTGATTGTACTAAAGCATATAGTTCCAAGTCATAAGTAGAATACTTTTGCTTAGCTTCATTGAGCTTTTCACTAAAGAAAGCTATAGGCCTGCCTTCTTGGCTTAGTACTCCTCCTACTGCAATTCCACTGGCATCAAATTCCATAGTGAGTAACTTATCAAAACTAGGTAAAAAAAGGATGGGTTGAGTTGCCACTTCTTGTTTTAGTTTCTCAAAACCATTCTCAGCTTCAAGAGTCCATTTGAACTTAGTTTTTAGGCCACCTTTGATTGTATCAAGTACTAGTGCACATATGCCACTAAAGTTCCTTATAAACTTCCTATAAAACTGAGCTAACCCATGAAAAATCCTTACCTTTGTCCCGATGGTTGGTGTAGGCCAGTTTAGGATAGCTTCCACCTTGCTTGGGTCCATCTTTAATGATCCTTGGGATACTACAAACCCCAAATGTACAAGCTCTTATTTGAAGAACTCACACTTTTCTAGGTTGATTGCTAACCTCTCCTCCTGCAATCTTTTAAGAACCATCTCCACATGCTTTAGACATTCTTTTGCTGTCTTGCTAAAGATGAGTATATCATCTAGATATACCACCACAAATATACCTGTGAAATCCTTAAGCACTTCAATCATGAGCCTCATGAATGTGCTAGGGGCATTTGAGAGGCCAAATGGCATAACTCTCCACTCATATAACCCATCAGTTGTCTTAAAATTTGTCTTCCACGCATCCCCCTCTTTGATTCTAATCTGATGGTATCCACTCTTGAGATCCAACTTGGTGAAATACTGAGCTCCTCCAAGATAATCCATCAAATCCTCAATCATAGGAATAGGGAACCTATATATGATTATAATTCTATTCATAGCCCTAGAATCAGTGCAAAGTCTCCACTTACCACCTTTCTTGGTTTCTAAGACCACTGGTATTGCACACAGATTGATGCTCTTCCTAAATAGTCCTTGGTCTAACAACTCCTACACTTGTCTAGCTACTTCTAGGTTCTGATCTGGTGTAAGCTTGTAAGCTACTTTGTTTGGTAATGAAGCCCCTGGTATGAAGTCAATCTGATGACTGATGGCTCTCTTTGGAGGTAAGGTTGATGGTGTTCCATCACTGACTATGTCCTTGTACTTCTCAAGTAACTTTTGGACTGATCTTGGTATGACTGTTTTCTTAGTCTTATCTTCCTCCTTAGGTTGCACCATGACCACATATCCTTCCCCTCCTTGTTGTAGAGTGTTGATAAACTCCTTGCCACTACTTAACAAGACACTAGGGGTTTTTTACTGTCCTTCCTCATCTAATAGTGACTGCAGTTTAAATGTCTTTCCATCCTTCTTGAATGAGATATTGTTCTCCTTTCCATCATAGATGGCTCCTCTGTCATACTGCCATGGTCTTCCCAATAGAATATGGCATGCATCCATTGGAAACACATCACAAATCAACTTGTCCTTGTACCCTCCAATGGATAACTCCACCATTGTCTGCTCATTTACAAGAACACTCTACCCTTTGTTCAACCATGTCACCTTGTAAGGGTTAGTGTGGGGTACTTTCTCGAACTTCAATTTCCTCACTGCCTCCTCAAAGATTATGTTATCAGTAGACCCCAAATCCACTATAACCTTGCACACCTTTCCAAGTATTTTGCATCTTACCCTGAATAAGGCTCTCCTTTGCTTTGGCTCTTCTTTGGTGGGTTGTCAGATTAGAACCCTCCTAAACATCAAATTCTCCCCCATTTCTTACTCAATGTCACTAACCTCTGGTGACTTGACACTCACAGTGTCTTCTTGAGCATATGCTACTCTCTTTTATGCATTTGAAGAAGATGCTTTCTCCGGGCACCTATAAGCTGGATGACCTACTTGACCACAGTTGTAACACTTCATACTAGCAAAGTCTGAGTTACTTATGCCTGCTCCTCTTCCTCTATTTGAACCTCCTTGATGTCCTCTACCTCTTCCATAGGCTCCTCTAGAAGTTGTTTCACTGCCATGCTCTGTGAGTTTAGACTCTCCTCGACTTCTTTGTTCAGTCCCTCTACCTTGGTATCCACCTCTATGTCCTCTTTGATCTCTGCATTTTCCTCTACTCTTAGAAGCCTGATCTTGTTTCCTCTTACTCCTCTCTTCAATCTTTATAGCCAATTGATAGCATTGGTGCACTTGTTTGGGACTTAGAAGAGTCATCTCTTCTTGAATGTTCCACTTCAAACCGTTAAGGTATCTAGCCACCTTAAGACTTTCATCCTCTGTAACATTAGACCTCATACAATTTTTTTGAAACTCCTTAGTATAAGAATTCACATCTTGGTATCTTTCTCTCAAGCTCTATCTTTTCTTATGCAACTGAATCTCATAATCATCTGGCCGGTATGCTTCTCTCACTTTGGCAACCATTCCCTTCCAAGTTGAAATAGGTTTCTTGCCTTCCTTTTCTCTCTCTATCTGAATGAACTTCCACCATGTCAAGGCAGAACCTTTTAGTCTTGACTTTTCCACTTTCACCTTTTGTGCTTCAGTGACTCCATCACACTCAAAATGGTTTTCCATTCCCTCTATCCAATCCATGACTAGATTAGCTTCCATTTTCCCACTAAACAATGGTATTCCTTCAAGTGAATTTCCACTCAAAGCCTTCAATGCCTTCAAGAAAGGCTCTTCTTGCAAAACAGGGTCAAGTTTAGGGATCTTGTCTTCCTCTACAACCTCTTCTTTCTTTGGTACCCTTCCTTCCAACTGCACATTACTCATTGCTTTCTCAAGTTGGGCTATTCTTTCCCTCAATAGCCTATTTTCTTCCTCTTGTTCTTCGACCTTCTTGGCCAATTCTGCATTTGTCACCATGTCAGTAGAACCACTAAATGCAATCTATGACATATATTATTGTATCCCAAATTTTTTGTTGCTCTGATACCAATCTGATAGGCAGGTTGGATGAAACAATCACTTTTTCATGCTCTGGGTCTTGCTTGGAAGACCTCTAGGGTGTTTCACTCCACCACTTGAAACCTATAGGACCTCTTCCTTCTTAGGGTCCCCTAATTTCACCTTGCCAACCCAACTATCAACAAAGATTCTTGCACCAAGTCAAAACTTTGTATAATATTGCAACTCTAATCTTAGCCCTTAATTCACTCTAAAGGCTACAATCCTCCAACTTATTGAATTTAACTTTGCAGGGGTATTGAGATACTTCTATAGTCATCAAAACATCCTACTAGGGGTATCAGGAGTCCACTTAGCTCCATTTCTTAGTCGCTTCCACCAAACCCTCATTTAGGTCTAAAAGGCTACTAGCTCTAAGAGCCCCACTTAGGTCTCCTCCAAGAAATTAGGTTAGTTCTCCAAATATTTCTAAGAACACCCAATCTTTTGTTGGGAATCCTAGTTCAGATGAACACCTCTCTATGATTTTTGGAGTCTTGGGTCTTAGCTGTCTGTACAATGCCCTAACCTAGAAATGAGCAAAAACTAGGTCTTTTAAGCCCTTTTCTAGCTGCCCTCAAACTGTTAAGTAATCCTCACATCAGTTGATTTGATGGAGCTTCCTTCTCCATGGTATATCTAGGCAAGAGACTTACCTGCCCTCTCCACCCTGTGATTTTTCAGGAAATGGACACCCCTGCAAATCAAGTGCTTTGCACTTTCTATCTTCCCTATCCAGACTCTTCCTAGCTCACCTAGGGCAAGACTTCCATAGTAATTCCCATGCTCTCCAAGACCCTAAACTCTACAATATGTACACCCATGGAGTCTACTCACTATTCCCAAAGGGTCGTACAATTTGTACGGTGGGAAAGTGAGCTAATACTCAATTTTCTCAAAACTGCCTGGTTCAGACCAGCAACAGTGTGGAACAAAATTATTTACAAACAATGCTTGAAATTGAATTAATAAAATAACTAATGGCACACAATGCTTGAAGAACTACTACACTACACCCTGCACAAGTTACAGTGCCATGATTAAGCCATTCAAACCTAACTTCAATGTAAAATCTAAAAATTCACACTCAATCACAATTGTTTTCTTGAATTTAAAAACTTCAACAATATCAAAATGCTTTCCCCAAACCTTCTCCCATGTCAAGATCACCCATAAATAGGGTCTCAAAAACAGTTATCCTCTCCTTGGCTCTACTTGGCCACTTGTAGCTCCAATTAGGCATTATTTGCAAAAATTGAAAAGAAACTCCTAAAAGCCTAAAAGGTCCAAACCTTATTTGTGCAAAAGCCTTAGGCCTATCCAATGGTGAAGATGACCTTCATCAGATGATCAACACCTAATAAAAAATGCCATTAAGGGTTACATCCAAATAAACTATGTTTTATTGCCTAATTGTCCTAGACAAGACTATCCTAGACAACCTATGATAACCCTTTGGGTGCTCCTGCACCATTTAGTTTTTCACAGTAGAGATGGTTGCAAGCACAAGCTTTACTAATCCACAAATCCCACAGTTTAATGGGAAAAATTATGACTACTGAGCAATCACCATGAGGGCATTGTTTTCCTCACAAGACTTATGGGAACTAGTAGAGAATGGATTTCTAGAGCCAGCTGATGCAACAACTTATAATGCTTTTCCCTTTTCTTTATTCTACAAGGAGTGCATGAGAGCATTTTCCCAAGGATTGCAGTAGCAACAAGGTCGAGACAAGCATGAGACATACTCCAAATAGCCTATCAAGGTATGTAAAAAATCAAAACAACAAAGTTACAAATACTGAGAGGGGATTTTGAAACTATATATATGAAGGACAACAAATCAGTAGATTCATTCTTCACCCAGATTATTGGACTGGTAAATCAAATTAGAACAGATGGTGAGACACTTGAAGATAGAAGAGTGGTTGAAAATATTTTAAGGGGTTTACCCACAAAATTTGAGACAATTTTTTTAACTATAGAAGAAACAAAGGATCTCACACAGTATATAGTTGATGAGCTCCATGCATTTCTCATTTCTCATGAGCAAAGCATGAGTAGCTCTGCAAACACATCACTGGAGCATGCTTTCAAGTCACAAGATTCAATCAACCAAGGAAGAGGCAGAGGAAGAGGAAGAAGTTTTTACAGATGTGGAAGAAGCAGCCCATCAAGCTCAAGTGGAAGAGGCAATAGTCAAAATTCAATCCAAATCCCCACTCAAAATCAGTTACAAGGACAAAGGTATGATAAGACTCAAGTCCAATGTCACTATTGTAAAAAGTTTGACCACTACATAAGTGAGTGTAGAAAGAAACAATATGATTATGGTAAACAAAATGCAAATTTCACAAAAGAAAGTCAAGAACAAAACCCAAAAAAGAGCACGATGTTTTTGGCATGTAATGTTGCACAAGCAAGTGAAAAAGATGCCTGGTTTTTAGACTCAAGCTGTAGCAACCTTATGACAGGAAATTTAGAAATGTTTTCAAGTTTAGATGAAAATGTTAAATCTGATGTTACATTGGGTAATGACAACAAAGTGTTAGTTAAAGGAAAAGGAAATATCAACATTGTAACTAAACAGGGGGAGAAAAAATATATTACAATTATGTATTTTGTGCCTGGTCTAAAACACAATTTGATGAGTATAGGATAGCTTGTTCAAAAAGGATATAGAGTAACTTTCAAAAATGAATTGTGCACAATTTTAGACAAATACCCAAGTAATCAGCTCATTGCTAAGGTCAAAATAACAAGTAACAGAATACATTTCCCCTGAAGATTCAACCATATTTGAATATAGATTATGCATAAGCACAAGAAACCACAACTATTATGCAAACTATTTTTCAAGCTGAGATAAAAGATGAAAACTGCTTATGGCACTTAAGACTTGGGCATCTTAACTTTGGAGGTCTAAATTTGCTTCATAGGAAAAGCATGGTCAAAGGACTACCTTTAATAGAAAAACCTAAAAGAGTATGTGAAGGATGCATCTTAGGAAAGCATCATAGAGAATTTTTTCTAACAGGAAAGTCAACTAGAGCAAAAGCCCCTTTGGAGATTGTACATTCAGATTTGTGTGGACCTATGCAAACACCCTCAATTGGTGGCAATTTTTATTTTTTGACCTTTATTAATGAATATTCAAGGAAAACATGGGTTTATTTTATAAAGAACAAGAGCGAAGTGTTTGATTTCTTCTGTCAATTTAAGTCTCTTATTGAAAAATAGAGTGGTCATTATATCAAAGTGTTGAGGATAGATAGAGGAGGTAAATATATTTTAAAAGAACTTTTAAAATTTTGCAAAGATCATGGGATTCACAAACATTTTACTACTAAATACACACCTCAACAAAACAAGTTAGCTGAAAGGAAGAATAGGACAATCATGGAAATGGCTAGAAGCATGTTGAAAGCCAAAATTTGTCAAATGAATATTGGGCTGAAGTTGTATCATGTGTAGCATATATAATGAATAGGTGTCCAACAAAAAGTGTTATGAATATGATTCCTGAAGAAGCATGGACTGGAAGAAAGCATAATGTTGCTCACATGAGAGTTTTTGGTTGTGTGGTGTATGCACATGTGCCTAATGAGTTGAGAAGGAAGTTAGAGAACAAAGGAGAAAAATGTATATTTGTTGGATACAGTGATGAATCCAAAGCATACAAGTTATATAATCCAATCAACAAGAAGGTGATAATCAGTAGAGATGTACAGTTTGTAGAAGATGAAGCGTGGGATGGAAGTAAGGAAAAAATAGTTAATGCATCAGCAAGTATACCTCAAAAGGAAAATGAAGTTTTTATACCAACAAATATTCCTACTAATATGACTCCTTCCACGCCCATTCAAGTTCAACCAAGTGGTCAACAAGTGACACCATCATCAAATATAAGAGCAACAACAAGAGGACAACATACACCATCTACACCAAGAAGTTTTAGAGCTGGACCATTAAGTCCACATTCAACAAGTTCAAGTGATTTATCAAATCCTACATTGGCAAGCATGAGAAGACAAAAGATCAGAAGTATAAGGGACATATATGATCAAAATGAAGGTGAAAATAATTTTGATCAGATTTCTCTTTTTGCATTTTATTCACAATTAGATGATCCAATTCACTTTGAAGATACAATTAAAAATGACAAATGGATATGTGCAATGGATGAGGAAATTGATGTAATTGAAAAGAATCAAACATGGGAGCTGGTAAGTCTTCCAAAAGTCAAAGATATAATAGGATTTAAATGGGTTTTCAAAACCAAATTAAATGCAAATGGTGAAGTACAAAAACAAAAAGAATGAGTAGTGGCAAAAGTTTATTCACAACAGCCCAGAATTGATTACAATGACAATTTTGCACCTGTAGCATGTCTTGATACTGTTAGGATGATTCTTGCTATTGCAACACAAAACAAATGGTCAATTCATCAAATGGATGTGAAATCAACATTTTTAAATGACTATCTTGAAGAAGAAGTTTATGTGGAACAACCACCTGGGTATGAGATATTGGAACAAGAAGACAAAGTCTACAAGCTGAGAAAAGCATTGTATGGTCTCAAGCAAGCCCCAAGAGCTTGGTATAGTAGAATTGATAGTTATATTTTACAAAATGGCTTTAATAGGTGCAATAGTGAGCCTACATTGTATACTAAGATGAATGAAAAAGGTGAAATTTTGATTGTATGCCTGTATATTGATGATTTGATTTTCACGGGTGATTTATCAATTGATTTGTTTAAAGGAGCTATGAAGAAAGAATTTGAAATGACATATTTGGGACTTGTAAAATACTTTTTAGGAATTGAAGTGAACCAAAATGAAAATGGTATTTTCATCTCTTAGACAAAGTATGCAAATAATACTTTGAAAATGTTTAACATGAAAAATTGCAAATCAACACCAACACCAATTGTCACATTGTTGAAACTGAGTAAGGATGATAAAGGTTCAAATGTGGATCCAACATTATATAAGAGACTTGTTGGCAACCTTATGTATTTGACAACCACAAGGCTAGACATAATGTATGCTATAAGTTTAATTTCCAGATTTATGGAAGCACTAAAAGACACACATTGGAAAGTTGGAAAAAGAATTTTGAGATATGTAAGTGGAACAAAGAGTTATGGAATTCAATATTCAAGTTCAGTGGAGTTCAAGTTGATTGGGTATACAGATAGTGACTATGCTGGAAGTGTTGATGACAAAAAAAGCACATCTGGTTATGTTTTTCACTTTGGCACTGGTACAGTATCATGGGCTTCAAAAAAGAAGCCAATAGTAACTCTTTCATCAGCACAAGCAGAGTATGTAGCAGCCACAAGTGCATCATGTCAAGTAGTTTGGATGAGAAGAGTGTTGAAAGAGTTAAAGTATGAACAAGTGGATGCAACAAAGATATTTTGTGATAACAATTCAGCCATAGCATTGTCAAAGAATCCAGTCTTTCACAAAAGGAGCAAATATATTGATACCAAATATCATTTTATTAGAGAGTTAATCAACAATGGAGAAATATTTTTAGAATTTTGTAGGTCTCAAGAACAATGTACAGATATATTCACCAACGCGTTGGGAAAAGACAACTTCATCTATCAAAGAGATCGTTTGGGCATTATTGAGTGTTAGAAATAATTCTAATTGCAACACCTTTTTCCCGCATTCCCATGATTTTCATTTCTGCCCTGTGTGGTAGTGCAGGTAAACTGCAATCCCACAATGTGTTTTCTCTTTGGTGGCGGTTGTGTTGTATTTACAGCGGTCCCGCATGTGATATATTTTAGCTTGGCTGTAGAACGGTGAAGATGATTTCTGATGGCATTTTGGGAAAAAATGTTTTATCGGGCAACTAATGTTTAAGTACAATATTTAATCGGATTTTAAATGTTTTCGGGATTTAATTTTTTTTCACTTCAAGTGAACTGGGAATTACAGCTAATGTAATTAATGACATTTATTTTGCTTGCTGGTAAAGTTTTTCACGGTCTTTTTTATGTAAGTAAGTTTTTATTTATTTTAGATGAGAGAAAAAAAAGTGGTGGTGTGCTCTGCAGAAGCAAATTGTGAAAAAGAGCAGCAGCTCTATTTATTGAATATATATATATATATATATATAGTTTGAATGATATAATATAAAATTAGAATTTCTGAATTTATTATGTGAGCTTTAAATTTCTGCTCTGTGTTTAAATTTGTGTTGATCTGTTTTTGTTTTTGTTGATATGTGTGAAAATATTGTGTAGTTTACTGAGTGTAAAGCACAGTATTTGATATTATTAGAACCAGCAATACAACTCTTGCAATAAATATTGACTCAACACTTTAGCCGTAATTTTGTTAAGTATCAATTTGGAGCAGAAAAGGGTGTTTAGAATAATATAGTAAATATATAACCATGTGAAATTATCATAAAAAATATCAGCGGTGCTCGCTATCTCTAAAAGAGTAAAAACAATTACTTTAAATGCCTCTTGTATATATGGATGGAAGTCTTTTTGACAAACAAGAACAGTATGATGTTCTTTCTCCTTCGACTCTTCCACAATAGTTAAAACTGATCCTATTTGCTATCCTACACTAAGGGTGTAAAAAAATTCCTATTTGCGATCGTGCACGTAGGGTGTAAAAACTGAAACAGGCGGGTCCAACTGTTATTTAAATTAAAATAAAAAGCAAAGGAAAAAAAAACATTTGTTACTCCTTTCAGGTTAGAACAAGAAATGAAATAAATTAGTTCTATACCCTTCTTCCTTGAGATAAAAAATCTGTGCGGAGGACATGGCCTTCACAAGCTCTCGCCTATTCAGCGGGGACATTAACCCGCTTTCCCCTTTGCCATATACAATAGAAGTAAAATGAAATGAGTTTTAAAATGAAAAAAAAAAAGAACAATATATGCACGCCTAATTTAGCAGTGTAGAAAAATTGTGACCTATTTTAAATAGGGTTTGGCCCTCATAGGCCTCCAAACATCTAGAAAAGAAAAACCTTCGCGAGAAAGACAAGGAGGATATATTTAAAAAAAAAATACATATAATAGAACAAGGAGAATGAATCAGTACAGTGGTACCATGTGCTGCCAGTGCCACGCCCTTCCTGTGCTATGCTTGCCCAACATCATGGCCACCTTCACACCTCCAACCCTCACGGCTATGCCTGGTGAGAAAGTAGTAAAGGACGTGAGTTTGAATAGATGATCTTTGCTGCCATCACTAGCTAAGACTCCACCAACAATAAAACTCATAACCTGCAAAAGGGAAACTAACGCTACAAGCAACCCTAAGCTGCTCGCGATATTGCAATGGAGAAATTTTGATAGAATTTTGAGCTCCCATATTCTTTTAGGGCTATTTTGTGCACCTAGCAAATTAGGGTTCGCTGCTTCTTTTTTTAATGCACTTTATTGTTTGCCTAAGCATTGGAACTCTATTTTACGAAAATGCAAGTCTCTAGTAAATTTTCAGTCCAAACTTTATTTCCACCTAGCAAGGAACGTAAATGAGGTGCTAAATCCATTCAGGTATGAAGTCTTCATTCGAAATAAATGACAATGTTTTATCTAATGAAAGTCATGCATGATAGACATTATTGTTCCTCCTTGTCCCCATCACGATTGCCAAGGGTAAGCCGTAAAACTGGTTTGAATTTCATTCTCCTAGAATGGTGATAGGTCAAATAGGCGTGCAGATAGAATTGCTGATAAGAAATTCTTTGAAGTCGGCCTTCACTGGGTATCCAAACATTTAAACCATAAAAAAATATAGATATATTATTACCTTTCTTAATTGCTTTAGTGGGTCTCAAGAGTGATAGAAAATAAAAACTTAACGTTTTGAGAGTGCACACACATGCTTTATTACCATTTGATGTAAGTACAACTGCTTCACACAAACTTAAACAATGCAACATACTCTTTGCTGCAAATAAGAACAACGGATAAAACTAAAAGAAATACAAACACATTCTTATTTTTATTGTATTCAATCAACATGAGACAATTACAAAATTTGCTCAATACATCATGGCTTCAAATCTGCTCCACATGCTATTCTTGTAGATTCTTGTGGTTTCCAAATGTCTTCATACCATTTCTCCAAAATTTCTACACCTTTCCTCTTGAACTCTACGTTGATGTCTTCATTTTTTCTTGCATAGAGCTTCTAAAACCTGTCACATTTTGTCTATCACTGCTCCCTCATTCTTCCAGACCTCCTTGAACAGGTTTGGTGCGTCTTGTTCTCAGCTTTCTAGATCATTTTGAAATTTTCCATTTCGATCTGATATGTGAAAGTTATGGCTATTTTATTGAGAATGGGTTTCACAAATCCGACCTCAGGCCATCTTCCTTTCCCCTTTAGTCAAACTTCTAGAATGCTCCTTTATTCCATCTTGGACATGGGTTTTCTCCTTTCAACTTGAGAATTCAATGAAATTAAAAAAAATTATCTTCCACCTTACACCAACTTTCTCCATTCCATCAATGCCCACCATTCCAATCCTCCAACAAAAGATGCAATTTCAAATTTTTTGGATGAAGTTAGAATTTTACAATAAATGTCCACTCACAGGCTTGGACATAGAAGTTTTCATTTTTAAAAAATTAACACTTTTCAAACATTTTAAATCAATTAGAAAAGAACATCAATTAATTAATTGATTTTCAAAATCTTGATATCAAACTTTATTGTGCTAGAGGAGTTGAAGATTTAAAATAATTTGTGCCTACAACCATTAAAAAAAAATACAAGTATAAAATTTTAAAATATTTTTTGTTGTGCAGGATTGCTTGGTACCCCTAGATGCTCCTACATCAAAGAGGCATTTAAATAGAGAAAAAAAATGTCACTTAAACCTCCCTTTTGGTCCCCCATTTCCATGCACTTATCCAAGAAGAAAATTAGACAACAGATGAGTATGACTTGAATATTAACTAAATTATGTGGCATAAAATAAGAAATTCAAAACAAAATTTATATTATTCAATCATACCACTATCACACGAATTGAAGAAAAAATTGTTGTTGTAATGTCCACCTCCATTATTTTGTTAATATTATGAGGGTAGTCCATTGATGGATTTTTTCTTTCGAAATCAAGAAAAAATAATCTTGGATGAGAAATTGAAGATAGTTATGGTAAAATTTGAAGACACAATAATAACAATAGTCATAGTGCTCTGGATCTACTTTCTATTTAACTACTATTGTTTTTGAATGGTGGAGATTAAGGGATTCACATAGGGAGCCAACAAAAATTGCTCTCATTTGTTTCAAGAATATATGACATAATGGCTTGTGTAGCCTACTTGAAAGATTAAGGGATTCACATAGGGAGCCAACAAAAAGTGCTCTCATTTGTTTCAGGAAAATATGACATAATGGCTTGTGTAGCCTACCTGAAATGTTAATTTTTTTGTAGTATTTGAAAAACTGCTTAGATGATTTTTTTGTGTTTTTGTGAAAAACCCCATTTTATTCATCTTTATTTCCATCTATCCCTCTCCATCCATATGTTCACTAATTTTATCTCTCTCCCTCTAACTCCTCTCTCTCCATCCCTCCTTCCCTCCCTCTCTACTTCTCTCTATCTCATCTCTCCCAATATCCCTCTAGATTTCTCTCTATATATCTCTCTCTCCATCTCTCTAGACCTATCTATCTACCTCTCCATCACTCCTTCCATCTCCACTTCTCTATCTCACTCTTTATCTCTCTACTTCTCCCTCCCTCCATCATGCCCTATATTTGTTAATATTTAGACTACTATCTCTCTCAAGACCCATCTTTCTACCTCTCTCTCCATCCATATTTTCCTTTAGATATCTCTCTATGTCTATTTCTCCCTCTATCTAGACCTATCAATGTACCTCTCCTTCCCTCGTCTTCTCACCCTCCTCTCTCTATCTCCCCCTTTATATACATCTCCCTTCTCGCCTCCTTCCCTCTCTGTTTCTCTCTGGCTCGCCCCTCTCTCCTCTCTCCTCTCCTTCTTTGTCCCTCTTTACACCTCTTTTTTTTACCTATCTCTCTATTTTTCTCTATCTCCCTCTCTCCCTATTCCCATTGATATGTATATATCCCTCTCATCTCTCTATCTCTTCATGTCTACCTACCACTCCCTCCTTCCCTCCCTTTCTATCTCTCACTCTCTCTACTTAGCTCTACCTACCTCTCCCTACCTCCTCTCTCTCCAACTTCCCCCTTTTTTCCTGTATTCCTATTGGAATCATGAAAGCATGTCATAATGTGTGCACATTAAAACACAAACCCATTTGTTGAAATTATTAAAAAAAAATTGGTAAAAATACATGGGGGTCCTATGAATGAGGGCCTACATGCTATATTTTTGTCTACAATATATAATTTATCTAACATACAAAATTCAATTTTGTATGGTAGATAAATTATCAATCATTATATATTAATTTGACCACTCTTTTTATTTTATCAGTGTAGAAGAATTAAATTGCACGCTTTTAGATAGAATTTGATTCTATGAACTAATATCTTCATGTTTTTAGTATTTGAATGATACTCATTATGTATTTTGTTTGAATTTGATAATATATAATTTTATTTTATTTTTTACTAATTCTATTAGATTGACATATAATCAATGATTGAATACACAACATACTTAGGACCCTTGAGGAGATGAGCATTAGAGAGAAGAAACTTTGGTGCAGACATGATTACAGCACCCAAAAAAAAATACAAAAAAAATATTTTTCAAAAAAAATATTATTTAAATTGACATACACATTCTTGTAAGGATGAAATGAGGTATACAAATGAGCTTTGTATGCTGATGCAGTGAGATGAGGATGCTTATCTGAATATTCTACCTCGTACTCATCATCTACATCATTTCCTTCCCCAAGCTTGGCTTAAATTCTCCTTACTTGACATCTCACATAAAATAGAAAATAGTCCAATAGGCCTTACCTAAGCAATTCATCCAAGTGTAAGTCATTGATATTTCGTAGGGCATCTAATAGATTGTAATAGAAGTCAATGCTGTTACAGATATTTATACAATAGTGAAAATTTTTGACTCAGACACAAAATTCTTGTTCAAAAAGAAGAGAGATTGTAGTGCAACGTACTTGTGACTTAATCCAACTAGAGTCTGGACACCTTTGCATAGGATTTATCTACTATTGTGTAGCCTCTACAATAAAAAACCAAGAAAGAAAAAACTGGATCTCAGGCAACGACATCTCCAAATGGGTAAGAATGGCTTGTTTCTCGAGAAAGCTACATAGACCTCTTGTGTAGGGATGATGTGCTTCTCATGAAATCCACACAAACCACTCACGTTGTCTGGTTTAAGTAATTTTAGAGGCCATTTTGTTCTTCCTTCCATGCCCCATTCATAGAGAAGAGGCCACTCTGCTATTTCAAAAAACTCCACCCCTCAAATGCCACGCAGCCACTCCTTTGTTGTAGACCATCACACAAATTACTCCACGCCTCAAATGTCACGCAACCATTGCTTTCTTGCAAACCCAAACACCATTATACAAATTGTTGTCGTTGTCAGAATTTCTACGTCATGCATTTTCTTTCTCTAGGATTCAAATGCACAAACACAAGGACTGTTCGAAGCTCTAATAGCAAATAAACAGCTGAAAATACTTATTTGCATTATTCGAAGAACAATAAAAGATTTATACAACCAAGCACGGAGCAGTGAAGGATCAGGTGAACAAAAACAGTTTAGCTAAAATAGGTAATTTAACTATAAAAACCTGCCGACTACTAACAATGTAATAGAGTTTTGATAACAAATTATGGTGCATATTAGTACAAATCAAAGCTCGCCACTGATTTCTAAGGAGTCCAAGAAAATAAGTTTGGCCTATTCTTCCATATTGAGGAGTGTAGTAACCCATGACAAATAAGGGATAATACAAATATTTTTTTGTTTTAGTTAGTAATGTTTGTCTTGTGTGTTTAGAATAAAATTTGGCATCTCTTTTTATTGATAATGTTCAAATCTTTAAGATCTCAATTGGTTAGATGTGGAAAGGATAAATCTGATAAGGAATGCATATTCTTGATTATTTCTAAGTTGAATGGTCATTTGTATTATTTTATTCTTGATGTTTTGTCACTATAAATTTGCTAAGGAATGCATATTCTTAATTATTTCTATGTTGAAGGGGCCATTTGCATTATTTTATTCTTGAACGATAAATCTAATAAGGAATGCATATTCTTGATGTTTTATTTTATTCTTGATGGCCTAGGTGAATTTTTAACATGTCTTCTTGTGAGACATTTTTTGATATATTAGCTATGGATTATAAAAAACTTATCTATCTTGATGGATTTCCTAAGAATCAATCATTGCTAGCACAATCAAACAAAGGAAAAAGTAGGAATAAATTGAAGACTAAGACAAAATCTAGTGAGACTCTCACCTATTCCAGAGAGGATAAACCAAAAAAGGAGAAGCTTAATTACACATATTGCAAAAACGTAAGGAATTGGTTCAAACATAAGTGCTTTAAGAAATAGTTAGAAGAATTGAGGAAACTACTTTAGGAGAATAACATTTCCTTTCCTTCCAAGTCATCTAGTTCACCTTATTCTTCTACACAACTCTCATCATCCACACATTCAAGATAATATTTTTTTTTTAATGGAAGTGATAAGATAAAATGTAAATCCATTACTGTGACTACAATTGATGAGTCTATTGGATGTATTATTAACCCTTGAGCTTCTAATGTCATGGCATTTTTAAAAGATCAAATATTTTCATTTGAGCCTCCCCTTATAAGTAAGATATTGATGGCTAATATTACTTACATGGCATTTTGTGTAAAAAGATATGTTGACATCGGTATTAGGATCTTTACTGATTTCCTACAAATTCCCGATCTTTCCAACAATATTCTTTCTATATATCAAATAACACATAGTGGTAAAAAGAGGACTATTGTGTTTACTCCAGATTCAGTGTCCATTCAAGAAATTCATAGTAAATATCTTGTTGTAGTTGGTAGGGATGATCAAAATTTCACTGTTTGTGTATTTTCACACTTTACTTCTACTCCTAATGAAGTTTACTCAAAGATTGATACTCTTGCATCAAGTGTAGAAATTTCATTATGGGTTTAGATTTTTCACTTGATCTATTTGATTAAAGGTTCCATCTTCTCTTGCTTTATCTCACCTATTGTATAATATTTGCTCCACAAAATTTCTCTCATCATCATTTCCTTTGGAGATTGTTCCTAAGATTCCACATAGTCTTGATTTTTTTATCTTTGATTGAGATAACACCTAATTTTGTTGAGACATAATCTAGAATGTAGACACTTGATCCATTTTTAGACACACACCTTATGAATTTGTGTCCCTCATCTCTATTCATGGAGTTAAAATTTCTTTAGCATCATACATTAGACTTATTTCTTAACAAGGGGAGACATGTTGTATGTAGACATTGAATTATCTATTGTCTATAATAATTCTTCATTGGATTTGGAGATACTTCATTATGGAGAGATATATAGTCTTTATATTTCTCTTCTATGGGGGGATATATATTGTATATTTATGATATATATAGTCCTTTGGGGTATTTTGGAATCCTTCATTAAGCACTCATTTCATAATTTGTTCATGCTAGTATTCATGCATTTTCTCTTTTGCAGAGGGTTTCTTTCCAATGTGTTTTTTTCCCTTTTCTATGTTTGTAAGAGATCATTTATAAATGGGTAATTAGCATGTCCTTGTATCTAAGACCCATAATTTTATAACTTACATTGGTTTTTTCCTCCATAGGTTTCACTTAAAGGGAGGTGGTTATGTTAATATCATATTTTACCAATTTAGTTCATTAGTGGGTCATATTCACATACTTTGTTTACTTAGGTCCTTGAAATATTTCTAGAAGTCTTAATTGTCAATTAGATCTTATCTTATCCTATAAAATTAATTCTTGAGTCCTAGGATATTTAAAATTAGTTGAACTTTAATTCTCTCATGTTATAGATTCAAAAATAATTTCAATGATAAATTAGCTAACACCATGTGGTTTACGCCATTTTTTCCATCTATTTTTTGAATGAATATATAATATTTTAGTAATTTTTGAAGTGGAAACATCCTGAAAAGCATAAATTTTACTCTGCTCCTCCTTGAAATTTTTGAAAACTAATCAAAAATAAATTTATTTATTTTTCAATATGTGTAGAGTGGAGTCTAGTTTCTAAAAATGTAATTTGTTTCAGAATTTGATGAACGAGTAAAAAACTATACCCAAACTAGCACATGTTGGTTGTTGATAAAAAGCGGAGATGCTAACAAAAGAAGTTAAAGATGAAAACCATAACATAATCAAAACATTAAAAAATTATATGGTTAGATAGCTAAGAGAGAGCTTAATTTCATCATGGTAATTTTATAAATTTGTATTGAAACATGTACAAACCTAATGGAGAGCACGGCAAAAAATGTGAAATTTTTTCACCCTTTCAAAAAATCACATCTTTGGCATGAAATGTCAGCCAAATGAATGATGGCTTTTTAGAACACATTTTTTTGAACTCTTTCTTTTTTCTTTGTCTTTCTCTTTCTTTGAAATTTACAGATGGAAATTTACTTTCTTATACTTTAAGTTATATGTCATGTCAATAGTTTCAGGATATTTGAGAGTGATTTTGTATCTCTTGGAGTTACAATACAAATTCTAATTTTTGTAAGATCTTATAATTTTTAGATTATTAAAATTTTAGTAATTAGCATGTCAAATTTTAGTAATCAAGAGGTCAAATTCTAGTAATCAACAAGTTGTACCATATTTGTCTCTCTATATATAACTCATTGTTTATCTCTTATGCTCTAGACCTCTCTCTCTCACTATCTACATCCCTTGGTCTGATTCTCTCTCCCTTGATCTCAATAATTACCTCTCTCTCTCTCCATTCTCTCTCTCACTTCTCTCAATAATTACCCTCTCACTCTCTCCTTACCTACATATCCCTCCCTCCTTCCCATGATTTCAAGAATTATTTCTCTCTCTTGCCATTCTCTCTCTCAAACTTCTCCCTCCTTCACTCCATCTACTCTCTTTCTCCCTATATCACCTCTCTCTCCATACCTATCCCTCCCTCCCTCTCCTATCTCTCTATCTCACCCACCTCTCCCTCTTGCTCTTATTCCCTCTCTACTTCTCTCTACCTCTCTCTACCTACCTCTCTTTGTCTCTAATTTTATCTATCTAAATTATCCCTCTTTACCTCTCCCTCCCTCCCCTCTCGCCCATGCTCCCTTCTCTCTCTCTCCCTCTTGCACCCAAATTCACTTTCTACTTCTCTCTATCTATCCTATCCCTCTATACCTCGTTCTCTCGCTCTCCCTACCTCCCCCTTTCCCTCTCTCAATCTCTCCAGCTTCCTCGTTACCTCTCTACTTCTATCTCTCTATCACATCTCTCTATGACCTCTCTCTCACTCCCCCTCCCTCCCTCTCTCTCACATTCCCTCCCTACTATCTTTCTCTCTATATTACCTCTCTCTCCTTCCCTTCCTACCTCTCCCTCCCTCTCTCACCTAACTCTCTCTTTTTTTCTCTCTTACCTCTCTATCTTCATCCCTATCTCTCCCTCCATCTATCCTTCCCTCTCTACTTTTATCTCTATCACATCTCTCTATCACCTCTCCCTCTCTCCTTCCCTTTGTATTATACCTATCTCAACTCTCTCTCTTCTCTTTCTATCTCTCCTTTCCTTCTCTCTACCCAAATCTCTCTCTAATTATATATATCTCAACTATCTCCGTTTATGTCTCTTTGCAATGCTCCCTCATATATATCTCTCTTATGTGTACCAAAATTTAATATAAAAAGGGGAGGAAGGAGGGGATATTGAGAGACAAGGAAGGAGGGAGGTAGAGAGGAGTGAGTGAGAGAGAAACATGGGAGAGAGAGAGAGGGAGAGAGTCTAAGAAAAAGATGGGTAGGGAGCAAGAGGGAGAGAGAGGAGGGAGGAAGAAGTGAGAGAAATGGCTGATAGGGAGATTTGATAGAAGTAGATAGAGGAGGAAGGTGGAGAGATTGTGAGAGGGGAGTGAAGAAGGGAGAGAGAGAGAGAGAGAGGTGAGATAGATAGAATTAGAGAGAGAGAGATAATGGAGAGATAGAGAGAAATAGAGAGGAAAGGTGGGTGGGAGGAAGGAACAAAGAATGATAGAGAGATAGAGAGATAGAAGTAGAGAGGGAAGGAAAGAGAGAAAGAGGAGAGAAAGATGTGGAGAGAGAGGGAGGGAGAGAGAATTGTGAAAAATCCAAAAGTATAGAGATAAAGAGAGCGATAAAAAGAGGGGAGAGGAGAGAGTGAGAGAGAAAGAGGTGGAGGGAGGGGGAGAGAGAGAGGAGAGAGTGAGAGAGAAATATGAGAGAGATAGGGACAAGGGTAGAGGGAGGGATGGAGGAAGGGAGGGAGAGGTAGGGAGAGAGAGATAGAGAAATATGGAGAGGGAGAGGGAGAGGGGATATAGAGATATTTAGAGAGGGAAGGATGGATGGAGGGAGGGAGATAGAGAGTAGAGAGGGAAGTATATAGAGAGGGAGAGGTAGGGAGAGAATTGAGATAGAGAGGGGGTAGTGAGAAGTGACAGAGAAAGAATTAGAGAGGGAATAAAGAATGTTGAGAGAGGATAGGAGGGAGGGATATGTAGGTAGAGATAAGTATAAAAGAAAGGAGAGATGGAGAGAGAGAGGTGAGAGAGAGAAACAAAGATAAAGAGGTAGGTAGAGGGATGGGAGAGATAGAGAGAACTGGAGAGGAAAGGAGAGAGGGAGGAGGGGATAGGTAGGTAGAGAGAGGTGAGATAGCTTGAGAAGTAGAGAGGGAAGGGGAGAGAGAGAGAGGGAAGGGGAGAGAGAGTGAGAGAGATAGAGAGGGGTGTGATGTAGAAAGAAGTAGAGTGAAGGAAAGAGGGAGAGAATGAGAGAAAGGGGAGAGAGAGAGAGAGAGAGGGGAGAGAGAGACAAATGTAGAGATAGAGACAATGATAGAGAGAGTGAGAGAGAAAGAAAGATGAGGGAGGGAGAGAGACAATGGTGAGATAAAGAGAAGTAGAAATTAAAGGAGATATTAAGATATAAAGAGGGGAGAGAGAGAGGGAGAGAGAGAGAAATAGGGGGAGGGAGAGAGAGAGGGAAAAAAGATAGAGATAGCTTTATAGAGATAGAAGAAGAGGGAGGGAGGGAGGGATCGATGAATGGATGGAGAGGTAGGATGAGAGAGAACTTAGATAGAGAGTAGGATAGAGAGATATATAGATATGAAAAGAGGGAGAGGGGAGATAGAGAGATTTAGAGAGAGGAGATAGGGAGGGAGAGAGAGAGGAAGATAGAGAGTAGAGAGGAGAGGGAAGGAGAGAGAGAGAGAGAGAGAGGTAGTTCTTGAGCTCAAGGGAAAGAGTCAAATAAAGGGATGGAGATAGAAAGAGTGAGAGGTCTAGAGAATAATAGATAAATAATGAGAGATAGATATTGAGAGTTCAAGATGTTACAAATTGTTGATTACTAAAATTTGACCTCCTGATTACTGAAATTTGACTAATCTATAAATTATAATATTTTCCAAAAACTATAATTTTCATTATAACTCCAAGAGATATTAAACCACTCTCAAACATCCTAAAAATCTATACATGAAATATAAATTAAGGAATAATAAAGTAAATTTCCATATGTAAATTTTAGAGAAAGAGAAAGATAAAGAAAAAAGAAAAGAGTTCAAGAAAGTGCATTCTAAAAAGTCATCATTCATATTTAGTGAGCATCAAGTTCCGTGTTCACCAATTGATGCACTTTCATTTAGGTAGTGCCAAATTGGCTGCATTGGGAAATAAAAACCCTTAGAATCGATCATCTAAGCCATTTGGCACTCACCAAATGGTCATTTCAGGTAAAAATAAAAAGTGGCATCCTTTTTGTGTCACATCTTTCTCCACTTACCCATGAAATAGAGATGTTAGTTAGAAAATTGATATATATGGATATGAAATTTTTTTGTTACTTTTCCTTCTCTATAAAAGCTATTGTAATAGACTAATACTCAAAATTAGGTTTGCATGTATTTCTTAACCAATGGGATCAAGGATATTACATAATGACCTTGGGAAATACTAGTTAAGCTAGTCTAGCCCATTTTTAGAGGATAATATATTCTACTATATATCATTTGTATTGTCATATAGTGAAAAATTATTTTCTAACATGAAATGTCTCATTATGGTTGTGGAGTATAATTTTATGCTGCAAAAAGTTTGTCTCTCTAGTGCTTGGGTGAGTCAAGTGTTAGGGTTAGCAACTTGGTGTCAAATTATGGATTCAATGTTTTCCCTTTGTTTAATGTGTTATTTTCATTTTATAATGTGTCACATAAGGTCATAGGTCATAGGAATATTTTTTAGGGATCATTTGAGATTCATAAATTAAGACATATGTGAATTTTGACTTCATTTCTACTATCATTTGTAAAAGTGACAAACTTTGAACAAGTGATCAAAACTTGAACTAAAGAATGAGGTAATGGGACATGGAATGATCTTGAGCAATAGAATCTTCTCTACTAACCTCTTACCCATTTAAGAGAAAAACATGAAGAATTAAGTTGAGTCATGGGAATTTTTCACACGTGTGAGCATAATTCTTAGTGTTATAGATGACCAATTATGAAGGTGACAAGTGGAACATTCACAATGAAAGATGAGATTTTAAATTTTCTCTTTACTTCTTTAATTTACTGAGAATAGGACTTTTGAATTTTAAATATTTTTTTGTACAAATCTTAGAGTTCAATTAAGGGAAGAAGAAAAATATAAATTGAGGAAAAGAAATCAAAATTAGAGTGGTATATTAAACTACACCAACCTTCCTTTAAGTGGCGAAGCTAGTTCAAAGTAGGGCTCTTGCCTAATCTACCTCAATTTATTTAAAAAGTATTATGTTTATATGTTTTGTTGCATTTTTATAAGATATTTAATTGATATTACTATTTTTTTTTTGTGTGTGTACATCGAACTTCATGTTAATGGTAGTTTTTTGAGTTTGGGGGTAGTTCGAGTAGGGTATTTCATAGTGATATGAGCACTCCATGTTTAGTGTTTGAGTTATTTATAGGACCTTTTAATAATAATTGTGATGGGTAATAGTGTTAAGACTTTCATCCAAGATCATGAAAACAAAAATCTTTTGCTTCCACAAAGATACACTTGACAACAATATGCCTAATCCTCCATTATCAAAATGATATTGATAAAAGAGTTGGTTTGATTACAATATGAGATTACCTATATAGGAAAGGAATAGTCAATCCACCTATGAGGTGGATTGACAAGTGCCACATGAAGTGGCAGAAAGGAGTACACAAGTTTCCTATAGGTGTCAACCATAGGAGCACTTGGAGTGTGCAAACCAACAATCTCTATGACCAATAAATCAACCTTGTGTGCCAAGTTTTGAGTGACCTTAAAAGGTGTGTGCATTAGGTTTAACAAATAACTTGGTAACCTCTAGAGGTTTAATGGTTGCACATTTTTTTAGACAAGATGTTGTCTAACCTCATTCACCTAAGTACACTTAAGTATAGTGAATAGATTAACTATTCACACTAACACCCCCCTTAAGTGATACTTTGGGAGATCAAAAAAGTGAAAATATATAGAAATGGGTCCCTTTTAGAGGCCATGTTAGGCACCCATGTAAAATGCATTCTCTCACAAATGGATAAAAAGGGGAAATCCTAGTGGGAATAAAACTCCTCTCCCAAAAGGAGAATTTGAAGGATTTAAGACCTTTTTGAAAATATATCCCTTGATGATAGGAACATGATTATGAAGAACTCTTGAAGAATGTCAAAGTTGTAAACTTTGTTAATGAAGAACTAGTGTTTACTGGAATCAACGGATCTCCAAGTAATGTAGATCAAGATGTGAGATACAAAACATTGCATGAGTGACCATAATAGACATAGTGTTGTGATGAGGAGGACTACAATCTCAAAATGTGATCCACTAAATTAATCCCCTAGATGAGAGATCAAAATAGAAGGAAGGTTCATGAGGCCTTCCAAAATGGATATTTTACTTCATTGAAAGAAGCATTAGCATAACACATCATATTCCCCATTAGATTTTAAGAGAAATAAGTAGAAAAACTAAGATTGAGAGTATGCAACTAATGTATAGATGTACAAGGTGTGCTCCAAGAGACACATGAGGTGAGAATCACCAGGATCCATGTTGTAATAGTATAACCCTCCATTACAATTTTTAGATTAGTGTACATACAATAATTTCCCAAATTCCCTCCATGTGGAACATGCATTCAGTTTTGTGGCACTTTATATGAGTGTATTTACAAACTTATTTGTTGTTGAGTTCTTCCAAGTTTAGTGGACCATGTTTTATTATTAAAAAAAGATTAAGTTATGTCTTGGAAAACTCAAAAAAATACAGAAAACATATAATTGAAACCCCCATTATGATGACCCCTCCTTTCAAATGCCAAATTCATTGCAAAAGAGAAAATTAACTCCTAGTTTACAAATTTTTAACTATAGAAAAATATTTTACCTCCCCCGTATGCTTTCCTTTTCCTAAATTCATTGCAAACTAAAAAAATGACTTCTCTTTTACAAATTTTTAACTATGAGAAAAAAAGAAAAAACCCCCTTTGCCAAACTCATTGCAAAAGAAAAAACCTTTTCCTATTTAAAAAAAAATTAACTATGGAAAAAAAAGAGCCTACCCTTTGCCAAATTTATTGTGTTATAAGAGAGTTTTCTATTACTGACAAAATTTGGATATTTTTCACCAAACTACTAGAAGAATGTTTTAGCTCTTAGTCAATTTTGATGGTTTTGAGTCAATTTTGAACACTACGTGGGGAATAAATTTGCAACACCTCTTTAATGAGGTAGACTGGATGGGATTCCTAGAAGTCTGAGTCAAAAGGCAGGCTAGTGGTGAAACTTTAAATGTCACACCAAGGAAGAAGGCAATTATATGCCTCATTTTTATCTTCATTCCAACCTTTATTCAGCCCTTCTCAATCAATATTCATTGACTCAATCAATGTTGGGGTTGTTGATAGGAGAGGGCCATGTTGAATGGTGGAGTGGAAGGTACAGGGAACTTATTCTTTGATGAAGCCCATAACAACAAATGATTAGGTAGCCACACAAATTCCCAAGTTAAGCCAATGGGGAAGTGAGAAAAAATTGGGAGAGGCTTGAGCCCATGACCTATCCTCACATTCCCTATCAAAAGCATGTAAGGAAGCTAAGGTAGCAGAACAAATTCCCATACTAATCTTGAGAGGAGAATAATGCAAAACTTTATAGATATTTTCAACAGTTATAGAAACTTAAAAAAAAATAAACATAAATATCATGCATAGCACGAAACAATGATTTATGTGGGGAAAACCCTTTCGAGATAAAATCCAACACTTCAAAAGCCACCAAATATATTATTCAAAAATCATGAACATTAAAATATACTTGTAGGGAAAGCTTCTCATAGGAGTATCACCACTAAAAATCCAGACAGAACATGACCACTATTAGACTCTCAAAATATATCATGATCTATGATCATAATACAATGCTCTCATAAAATAGGGTTACATTCTAGGGAAAGACAAACCAAAAAATTATCTACCATTAGATCTAAAACCTAATAATTAATGGTCCATATTTACAATACATCATTAATTTAATGTATTCTAGTCATTTAAGAGTTTTGGTTGACAAAAAAATGTTAACATTACCATGCATCCCACTCCTCCCCTCCACCTCATGCTTCCCTTATATATTACACCTATTGGTATAACTAGGAAATATGTATCCTATCAATAATAAACCTTATATAATTTCAAGGCTAAGAAACATTTTCTCAACAAGTATCCCTCTTTTGGAACACCTTGCAAGAGCAATGTGAGAGAATAAACATCATCTCTTAATTGTTAGGGGCCAAAAGGCCCATAGTCTCTAAACACCATCTAAACTTCTCAATGGTCACAGGCTTAGTTAAAGAATCATAAAAATTCATCAAATTCTCTACCTTAACTAGCTTCAACCTTCCATATTCGACCATATATCTAACAAAATGATAATGTACATCAATGTGCTTGGTCCTAGCATGAAATTTCATGTTCTTATCTAGATAGATTACACTCTAACTATCACAATAAATTGTCACTACACATTGTTTTATTCTAATATATGAACATGGTCTCTTAAACCAAATGAATTCTTTACAAGCATGAGTAGGTACCATATACTCAACTTCAATAATGAACAAAGCAACCACAATCTATTTCTTACTCATCCAACTAATTGCACCACCACATAAAGTAAACACATAAGCATTGGCGGATTGTCTCTTTTCAATATCACCTACCTAGTCTTAATCCACATAACCATGAATATCAAGGGGAATCTCATCTTCATTCAAATTACTGTGATAAGGCAAGAAATAATTTGAGGTACTATACAAATAGATGAAGAATCTTTTGACTGCATCCCAATGAACTCTACCAGGACTAGACATATATCTAAAAGAACTTCTACTTGATACATCAAACTTCCAACTACACTCCGGTAAAGCACTCTACTCATCTCTTTCATCTCTGATGGAGATGTTGGATAATCTAAAATAGATAATTTTGTTCCAACTGAAAAAGGAACACACAATGGTCTACAATCTTGCATATTAAACCTCTATATAATTTAATTGACATAATTTGGAAAAGAAATAGCTTTTTATTCTCTCTATCCCTTCTAATTTCCATCCCAATAATTTTCCTAGGTACACCAAGATCTTTCATTTCAAAGTTAGCAGTAAGTTGATATTTTAGTTCTAAAATCATAACTTTCCCATTGCCAATAAATAATATATCATCAACATATATTGCAATAAATATGAAACGGTCACCATCAGATTTATAATAAACATAATGATCTCATTTAGAACCCCCAAATACAAAACTAAACACATATGTATCAATTTTTTGGTACCACATCCTAGGACTCTATTTTAGGCTATATAGATATGTCTTCAATTTGCAAACCAAATTACTTTTACCTATCAATGTGTAGTGCTTGGATTGTGTCATATAAATATCCTCCTCCAAGTCACCATGAAAGAAATGAATTTTCACATCAATTTTCTCAACCCCTAAATCGTAACCAATAGCAATAGAAAGCAAAAATCTAATGGATGTCATTTTGCAACAGGAGAAAATATCTCACCATAATAAACACCCTCAACTAGAGAGTAAACTTTTGCAACCAATAGGTTTTCTTTGTACCTCAATAACTCCATCTGAACCAATCTTTTTCTTGAACATCAATTTGCAACCAACAATTTTTCGTCCTTCAAGCAATGGTACAAGATCCCATGTATCATTATTTTTCAAACCTACCATTTCTTCATCCATATAAATTTTCCAAGATTATACATCATTCATTTGTAATGCCTCTTCTATAGATATGAGTTCATCCATGTTAGTATTCAAAGAAATAATGCATCTCTAATCATCAAGTGAATACCTTCCAGGTGGTTGTCTATGCCTTGTATACCTATGAACAAGTTGAATTTTAGTTTCTTTCTCTAAAGATTTAGAGCTAGATGAGCTCTCCTTAACTTCTTGTCTATCCATGGACCTCAATTCAACTTTCTCAAGCATAGAAGGAAATTGAATCACATCTACCTATTTACTTTGTTCTAGTTGTAATGCAATAGAAGAAGGCTTAGTTTGTCTAAAATAACACTTCTACTATATATTACCTTTTGTGCAATATGATCACAATGCTTGTATCCTTTCACACCATAACTATATCCAATGAGGATACATTTCACAGCCTTATTCTCCAACTTTGTTCGCTTCTCCTTTGGCACATGTTCATATGCCTCGCAACCAAAAAATATAAGATTTATTAATGAATGCTTGTAACCCAACCATGCCTCTACAGGAATCTTATCAAAAATATCTGATGTAGGAGACTTGGTAGTCAGGTAATAGGTAGTGGCAATAGCTTCAACCCAAAACCTTTGTTCTAGACCAACACCATTGAACACACTCCTAGCCTTCTCCATCAGTTTTTTGTTCACTCTTTCTACAACTCCACTTTGTTGTGGAGAATATAGAGTTATCTTTCATTTATGAGTACCACAATATTTACATAATCTATCAAACCAATAGAGAAAAATTCACTAGTACCATTATTAGTTCTCAAACATTTTATTTTAGATTTCTAGTATGCAACTCTACCATTACTTTAAATTATTTAAATAGATAGAAAAGTTTAGATTTACTCTTTAGAAAGTATACCCATGTCCATCTACTATAATTATGGGCCTAGTTATAAGCTTATTTTCTCTTGATTTTGTACATACTTCCAAAAACTTTTAGATATACCTTCTAGACAATACTCATATATTATGCTATCTTTTTATACATATTATGTAGAGTTGAACATAAATCATAATGATGGAAATATGGTTATGACATAATAGTATTTTGTTGTTTCTATATGAGTGTACATGAAATATGGATGGAATTCTATGCTTTAATTATAGTAATTAGTATTGTGCAAATGCTTTGTGAATTAACCTCTTTTTAGCCAAGGAGGAATTGTAGCACGTAGCTGTTGGAAGCTATAAACCACAACAAAAGGAAGACTGAGAAGGAAAAATAGGGGAGTTCTAGATCAAGTTGAATGCAATACTTACTATTTAAACACAATTGATGGACATTGAATGTGCATCATTATAGCAAGTTAATAAGCATTGGAAAACAAGGATTACTTTACTATTAGGATTTTGATAAATTTTTGTGTCTTTTACATGCAATCATATTTTATAGAGTTTCAATTCTATTAGGATTCTTCTTTCTTTTCAGTTATGGTTTGAATAGTTCAACCTTAACTATATGCTCTAATATCTAGGAGTGGAAGTTAATGATTGCAGTTAGTTTTTTCTTAGAATAAGACTCCATTGAGCTTGTATATAGCTTACGGTTGAGTCCTTAGATAAGTTAGTTGGTCTTTTAGTCTTTCATTATGAGTTATTTTATAGTTTCAAGACATGATGGATATTTAGAATGATTTTCATTGAATAGAACCTATGAAGAAGATCTTATGTAATCATTCATGATATGCAATGAATGAAGTCAATTTTACATGGGATGTGTAGAATCTATTAGTTAGATTTGGTTCCAATTGAGTGAGAATAGCCACTTGAGTAGACCACTCAAGGTAACTATTCTTCACTTCATTTTCTATTTGGTTATCTATGTTTAAATAGTTGTTTTCTAGTTATCATTAATTCATGAGCTACATGTAAGTTAAACCAGAATCTCATACTTTGCTTATTGGTAATGAATGTTCATCAACATGCATGTAACGATTAACCAATAGTAATCTAGACGTTAAATTAGCTGATTTGTTAGTTTTCATCAGTTTTGAGTTAATATGGTAATATCTTATTAGTAGCAGTTTAGATATAGTTTAAGTTGTAGGTACTTGCAGCCATTAGTTATGGTTTGTTTCTTTCACTGTTATGAAATTTTGGAATTTCTAGCAAGTAGAATATCGTAAGTGGGATAACTTAGGTAGTTTTGAGTCTCTGAAGGCACATACAGTGCAACACCATCACAAGTTTACAAACCCTGGGTTGAAATTTTAATGTAGTATTTCAATGTTGAGTGGATTTTTCAATCAGATAAACCTTTGAATTGTGTAGGTTCTACCAAGTTTACAACTCATTAGTTTAGACTCTACATTTTTTGTGTCATTATCAGGGGTGGTGCTATCTTCATAGACTTGTTTTGTAAATCTTTCATAGTTTACTTTTTTTTTTCATCACTAGGATGGTTAGACTTAATATTTTCCAACACTATAAGATACACTAACATTGTGCAAGACCACTACTATATAAAGCCATATTTCATGTATGTAGAAGCAGAGAGATTCATTGGTAAGATTCCTTTTCTCTTCATGCCAAGACACCATAGTATAAATTGGTGAACCCAATACTCAAAGTGAGGGTAATAGTGAAGAAGAAATTTCCCTATCACCAAAATCTACTACACTTACAAAGGAAACATACCACACCATGGGTGATGCAGTGGATGATGATCCTAAATGTGCAATATTTGAGTTCCAAATCACTAACTAGGAAAATGCTACAGTGTTGTAGAACATCCCTCCTTCAACCTTACTAGTCTTTCATGGGTTAATGACTGAGGAACCATATACATTTTTGTTTTAATTTTATTTCCTATGAAAAATTTATGACTATAATTCTGATGTTCATAGTCTCAAACTCTTCCTTGCCACTCTAAAAGATGCAACCCTTAGATGGTTCATGGGATTAGGTAGGAATGTTGTTCCTAATTGGGGCACCATGAAGACATTATTCTTGGAGAAGTACCAAGAATATTGTAGGGGACTTGATAAAAGGAAAAATAAAATTTTCATAATGTCACATAAGGAGGGTGAACCACTAGAAGACTATGTGGAGAGATTCCAATTTGCCTTGAAGAAAAACCCACAAAACAAGTTGTTTAAAGAGTCCCTCAAGTTAGTATTTTTTAGGGGAGTCAATGATGACTATATGGATGACCTCAACCTCATTGGACACAAAGATATATCTCAGATACTATTTCAAGACATTTGTAATGTTTGTAAGAATTATTCCAAGACCTTCACTAAAAGACCAAGAGGAGATAGGACATCCACTAATGGAAAAACATCTATAGGGGTTTCAAAGATAGAATTGAGCAACTTTTTGTCCAACATGAAGTAGGACACTACCAACCACTTAGAAAATTTGTTGGATACTCTCCACATCAAGAATAAGTAGGAGCAAGATGAGGCCATGCTCATTGAATACTATCCAAGTTGTAGGCAAAGGAAAGAAAACTATAAATGCAAAAGGGTGGCTAGTATCCAACAAGATAAAGTTGAAAAACCTGATTTACATCCACTTAATGGAGAGGAAAGACAACTCTTTTATCTAGCTTAGAGAATTCCATGGAAACAAAGATAAGGTATGCCATAAGACCAAGCTCTTATCTTCAATTCATCATTTCCTATTGGAAATCAAAAAAAATTTGCTTGAAATTCTTAGCCCTGATCAAAAAACTAAAATTCATGGAAAATTTCTCAACAATGGTCACAAACCTAGAAAAATTGGAACCAATAGCAAACAAATCCTTTCCCACAAAAAAATATCAAGGGTTCCAATTATAATCCCCAATGTCCAACATAGCAAAATTAGTGGAAATAACAAAACATGGACTATCAACAACCTATGCTTCCACCTCAACAACAATAGCAAGCTATTATGCCTCCATAAAATCATACATCCTAGCCACCCAATCCACCATAAATACCCATTGAACCTGCACCTAATCCTAACATTAATACTCTTTAGTAGGATTATACTAATGAAGCTATGCAGTTCCCCACTTATGGGGTAGAGGTGAGTGATGTCCACCTCAGATCAGGAAAACAACTTGTTGGACCTTCATCCCCTCAAATTACTAAGATACATGATGATGAACCTACAATTGAAGCTTTAGACAAAACACCTTTTTAACCTAAGTCAAATTAGTTACACCAAACTACCTCAAGTCTAAAGCCTCATTTTCCTAAATGCTTATCCATTTAAAAGTATCACACATGGGCTGAGACAGACCTCTTGGGTCAATTAAAAGATGTGAGCATCAAGATTCCACTCATCCAAGCTATCAATGACATCCCTATTTATACTAAAATTCTAAGGGACCTATGTCTTAAGAAACCAAGAAGGAAAAGGAAGGATCCTCAGATAGGCCATGTCTTGAGAAACCTTGTGGATATCATGTTAGGGAACATAACTGTCCCTAAGTACATAGACCCTAGTAGTCTAGTATTCAATGTCAAGATTAATGGGACCCTTATTTAGAACACTTTGATAGACTTGGGGTAGCGATCAACATTATGACTAAAGAAATAATGTAGTTACTTCAATTAGCAACCCTTAGACCTACACAAACTATTTTATAGCTGGATGATAGGTCAATAGTCAAGACTGAATGAATCATTGAAGATTTAGTTACTGCATTAGATTCTTGGGAATATCCTATTGATTTTATAGTTTTAAATCCAAAGGTTAATCTTGCAAGATACCCACTCATCCTAGGAAGACCACAGTTAGCTATAGTTGATGCATTCATTGATTGTAGGTTTCAAAATACGATAATATCTAATGGGATGGTGACCAAGAAATTGGTCCTTTATTCTCTAGCCCAACCTTATGCTGATCATGAGAAAACTATTTGGACCACTCTCGATGAGGAAGATAACTATTCTTTGTAGACATTGATGACCATATAATGCAACCCTTTATTAGATGATCAAAATGAAGATGAGATAATTGCTCACATAATCCAGAATGACTCTGACAATAACGCACAACAATAGGACTACCTCACATGCCTATAATACCCCTTGCAAAGTATTATACCCACTAATTCCTTAGAAGAAATATCTTAGATCTTTCATTACTTATTGGCACAATAGTGTGTACCAATCATTCCAAGCCTTGATGTCTCATCTATGCAAGAATCATCCAAGGAATTATAAGTCATGCCAAGAAAAATGTTGAACATAAACAATGCCTTGACTGAAGAACAAAAAAATTCTCTACACATAGTGTTGCACATGCACACTCAACAACATATGTATAGGATTACCATGATATGAAAGGAATAGAAATTGAATTATGTATGCACATGATTTATATCAATGATGGTTATGGACCCATTTGAAAGCCTCAAATATGTATGAACCCTGCTTTGAGAGACAGTCAAACCTGAACTTCAAAAACTCCTTGATGTAGGTTTTATCTATCCTATATCTGACAGTGAATGGGTCTCATGGTAATTATTCCCAAGAAAGGTAGAAAATGGAGAGTTTGTGTAGATTATAGGGAACTTCATGTTGCCACTAGGAAAGAAAACTTTATGTTTCCCTTCATAGATTAAACACTTGATTCTCTAGCTGGGAAGAAGTACTTTTCATTCCTAGATGGATTTAGTGGTTACAATCAGATAAAAATTGCTCCCCAAGATCAAGAAAAAACCACATTTGTTTGTCCTTGGTGTACTTATACCTACTCCATTTTGAAAATGAAGGTAATATTGTAGCTTAAAATTTGTAAAATATGAGACAGTAGATCTAATTAAGTGTTCTTTGTGTATGATTAATCTATTTAGATCAATTTTACTAATTGTAGAAAGAGACAGAAGATTGTAGAAGTATGAGACAAGAAGATAGAAGTGACACAACATATACATGGAGAAACCCTTTTGGGAAAAAACTCCACCAGAATTAATAGTGCTTGTCTTATTTAATCTTAGAACAAGATTACAATAATATTGTATCAATCCTTGATTGATATGTTTCCTTGTCTTCAACAATCCTTCTTCACAACCTACAATAAACTCTCTTAGAATTCTCATCCACTTATTGCAATTAATAGAAAAAATATGAGCCCTTAAACTCATAAGAGTTGTATAATACAAGAGCATAAAGTTCCTCACAAAAATCTACACCTAGATTGGGAAAGTAGAGTTCCACAATGTAATATGAAGTCAAACCAAAGTCTTCCTCTATTTAGGCACCCCAAACTAAACACTTAACTAAACTTTGGTCAAGAACATATCATGAAAACTTCACCTCAAAGTTGGCCCCCAATAATGGGCCCACTTGACTGAGCCTTGTAAATACTTCTCATGCAAAAGGTGTTAACTAAAAGATGCCAACTTGGGCACCCAAGGTGGTCTCAATTCAATCTTATTTAACTGAAACATATCTCTTCACCAATTCATGCAAACATTATGCATGATTGATCATCCCCACTTAACTAAAATTATCCACCTGTTATCTATCATGCACCTGATGTCATTAGTCATGCAACTCAAGTCAACTCAATTCACCTAGCATTCAACTTAAAATAACTACATGCAATTGAAGATAACATAACCTTAACTGAATTGAATTGATACTAAAATGATAGTGCCACTCCACTCATGTAAATATCAATCCCTTATTTATAGGATCAAAACATGCATTATTCAAGTGTTATCAATCCTCCAAATAGTTAACTAAAGCGAGGTGGGTTTCACCTTCCATGTGGGTGTCTCATGTGCTCCTATCTTGTAGGTGCTCTTCTTGGACATCCCCACATGTTACTATCATCTAGGAATAATCACAAATGTCATTTTACATGTTCATTTCATTTGAATTTAATCTCTTTCTAATCCTATTGTTGGGGAACACTTTCCAAGGACTTAGGAGATATATTAGGATTGCAATTAAATGGCATCCTATTCCCAACATTCTCCCACTTGAAATTATACATTACAATTATTCTAAACAATGAATCATTATTATAAATCAAGTATAGGACTCAAGGCCAATGGCCTTCCTGTACCAAGAGAACTTATTTGTAGGAAGTGGTTTTGTAAGATAATTTGTAGCATTGATCAAAGTGTCACTTTCTCAATCAATACCTTCCCACTCTCAACCATTTCTTGCACAAAATGATACTGAACATCAACATGCTTTGTACAAGCATGATACATAGGATTTTTAGCTAAACAAATAGCACTCTGACTATCACATTCAAGTCTAATTTTCTTGCAATTAAAACCAATACCTTTACCAATTCTCTATAACCAAACTAGCTCTTTAGAGGCATGTGTAGCAGCCATGTACTTTGCTTCTATGGTGGAAAAAGCAACCGTATGTTGCCTCTTACTCATCCAACTAACTGCAGCTCCAAACAAAGTAAACACATAGCCACTTGTTGACCTCCAGCTGTCTAGGTCTCCTGCCCAATATGAATCAACAAAACCTTATATTTCCATTGATCTGTGCCAAATATCATTAGCACCATGATAAACCAAAAAGTAATCAAAAGTACCTCATAAATATATAAACACCCTCTTAACATAAGTCCAATGTTATTTACCAGGGTTAGACATAAACCTACTTAGAACTCCCACTACTTGGGCTATACTCGGTCTTGTACAAACCATTGCATACATCAAACTACCAAATTCACTTACAATGGATTCATCAAGACATTGTATAGACTTCCATACATGTAAAAGGATGGCCTCAAAACCATGGACAAATACAACTAGCACAAAACAATGTGCTAAAGGCCACTAAAGGTTAATCCACTAACTCTAACCCAAGAACTAGTTTAACCAAACAATCCCCCCCTTACCACCTGGGAGAACACCTCTCTTACCACACCTTTCCTTTCAAGGATTGAGCAAGCCATACCAAATCTTACAACCATCAGCCCAAATACATGTATTAAATCTTACATACAACTCCATTTTTTGTTTCCACATCTCATAAGTAGGTCCATTGAATTTTTCAATATCTAGATGATAAGTAGAACTCATTGTAAAACACTTCTTTTGCAAATATGTAATAACACAATAGTAAAAGCTTCCATTATAGCCAAAAACCTTCAAAATTTTAAGAGGAAGGAATCCCAAACCCTAACCAACCATGGCTCTAATACCAAATGTTGAAAATGAAGATAATATTGTAGCTTAAAACTTGTAAAACTATGAGACTTTAGATCTAATTAAGTGTTTTTTGTCATAATTCTTTGTGTGTGATTAATTTGCTTAGATCAATTTTACCAATTGTAGAAAGAGATAGAATATTGTAGAAGAATGATACAAGAAGATAGAAGTGACACAACATATATGTGGAGAAACCCTTTTGGGAAAAAACTCCACTAGAATCAATAGCGCTTGTATTATTTAACCTTAGAACAATATTACAATAATACAGTATCAATCCTTGATTGATATGCTTCCTTGTCTTCAACAATCCTTCTTGACAACCTACAATAAACTCTCTCGGAACCTTCATCCACACACTATAATTAATAGACAAAATATGAGCCTATAAACTTATAAGAGTTGTACAATACAAGAGCATAAATCTCTTCACAAAAATCTACGCCTATATTGGGAAAGTAGAGTTCCAAAATGTAATCTTAAGTCAAACCAAAGTCTTCCTCAATTTAGGAGCCCCAAACTAAACACTTAACTGAACTTTGGTCAAGAAGATATCATGCAAACTTGACCTCACAGTTGGTGCCCAAGAATGGGCCCACTTGACTGAGCCTTGTAAATATCTTCTCATGCAAAAGGTGTTAACTAAAAGATGCCAACTTGGGTGCGCAAGGTGGTCCCAAATCAATCTTAGTTAACTAAAACATATCTCTCCACCAATTCATGTAACATTATGCATGATTGATCATCTCCACTTAACTGTAAGCATCCACTTGTTATCTATCATGCAACTAAAGTCATTAGTCATGTAACTCAATTCAACTCAAGTCAACTAGCATACAACTCAAAATACCTACATGAAACTAAAGATAATTGAACCATAATTTAACTAAACTAAACTAAACTGAACTGATAGTGCCAATCCACTCATGTAAATATCAAATCCCTAATTTTTAGGATCAAAACATGCATTATTGAAGTGTTATCAATCTTCCAAACAGTTAACTGAAGCAAGGTGGGTTCCACCATCCATGTGGGCATCCCATGTGCTCCTCTCTTGTAGGATCTCTTCTTGGATGTCCCCTCATGTTCCTATCATTTAGGAATAATCACAAATGTCAATTTACATGTCCATTTCATTTGAATTTAATCTCTTTCTCATCCTAGTGTTGGGGAACACTTTCTAAGGACTTAGGAGATACATGAAATATATTTAGGATTTCAATTAAATGGCATCCTATTTCCAATAGTCCATTCTACCCTTTGGCATATGCAATGCTCCAACTACCTTTCAAAGGGCAGTTCTCAACATCTTTTTGGATTATTCTCATGACTGTATGGAGATATATATGGATTATTTCAAAACATATGGGGAGAACTATGAGGAAGTCCTTAAGAATCTAGAAAATTTATTGAAAAGATGTAAATAACAAAACCTATCACTCAATAGTGAAAAGTTCTTTATGATGATGACACAAGGCATTCTTTTAGGGAACTTTATATCTAGTCTAGGGATTCAGGTTGATCCACATAAAATAGAAATTATTTCTACATTACCTATTCCATAGAAGCAAAGGGATATCAAAAGTTTTCTTCGGCATGTAGGCTACTATTAAAGGAGGTTTATTAAAGACTTCGGTAATATTGTTTCACCATTGCTAGTTTTATTGAGAAAATACATTGAATTTGAATGGAAATTAGAATGCCAACAATCATTTGAAGAGCTAGACAAAGCCTTGACTCAAGGACTTGTTTGGAGGTGCCCTAATTGGACCCTACCCTTTCATATACATATAGATGCTTCAAATTTTTCCATTGGAGTAGTTTTGGGTCAACAAGAGGATGACAAAGAATATGCAATATTATACATCAATAAGAATCTTCAAGGAGTAGAGTTGAACTATACTCTTACAAAAAAGGAGATGCTGACAGTAGTGCATGCCATCAATAAATTCAAGAATTACATTACTGTTTATTTAGTTTTTATTCATATGGACCACACTACTATTAGACACCTTATGAAAAAACCTATATTCAGAGGAAAATAGGTTAGATGGCTACTCCTTCTACAAGAGTTTGATATTACCATAGTGGATAATCCTAGTAAAGCTAATGTAGTGGTAGATTTTCTATCAAGATTTCAAACACAATCAACTAAAGGAGTGGTGGATGATTCATTTCTAGAACACTTATTTTCTCTAACTGCACATATACCCTGGTATGTTGATATTTCCAATTATTTAGTAACAGGGAAAATTCCACCACACTTTTCTCTAGAGGAAAAGAGATAGTTGGTAGATAAGTTTTTTCCATACTCTTGGGTATTAGGCTATCTATTTTACACTGGCCCTGACAACATCATGAAAAGGTGCATAAGGGAAGATGAAATATTTGATATTATGAAGGATTTCCTTGATGAGTGATGTGGAGGTCATTTTGTAGCAAAAATAACATCATTTAAGGTCCTCGCAACTAGCTATTATTGTCCAACTTTGCGTAACAATTTTTTTCAAATACACAAGGAGTTGTGATAGGTGCTAGAGGATGGGTAAATAAACAAGGAGTGATGAAATTCCATTGCAGCCTTAGTTAACACTAGGTCCTTTTGATAAATGGGCTCTATAATTTATTGGACCAATCTCACCTACTTCCAACAACAAGCAATACATTCTTTTTTACATTGATTACTTAACTTAGTGGGTAGAAGTAAAGGTCTTATAGTTTTCAAGAGAAGGAAATGTGGCTAAATTCTTGTATGAGGATATATTAACAAGGTATGGAGTACCTAGAGAAATAGTCATTGATCGAGGTCCATAGTTTACTTCTGACCTTATCACCAAATTGGTTGAAGAATACCAAATTAGACATGAGAATTTAACACCTTACCACCCTTAGGATAATGGTTAGGTGGAAGTCACTAATAGAGAAATTGAAAGTATTCTCACCAAGACAGTGTGTCTACATAGAAAATATTGGGTTGCAAGGTTACTAGAAGTAGTATGGGCTTATAGAACAACCTAGAAAACAACAACTAGTTTTACACTCTTTGAGCTAATGTATGGTAAAACAATAGCTCATCCAATTGAGTTTGAATATAAAACATTAAGGACAGCAGTAGAACTACAAATGGACCTAATAGAAGCTCAAAAGGATAGGTTGCATAATTTAAATGGATTGGATGAGATTGGGATGAGATTGGGATGGAATAAATCCATCACATTGAGATAGTACAACAACGAAGGATGAAGTGGCATGACCAATATATCAAAACAAAGGAGTTTAATGTAGGGGACTGAGCATGATTAAATGATTCAAGATACAAAGAATTCAAATGGAAACTCCAATCTAGGTGGTTGGAACCCCATGAAATTATTCAAGCCTATCCTAATGGGGAAGTTAAGTTGCACATTATTCATGTAGTTAGATTCTCTCTTCTAGTTAATGGTCACAGATTAAAATTGTACAAGAAACCAACGTAGAAATATGATTTTATTTTCTCCCTATTTTAACAATATGGTGCTCACAGTGATCTCGATATAGGTCTGGAAACATAATGTGATATTTCAATAGGAGGTGATATAATAGGCTCTTTAAATGACTCAGTGATTGAGCTACATAGCTCAATCCCTAAAAATAGGAGATTAATTTCTCATTTTATCTCACAAGCATACACAACATAGTTATAGTGATGCTTATATTTTCTCTAGAGGGACCTATTTTTATTTACACATTCTGAGAGGGTCCCGATGCCATAGGGACCTATATCATAATAGTTGTTAATATTTAAAATGGGTCTTGTTACTGCATGTACCCATAGCACCATCTAGCAGAAGAAAATAAAAATTCGAATCACTAGTGCTATATTAACTATAATTTCATGCAAATTCACTTCAAAATACTCACATGCAATATCTGTCTCTTCACAATAAGTACTCACAACATCATTTTATAATTTCTAGCTGCCAATTCAATATTCAAATGTTTGAGTTGTCACATCCCCAGCTACTATCCATCTAATTCATCCCATAAATTTTCATTCACCACCTCATAGTTCATTATCTTTTAGTTATTTTTCATCACATCAAATCAAAATCAAGATACATTCTTTTCAGTTTACATGCACAATGCTTAGTTATCTCTTTCGACTAGTACTCAAGGTATGCTATCATAAGTACCATAGTTTTCTTTAAAATTTCATTTTCTTTCATATTAATTCATGCTTGCAAACTACTCATACCATTAATTTCCATTATTTATAATTTTACCACTTCCCAATCACAATGTGAAGGGAGGTCACTACAACAATAAAGTTTGAGGGGAGGGTAGAACTCAGCCAATTTTTTTTAAAATTGGCCACCCCAATCAAATGCAATAGATAGATGTGACATGCAAAACATCCTAAAAATTATACCTACTTTTTACTGATATTTCCAATTGCCAAATTTCTAGTCCTAAGAAAATTTCCACTCCTGAGAACTTGAGCTAAGTCTAAACCAGAGTGAGCTCAAAAAAAGAAGACACTAGGAAAGGGAGTCATAGTAATGGTATGACACTAAAATTATATAAGGAAACAATAGGAAAGAGAAGGGTTTTGAAGGTGGTGGAGTGAATTGAGCTAAATTTTCAAGACTGAATTAAACACTTTGAGTAGAGAAGAGTAAGTCATAATGGGAGGTGATGTCATCAAAATGGATTCGTTGGCTCATAAAAAAATTATTGAAGATGCAATGGTTCTACCTATATTTACCAGGGTCATCTAGCTTGATTACTTTCTAAAACTATAAGAATATAATGATGATATTACAAGAAGGTTTGTAGCTACACTTGAGTATGATGAAGAAATGGTGAAGGGACTATCAGTGGATGCATCTAAGGTCACCATATCACAAGTTACTGGGTTACCTAAATCTAGGGAAAAGTTTCTAGCACATGTAGATGCATTTGCATCTAGGGAGGAATTATGTGAATTAGGAGAGGATTTGGACTCATCGTCACAAGGTACAAAGAGAATCTCTTCCTTGGTTATGGGATAATTTTGCTTCCTATGTGCTTAAATATCTCACCTATGATGGTAGGAAACATATCTTGTATACAATACATTTTAAATTACTTATTCACCTTTGAAACAATAAGTTGGTAAATGTGCCAAACTATTTTTTATAATTTGTTGAAAAGGATGGCATTAGAGTATCAAAGAAACCAAAGTGGCACTTCGCTATCACTTTTTTTTTGTTTCTTTACTGGTAAAAATATTTTTTGAGGATTCAATACCCATAAGTAGATTGGGAATATTTTAAGAAGTGTAGATATTAACAGTTTTTTGGATGTACTTGTGGTACCTACGAATGTAGAATCACAAGATGAACCTATAAGAGAAAGCCCTCATGTCTCACCTATGGCTTCACCTTTCCATCACCAAGGTGAGCATGAGAAACATAATGAGCTAGAGTCTAGGTCATCTGTAATTGAGGAAATTCCATCTTCTTCAAAAACACAAAGACCCATGAGTAGGAGGAGCAGTACATCCACATCCTCCACACCTTCCAAAACAAAAGAGAAAAAGCAGGATACTCAAAATAAGAAAGACGATGTTCCAAAGAAGAAGAGGGGTGTTCAAAAGGAGAAGAAGAATGTTGAGAAGGAAACATCTACACCTAGACATTTAGGAAGATTAAAGAGACTAGGTGTAGGAGGGGAAATATAGAGAAATCTAAAGAAGGGGAAAGGAGAAAAGAACAGGAGGAAGATATCACATTAGTAGAGACAAACTCTAAAGGAAAGGGAGATATCCCTAGTAATGTAAATATACTAGTGAAAGGAAGAAATATGTGTTAATAACTTTTGATTCAGAATTAGAAGACGTGTTTATTACAAAAGAAAGCACAAAAGGAAACCCTAGATAGTTTTACCAATGAGGACTATGAAGGGGGAGGTAATGAGTAGTTTTTGGATATAGAGGAGATGTATATAAAGGAAAGAGATGTTAAGAATGATCTCCAAGAAGCCTTGGACATAATTAAAAACTTGGAAGAGTTAAAGTACAAAGATATGAACAAAATGACAAGGAGGATGCAAGGGCTATGTTGTATGACCAGGATGTGCCACACTACTTATGGGAAGAGGCATGCAATACAATAGTATACATACAAAATAAGGTTCCACATAAGGTATTAGGAAAGATGACACTAGAGGATGCATTCTTAGGGAAGAAGCCAAATGTCAGCCACTTCAAGATATTTGGGAGTTTGGCATATTGTCACATTCCAAGGCCTACATGTTCCAAGTTAGATCATATTATAGAGAGAGGGTACTTTGATGGGTATAGTGAAACCTCAAAGGCATATCCAATATTTATTCTAGGGGCTAGGAGGATTATAGTTAGGCATGATGTCAAGTTCATGGAGGACAAAGCATTTAGGAGGTCTAGATATTTTCTAGTAGATGATTAGAGTGAGCAACCAGTAAAAGCTCCAAGGATTTTGCAATCGTATCAGGGGCAGCGAAGCTCAAGTACAATTACTAGTACAAGCACAGGCTTAGGTACTAAGATTTCACAGAGTATGGAGTAACATATGCAACAGATCCAAGAGATGCATCAGGGAGACATGTAGGTTGATACTTCATCCTCTACAATTGGTAGCAGGAACCAACAAACACATAGGGATACTCAGGAGTTTGTGGGAGCTCCTAGGATGAGTAGTAGACAACGTTGAAAACCATCTAGGTATAATGACTATATGGCATTAGTTAGTTAGTTGGTAGATACTAAGCCTTCCATCTATCAGGAGGCTCCATAATAGTAGGTGTGGCAAGATGCAATGGTGGAGGAATATACCTCAATAGTGCAAAAAGATGTATGGGAGGTTGTGCCCAGACCAACAAATAGTGCAATGGTTGGATCACACTGGATCTATAAGATCAAGCATAGTATAGATGCTAGCATCAAGAAATATAAGGAAAGGTCTATGGCCAAGGGGTTCTCTAAAAAGGAGGGAATAGACTATGAGGAGACATTCACTCCAGTGGCCAGGTATACTTCAATATGAGTCGTGATCTCACTTGCAGCACAGATAGGATGGCAGATCCATTAGATGGATGTCAAGAGAGCATTTCTTAATAGTGAATTGAAGGAGGAGGTATACATAGAACAACCAAAGGGATTTGTAGCACACAACAAAAAAACCCACGTGTGCAGATTGAAGAGAGCTTTGTACGAACTCAAGCAAGCTCCCAAGGCATGGTATGAGCTCATTGATAAATACTTGTAGGGAATGGGATTTATGAAGAGTGAAGTGGATACTAACCTATACTACTTGGTGGTTGGGGGTGAGATTCTCATTCTTGTTCTATATGTGGATGACTTGTTTTTAATAGGCTCACTAAGGCTCATAAGGGAGTGCAAGAGGGACCTTGTAGTAGAGTTCAAGATGAAGGATTTGGGGCTTATGCACTACTTTCTAGGAATATAAGTATGGAAAATAGATGGAGAGATTTTCCTTGGACAAGGGAAATACTACATTGAAATCTTGAGGAGGTTTGAGATGGAAGATTATAGAGCCATTTATACTCCTATGATCACAAATTGGAAGAAGGTAGACTCATCCAGGAAGAAGTATGTAGACCCCACCTTATACAGGCAGCTGATTGGATTTGTCATGTATTTGGTCAACACCAGGCCAAATATATCCTTTGTAATAAACTCTCTTAGTCAATTCATGGTTGAGCCGAAGAGAGTGCATTGGATAGGAGAAAAGCATGTGTTGCGGTATTTGCATGTTATAATCGAGTATGGGATTAGATATGCTTGAGGTGATGGTATTAGGATGATAGGCTATACTGACGTAGATTGAGTAGGTAGTACAACGGAAAGGAAAAGCACTTCAAAGTGTAGCATCAGTTTGGGATCAGGAGTTGTCTCTTGGTACAACAGGAAGTAGAAGTCTATGTATTTGAGTTTTGCAGAGGCAGAATACATAGCAACTAGCATGGTGCCGTGTGAGGCAATATGGCTTCACAATTTGTTGGTGGCCTTGTTTAGTTAGAAGGTTGAGACTACGGTGATACACTGGGACAATTAGAGTTGCATCAAATTGTTTGAGAATCTGATGTTTCATGATAGGTCTAAACATATAGATATCAGGTATCACTTCATTAGGTATTATGTACAACAAGGGATTGTTTAGCTATAGTATATACCTACAAATCAGCAGGTAGCAAACATTTTGACAAAGGCATTGGGGAAGGAAAAATTCATCTTCTTTAGAGATAATTTGAGTGTCATGCAAAACACCTTCCTCGCTTAGAGGGAGTGTTAATTTTTGTAGCCTGGACAAGTGTCTCCATACCCAAGAAATTTAATTAATTAATTAATTTTTTTGGAGACTTCTAGAAAGGATTTACTTGTCTAAATAACTATTTAATTAATTAATTGATTCCTCTAGAGACTTCTAGAATCCAGTTAGTTAGGGTTTGTTAGAGTCTAATTAATCTTAGCCATTAATTGAGATTAAATCATGGCCATTGGTTTTTCAATGAGAATAGTATAAAAGGGGATCAATGAGCATTTGGAGAACATACACTTGACAAAGACTTGCAGTGATAGCAAGTAGATTTGCAGTGTTAGAAAATAGTCTTGCAATGATAGCGAGGGTGCAGTGATAGCATTGGGGATAGCAGAAGAGGAATTTTAGAAGGAGAAATTGAGGGAAGAATTTACGAAGAAGAATATTGTCGGAGCTCTACCAATAAGAGGCAAGCAATTTGTGTCTCTTAATTTTCTAAAGTTTAATAAAATTCCTCATTTGCAGCATTGGTTTTCCTTTTGGGGTTTCTCCAAGGATAATTTGTCCAAAAATATTGTGTTCATTATTTTGCATGTTTTCTTCTCTATTCCTATGGTTTTATTTGTGAAGTTGCAGTTGTGTTACTTTTCAATATTTGTTGTGAATTAATTTTTGGCAGTCAAATAATACATATAGATAGGAGATTAATAATCAATAACTACAATAGAATTTTCACAATATTTTCCTCTTTATTTTTACTAAATGTAGGTTATCAACACAAAATACTAAGCTCATTACCATATCAAGGAAAAATAGTTAAAATTACTAAAATTAAAAAAAAAAACATAATGCACTAGATAAAAGAATCTATATCAAGATAGTATAATTTTTTTCTATTTTAGATAAATAGATAATATGAAAGTTGGCATCAAATGTAAAGAACTATGTTTTAGTATGCACACATTTTAATATTTATTTAAAAATATATATTTATTAGAATTGGAATAAAATATATCCATGCACTAAAGTTTCAAGTTATAAACACAAAAAATATTGAAGGAAAAAAAAAATTACTATATAAAGATTGGCATCTCATCAAACTTCATGATTTTTTCAATAACTAAATTATAGTGTTAATTTATTAAAAAAATATATTCAAATAATTTTTTAGTTTTTTTTTAAATACATGCATAAAATATACTAAAAAATAAATATTTTTTAGTTTACATCATTTCAAAATTCAAAACATATATGTCACTTTTTAGTAGTACAAGTTTAAAAGTTGGATTAGTGTTGGTCGTTTCCTTTAAAAAGTGTTGCACAACTTTGTGTTTTTACCCTTTTATTTTTTAGGGTATTTGGAACCTTTTCTCCAATGTGACCAAGTTTTTGGTGCCATAACATATTTTTCTATGTAGGTAACTTTGATTCAAAAGACAAAGCACCCTTGGGTACCTAGATGCCATGACCATCTATTGAAGATGAAACCCTCACCTATTCCATAGACTTGCTTTTCATAGAAGTAATATTGCACTCAATGGTGCATGCATCAAGCTTATTCAATGTGCCATATCTAACACCTCTATCAATCACCATAGCACCTCTTACCATCTTCCATCCTACATTCCAAAATTCTACCTATGCACCTGTATCTATTAGTTTTCTCCCAAATAACACATTTCACACTAATTCAAGGATGTGCAACACACCATTGATCCTTTATATTCTACCATTATGAAACATAATTCTAACTTTACCATGGCCAACAATATTTAAATAAGAATCATCACCCAATTTCACTTTACCTCCATCATATTCTTGATATTCAAAAAATAAATCTCTATTAAAGGTCATCCACCTGATTCAATTAACCACGCATCATTACTTGCACGAGTTTCCAAAGATACAATGAATGCATCACTATCTTCCTTCTCAGGCTCAGAATCAAAATGAAAGTTCTCATTTTTCTTCTTCTTTTCTTCTTTGCAGTCCTTATGTACATGTCTAGGTTTACTAAAATTTGAACAAATAACTTTTTACTTTCAAAGAGATTTAGATCTCCCCTTGGACTTGGATTTTTCATTCTTCTCATTCTTCTTTCCTTTTTCCTTAGGTCTTCCACAAACATTTTGGGCCTCCTTAGTATTGATGGATACCTTTGTCCTCATCTTGTTAGAAAGAAAATAACCCACCATATCTTTAGTCTTCAAAATAATAGAAGTGCTCCTAATAGCCATAATAGGAGAATCCCATGAATCAGGAAAAAAGAAGAAGCAATATTTGACATTTATCCTCCTCATCCATTTTGACACAACCTAATTTCAATTGAGCCACCAACATATTGAATGCTTCCAAATGGTTTTTGATTCATCCACCCTCTTCCATTCTCAAAGAATATAATTTATTCCTCAAGAAAATCCTATTTACTAAAGATTTGGCTTGATACATCTCTCCAAGTTTCTTCCATCATTTCTCTATGGAGGTCTCTTTATGGACATTGATTAAAATAGAGTCTTTCAAGAACAATATAATTAGACCCTTGACTTTATGGTCCATAACATCATATTAAGTAGCCAAAGTAGGATCTATAGGCCTTGAAACTTTCTCATCAACAATATCACAAAGATCTTGATCTATTAATAGATCCTCTATCTCTAGCTTCCACATTTCAAAATTATTTCTTGAAAATTTATCCACCTATATTCTCCCTAATGAACTTACCATTTGAATGTTCCTACATGAAGATCAAAAAGTGTCTTTACACAAGATCTGACTCAAATCTAGATTAGTTCATAAAACCCAAGAACCCACAATTGAAAGCAAAGGTGATCAGGCTTTGATACCACTTGTAAGGAAGCTAAGGTAGTTGAACAACTTCTTACATTAATCTTGAGAGGAGAATAATACAAAACTTTATAGATATTTTCAACAGTTACAAAAATATAAACAAAAATAAACATAAGTATCATGCATACCACCTATGAGGTAGATTGACAAGTGCCCCATGGAGTGGCACAAAATAGTAGACAAGTTTCCTATAGGTTACAACCTTAGGATCACTTGAAGTGTGCAAACCAACAACCTCTATGAAAAAGTCATCAACCTTGTGTACCAAGTGTTGAGTGACCTTTGAGGTGAGATGGGAAGAATTCCAACCTAAAGAAGGTGTGTGCATGAGGTTAACCAAATAACTTGGTAACCTCTAGAGGTTTGGATGTTCTACATTTGGTTAGACAATATGTTATCTAGCCTCATCAACCTAATTACACTAACTATAGTGAATAGATTAATTATTCACACTAACAAATAGTACCCATGTGACTTATTTTGAGATATATGTGCTTGTAGATGTGTGAAATAAGTGATTTGAGATTTTGGGTTGGATGCTCAAAATGGTGAAGTTATGGAAGTATGGTAGTTGTATTGAAAATATATTATTTGTTTAAATTCCTAACAATTGAGTTTACTCACTCCCCCTTTATGTGGTTATTAAGAAAACCCTTGTGGAGGTATTTCTTTGTGGTTATGGTGCATTATGTTGAGTACTTTTTTGTTTGTATACTACTATAATATTTTGTGTGAGATTTGTGATCCTTGATGTCCCTATTTCACCTAGTTTCCATTGTTATCTCCCCAAGCTTGGGATGGAAAACTTACTATCCTATGACTATTAGCAGAGCTCCCATTATCATGTAAAAATGTTTTTTTTGTGGTTTTGTGTGGGTCTAAAGACCATGCAAAAAAATTAGTGGATGAATTATTATAGTTTCCCACCCCACTACTATTGTATATTCATTATTGTCTATTTGTAACCTCCTAATAGAGAGACGTTACATATAAAAATCATGGTACATAAAATTGTGTATGTTATAAATAGACTTATTGAGAGTAACACAATTTTGTAACTGATTCTAACTTTATATTGGTATATTGTTGAAGACTGCCCCTTATGAAACCACCAAATTTAATTAAAATTGTAAAATAACCTCCCCATATATATAAATCTATTTTATTATAATTGGCACAAGATGGAAAACTAAATCATCAATTTATAACACACAATAGTTACAATTTTTTAAAACTAGGCTAGATCCTTGTCAAAAAATTAAATTAATGTTAAACGATCTAGGATGTAGTGAACATGATTGCTATAAGTACAGTTAGAAGAAATGACGCAAATCCATTAGGAGCATAACATTTCATTTCCTTCCAATTCATCTTCTTCCCCTTCTTCTTCTTCACAACTCTCATCATCCACACATTTAGGATCATAAGGTATTTCCAAAGGAAGTGATAAGATAAAAGGTAAATCCATTATTGGCACTATAGTTGATGAGTCTATTGGATAAATTCTTGACCGTAGAGCTTCCAATCACATGGCATGTTCAAAAAATAAATTATTGTCATTTGATCCTTCCTTTACAACTAAGCTATTTATGGCTATTAGTACTTACATTGTTATTTGTGCAAAAAGAGATGTTCAAATGGGTACTAGGATCTTTAATGATGTCCTATATATTTGTGATCTTTCAAACAGTATTATTTATGTATATAAAATAACACATAGTTGTACAAGGAAGGAAATTTAGTTTACTTCAAATTCATTGTTCATTTGATATATTCATCATAAATATTTTGGTGTAGTTGGTAAGGATGATCATTCCAATGTTTATGTCTTTTCACATTTTACTTGTACTCTTGATGAAGTCTACTCTAAGTTTGATACGTGTGCATCGAGTGTAGATAGTTCATTAGAGGTTTATATTTGTCACTTCATCCTTTTGAGATAAGGTTCCATCTTCTCCCACTTCTTCATATTTCAATGTCACCATGTCTTCTAGTACTCCAATCTAGTAGGATGATCTTTGTCTTTAAATTTGGCTTTATCGAATGCTTACTTGACATGCATAAGTTATTTTTTTTTCATTCTCATATTGCATATTTTGAGGACACATTTTAGGATTTATCTATCCTATTTGATGTTATTGTCACAAAAAAATGTGTCTCATCATTATTACCTTTGGAGATTGTTCTTGAGTTTCCACATAGTCTTGATGTGTTCTCTTTGATTGGGATAACACCTAATTTCTTTGATACATAATCTAGAATGGGGAAACTTGACCCATCTTTAGAGACATGCCTTATGATGTTTCTTCCCTCATCTCCCTTCATGGACTTAAAGTTATTGTAGCAATTAGACATGTTTCTTAACAAGGGGAGACATGTTGCCTATAGGAATTTGATTATCTTTTGTCTTTAAGAATTCTTCATTGGCTTTGGAGATATTTCATTATGGGGAGATATATATTCTCTATCATTCTCTCCTATGGGTAGATATATATTGTATATTTATGATAGATGTAATCCTTTGGGGTATTTTTAGATTCTTCATTCATCACTCATTTCATCATTTGTTCATGCTAGTTTTCATGATTTTTCTCTTTTGGAGAGGGTATTTTCATAATGTGATTTTTCCTTTTTTGAATTTGTAAGAGATCATTTTTAAGTGGGTGCTTAATATGTCCTTATAGCTAGGACCCATGTTTGGGTGGAAATGTAGCACTATGTCTCACTTTTGGGATAATGAAATTTTCATGGGTGGATGGAAGTTTTTAAAATGCACCTCCAAGAAAAGTAAAATATTCACTTGAAGGACCTTCAAGAAAATGTATATCACTTTATACCTTTGATTGAAACCATACCATCGATTGAAGGAAAAACCTTAAAACAATATTCTTTAACACAGTGACCTTCAATTGAAGGTTTGTGCTAGGATTTGAATGAAGGGGTCAAACATGACAACTTTTTCTTCTCCACCAAAATTTCCTTAAAAAAATTAGTTTCAAATCCATAGCTAGACCTTCAAATGAACTTAACTTGACAAGATATTTGCAAGATCATAGCCCCCGAAATGAGTGTTCCAACAAGTATAATTTTGATATGTTATCATTTTATCATGTGTTTAATTTTCACCTTTTAGTGAACATGGTTTTTTCTCTAAACATCAAGTTATTCATTCTATAGAGGTGGAAAAATAGTAAACCATTATAAAGAAAATAAGAAATACCCTTTCCATAGGTATTAATGTCCCTATTTCAACAAAAAAAAATGGACCGATATATACAAAAAAATTTATGTTAGATGACACACATGTGTCTCCAAATTATAGTTACAATGACTTCATAAATTAACTAAAAACAATATATGTAATAAATAATTATGAAAAAATATCTTTGCCCTAGATATTGATGCTTTTGAAAGAGGAAAAAATGGGTTTTAAAGGGACCTAAAACCACAAAGTTTACAAACAAAAGAAAAGATCTTCAAAGACCCCATAAACAGAGAGGATGTAGAGAAGACAAAAAAATGAAAAAGCCACAACCACCAAAAAAGCCAGCAAGGGCCATAGGAAAGACCCAAAAAGACTAGACAAAATGCCAGCAGCGACTAAACTTGGGACTTTAACTTTTCCGCAGTCTCAGCTTCCATGTCATTCATTTCCTGAAACCCCCTCTTTAAGATTTGGACCATCTGGGTAGTAGGAGGTACTTTCCTCTTAAGGTTGGCATGGGTCCTTTTCAATATTTTGTTCTCCTCGTTCTTGCTTTTATCCTTGTCCTCTTCTAGATCAACAACCAACAAGCCCTGTTGCAACTTTTCCAACTTTTCAGACATTGTATTGAGGATAATGGCATTGTGCCTTGCCATTCTATGGTTTTGTTCCACAACATTTTTCATGTTATTTTTTATTTTAACAATTTCAACTTTGAGAGTCTTATACTTGTCCTCAATGTCATCATCTCTTGTTCTAGTATTTTTCTTTCTCATTTTCCTTCTTCATTGCTAAGAGCAGACAACTTCAATTCACGTTCCTCCAACTTGCTATTTAGAACCCTATTTTTGATATTAAGATCATTAATTTCTTGATAGGCCCATTTCATAACCCTAAAAATATCACCAATGCCACTTCTACCAGAGGCAAGAATATCTCCAGACTAATCCCAATCTTAAATGAGGTTAAAATCATCCGAGTTAGGGCAGCTGGAAAATCTGGTACCATCATCTCTGAAAGAGGCAGGAGGGGTAGAGACAAAGTTTTTGCTAGCTTTAGGGTTCTTAGTTTTTTCCTCCAAAGAGTCCAAAAATTAGGAAACCAACATATTAGTAGGGGAACCCTTGAGAGCGGGATTCTTTAAGGGAATCGAGCAATTGGGGTAGATCTCAGGGTTAGCCTTTGTGAGCTGAGGTTTACAAATCTGGGTTTTCTTACCAAATAGAATAGGGGACGGGTGGGCTTCAACAATTCTCTCTGGGTTAGGCTTAGAATGATTCTCTGAACCACCACTAGTCGTATCATAGTCCTTAGACGCAGTGGAGAGAACTGGTTCAGATAAAGCTGGCAGGCTTTGATAATGTTCATATATTAACCTAATAAAACCAGGATGAACAACAGGTATCTCTTGGGATTTTTCTTGTGGTCCTCAAGGCAATTGCTCAACGAATAGAACAAATTATGAGGTAGAGAAATTTTTACCTTATGGTGGAAGTGCTTAGCGATTGAAAAATGATGACCACAAACTCTGGTGAATCTTTCATCCAAGGTAATATACTCCATTATGACATGAAGCACCTTTCGCCAAAGCACCTTGATGGTGTCAATTTCAAAATAGTTGTTGGAAATTTTGACCAGTTTCATTTTCTTCTTTTCTTTCTTAGGGAATTTGATTACCGCCTCATCTAAAAACCTTCTATCATGATAAAACTTCATGCCCTCAATGGACATTCCAGTCACCTCTCCTATAATTTTCTCATCCAGTTTCACCTTTCTCCCAAAGAGGATTATTTCTCCATTGTTCCAATTCTTCTCAAAATAGTCAGTAGCCATAGGATCAGGCTCATGAAGTTTTTCTAGGAATGGAACCAAACCACCTCTCACATGTTTCCAGACCTTAGCATTCCTCGTGTGTACTTCATAGCTTTTTGGCTCGATTTTTTTCCTATTCCCCCCGTTTTCATATGCACATCACTGTAAACTCTACCAGCATCAAAAACCTATTGCAAATTTATGCAGCCATTCCAATGAACCCACAAAGTGTGCCACTTTTTCTTACTAGCTAAGTTATTTGACACATCCCCATCAAATCTCTTGATATCAATGTACTTAGCTTGTTTCCCTATCATCATAAAAGACATTTTCCTCTTCCCCATGCATAACATCATAATCTAATAAGTCCTTGACTTCAGCTCCCAAGTCCCTAAAATTTTTCCACGTGTTCAATCCTTTCCTCTTAACCCCCTCATTCACAAAGTAATCTACCACACTATTAGCTTCCCTGTAGACGTGTGATACTTTAACTTTATCACACTTGTCTAGAATAGATTTTTCTTCATCAATCCAATTCTTTATAGACCAGGAGGGGGGGTCCTACCTAGGATACAATCAATGATTTTTTTGGAGTCCCCTTCAAGCCATAAATATTTTACATTCAGATTATGTGCTAAATTTAAAACTTGAAAATCTCCTATAGCCTTTGCCACATGGTTGGTTTGATGACCTAGGAAAATGGCCACATCCACCATAATGTTACCAGTTGAGTCCCTTAACACACCTCCACTTCTGACCATCCCCATATTTCCCTTTGCAGCACCATCAAAGTTGGCTTTAGTCCAGCCATTTGGAGGAAAGGTCCAACACACACCCTTCCTGCTTTTCTTAGCTAGCTTGGATGTCTTAGAAACATCCATTTTAATATTCCAATACTTGGCTATCATTAGATCATAGGGAGTACACACCACAGCTTCAAGGATTAGATCTTTTTGGGGAATAACATTGAAGTTTTCCTTTATAAGCCTTTTTTTTTCCAAAACAATGGTCTCTGACATCTCCTTATCCCTGAAAAGTCTGTTATAATTACATTCTTTCCACACTCCCCAAACAGAAAAAGGGAAAATAAAATCCCATAACCTTTGAATGAAAGGATTTTGAGATGGAGCATTCCATTGTGAAAAAATATCTTCAATGGATAGGGGAACACCCAAGAAATATTCCAGAGGGATAAAAAATTTCCCCAAATTGTAAAAACAAACAAACAATGGAGAAATAAGTGGTTTGTTGACTTCGCCTCGCACTTGCAAAGGTAACATATGATGGGGATTTGAAATCCCTATTTGAAAATATTATCCACCATTAGAACCTTATTTTTAAGCAGAATCTAGAAGAAGATGTTGACTTTAGGAGTCAAGTGTTTAATCCATACTTTAGACTAGAAAGGAGGGGGGGCTTGAGAAAGGGATAGTAGAGAAACAACTGAAGAAACATAGTAGTTATCTAAAGGGTTGTCCATCTAGACAAGATTATCATCTAGTTGTCTCAATCTAATAGCCCTGAAGGAAGATTGAAGTTGAGCCAACTCCTGACTAACCACACACAAATCCACCCAGTCTCCTTCATTCCAATAAACTTTAACATACTCTCCAAAAGCTGCTTTGCAAAACTTAGCCCATCTATTGATTCTTTCAATTCTGATTAGGGGGTCCTTAAAAACCAATATGTCTTCCTAGAACCTAGCTTTATTGCCGCTTCTAATGTGCCATCCTACCCCAGATTCCATGATCTTTCTACTAGCAATCATATCATTCCATCAAGTTGTACCATGAGGTAGAATAGGAGAATCCAACAAAGCCTTGAGGGACACACAAGTGGTCATATATTTACTTCTTAAAATATCTTTCCATTCTCCAATAGACAAGAAGGATCTCCATATTTTTTTAGAAAGATTAGTCTTATTAATCATTCTGATTTTTCTAAGACCTAAACCCCCCAAGGTCTTCGGTCTACAAACCAAATCCCATCCTATAAGAGGCATCCTCTTTCTCTCCTCCACACCAGACTAAAGGAATATTTTTTGGATCTTTTCAATGGCCTCCGCATATTTAGCAGGAATTTTGAAAAGGCTTAAAGCATAAACTAGGAGATTCTGAAGAGAAGCTTTGAGAAGTTGAATTTTTCCAACTTGGCTCAAAAGAGCTCCTTTCCATCTTGCCAACTTCTTACTGAACCTATCAACCAGTGAACACCAAAAGGATTCTGAAGGTTTAAGACATAACAATAGTCTAAGATAAGTAGAGGGTAAGGATTCCACTCTACAACCAAGGATTCTTGCAATCTTGACCTGTCTATGCTCAGGGGTATTAAAGAAGAAAAGGGAGCTTTTATGTTTGTTGACCATCTACCCAGTCGCCTTCTCATACATGTCTAAATTTTTTTTCAAAGTCTTAGCCTCAGTCACCATAGATCTTCCCATCAACATAGTGTAATCAAAAAATGTTGGTGAGAACAAATCAAATTGGTAGATGAAGAACTAAGACCAGCAAGAGACCTTTGTTCAATCAAACTTTTAATATTCCTTCACAGGCTCTCAGCCATGATTGTGGACATAATAGGAGAGATGGGATCACCCTGTCTTAGGCCTCTTGAATTTTGAAAGAATCTAGAAGGAGACCCATTCACAATAATAGAGGTGGAGATGGTAGTAACCAATTGAATGACTCAACTGCTAAAACCCAACACCCTAAGAATTTTAAATAAAAGGTCCCATTCAACACGGTCATAAGATTTGGATATATCCAGCTTAAGAAGAAACCCTTTAATTTTAGATTCCACAAGTGAATGGATATTCTCATGGACAATAATTATAGAGTCTAAGATTTTCCTTCTAGGTACAAAACCATTATGTTGAGGGGATATCAACGAAGGACGAATAGTAAATATCCTTGAAGTCAAAACCTTTGATATGATTTTATAGAAAGAGTTGCAAAGACTAATAGGTCTAGGTGATCCCACAATAGTGGTTTACAATTTTTGGCCAAACTGGACACTAAAATTATTTTTTAAAACTAAATCTTCACATTTGGGCACCTATAGTAGCTAAACTATGAAGAATTTGAAGATGATGCAAACTAGAGTCTCATCACATTTTGTTTGTAGATTCTAAAATAATTTTTTCAAAATTTTTGGAATCAAATTCCACTTCTTTTTCCATCTCCCACAAAAATTGGTTTTTTTCACAAAAACAACATTTTTAAAAAGTGGGGCACACTGTATAATGCATACCTTTTTTTCCATGAAGGATAAAATTATAATTCTTTCAAATTTAGATTCTAACCTGATATCTAGTGCTTCCACTTGGTTAGATATTTTTTATTGAATATTTTTTCTTTAATCAAGTTTCAAAGTCAAACCAATTACAATTCGATAGTGCGACGTAGATAACGCATAACTTTTTTGTATATATCGAAATTGAATTTTTTCCTATTGGATCAAGGACTTCAATATCTAGTGCACTCATTTTTATTTTTTTGATAATCTGCTATTTTTCCACATGTGTAGAATAGAGACCTTCATTTTTGATGAAAAACCTCATTTTTAATAAAACTAAATAATATAATAAAATGAAAATATTAAAACTATATTCGTTGGATAGCTCGTCTGAGGAGTACCTAATTCCAGTTGGGTTTGTGAATATCCCTCCATTTTCATCCTCAAACTGAGCTCTGAAGTGCCAAAATTCAAGTTTTTTTCTGTCTTAGGGAGGATGAGGAAAAAAGGGGGTTCGAACGAACCCCTAGGGGTTTACTCGAACCAAGGTTCATTCGAAGCTCCCTTCTATAAAGGTTTTGATGGCTTTTTTTGGTAGGAAAGTATTAAGAGGGTTCGGCTGAACCTAGGTTCTACCGAACCCCTAATTGGTTCAATCAAACCAATAGGTTTGTGCGAACCCATCTAAATGCCTCAAACTCCATAGCCCTGGGTTTCTTGGGAACAAGGACCACAAAAGTAAAATTTAATTCCTTAAAAAGACTTTTGGACCCAAAGAATTCCTTAATAGCATTCACAACATCCTTTTTAACAATTTCCCAAAACCATTGAAAAAAGAACATAGGAAACCCATTAGGGGCAAGAGCCTTATTTCCTTCAAAAGAAAAGATAGCTTTCATAATTTGATCCTTAGAGGGAATGGAAGCAAGCTTATGATTATCTTCCATCCCAAAAACCTTAGGGATATCCTCTAACATAAAATCTTGGTCATTATGGTTGACTTCCCCATTCCCTGAGAGAAGGTTGTTAAAGAAGAGGACAACTTGCTTTTTGATGTCTTCCTCTTCCTCATATCTCATGCCATTAACTTGTATGTGACAAATTGTATTGGAAACCTTATTTTATGAGGCAGACAGATGTAAGTACCTAGTGTTTCTATCTCCATCTAAGAGCCACAACACCCTAGATCTCTACCTCCAGAACTCCTTTTTAGCTATAATATCATGCAGTTTCACCAACAGCTCATTTTCTTTTGCCCTATTATTTTCAATGTATCCTTCCCTCTGAATTTTATCCTGAATCTTCACAAGCTCCTTTTGAAGTTTAGATTTAATGCCAAAGATGTTTCTAAAGGACTCTTTTTTCTAGCTTCTTAATTTGTGTTTGACTTCCCTCAATTTTTTAGCAATTTTGAACATAGCAGTACATGGAACATCAATATTCCACAATTTCCTAATTTTATCAAAAATATGGGGGTGGGACAACCACATTCTTTCAAATCTAAAGGGAGAGTTCTTCTTCACCTTTATAGGGTCCGCCAAAAAAATTATAGGAAAGTGATCAGACCCCACTCTAGAAAGAGCTTTAAGAGAACAATAGTATTTTATAAGCCACTAATCAGAAATTAAAGTTCTATCTAACCTTACGTGAATCAACTCCTTACCGATTCTTCTATTCAACCAAGTATACATGGCTCCTTGTAAATCAATATCAATCAATTCATTGTTGTTGATGAATTCCAAAAGAGTAGATTTACTCTCTTGCTTCACTTGAGATTCTCCAAATTTCTCTTCATTTAGAAGGGGTGTGTTAAAGTCACCCATTACAACCTAGTGGTCATTATCAAAGATCCTACGGAAAGTAGAGAGCTCATTCTAGAAAGATTTTATTGCTCCTTTCCCATTAGGAGCATAGATATTCAACTGAATCCAACTAAAATTGTCTTTGATATGTGTGAATTTAGTAAACCCATGATTAGTGCTCTCTAGAAAAGGTTCCCCTTTAATAAATTTTTGGTTCCAAAGAGTAGTAATTCATCCTGATGCACCATCTAAACTATTTCCTTGGATTCCATAGTTCTAAAACATTTTAATCTTCTCCACCCTATCTTTGGACATTTTAATTTATTGGATGAGAAGAATATCAAGTTTATGATCCCTAACAAAATTTTGCAAAACATCCCTCTTATGAAGGCTATTAAGCCCTCTAATATTCCAAGACATAATCTTCATATCTTACCAGGGGATTGGAGAATCTCCAGAGTGGTATTTTGAACACCATCTACTATGTCCTGAAAGCTTTCATGCTCTCTTTGCCATTTACCCGACCTTCTTCCTTGGCTTAAACTTAGTAGCACCACAATCTGCCTTTGCTCTTGTTTTGGTAACAACTCCACTTGGAGTATTATGATGTTTTCTTCTCTCCTTATTTTTCTTTGATTGAGAGAGGACTTATTCCCAGTCAGTATCTTCTTGACTCTCCAACTCTCTCCCATATTCTCATTCCTTATCATACATTCTTCTTTGCTCCTAGGGGAGAGTATCCATTTGGCCATTCCTGAGTTGGTTCAAATTGTAACTTGAAAGTTTTGTATTCTGGTTCAGATTCTCAAAGGTGTCCTTGACAAAATATGGAGTAGTTTTTTCCTAGATTTTAGGAGGGTCAATCAGATGGAAACATTCTACAGAAGTAGTAGTTAGGATAGGAATGCCAATATCCAGAGACAAACCCTAGATAGGAATATCCTCTAGTCCAGGATACCCATTATCTTTTCCTTCTGATAAAATATTAAGAGTGGAAGAAACAAATTCATTATCCCTCTTACCATCCCCAACATTCTCCAAGATTTCTTCTCCATCTTCCTTTGGACCAGGATTACTTTTTGCCCCTTTTCTTTTATTCTTCTGAAAATCAAAATACTTGGGTTCTATTTCACCATTGATACCAGTGGTATTCCTTTGAGCTTCATATTTTTTTCCAGATTCCTCATTAAGGGTATTGGTATTGCTTGCTTGCATTTCCCCTTCAGGTTTGTTTCTCCAAATAGTCTTAAGGTTAGACTAGAGGTTTTTTTTGTCTTTGCTAGCATTTAATGGGAATTTCTTAGCCCAATGCCCTATTTTTTTGCACTTAAAGCAAGCAAAGGGAATGGACTCAAACTCTATAGTTTTCATCCAAGTTCCCAACTTAGACTGTATATCTATTGAAGAAGGGAGGTCAATATTTTGTGAAACTCCCACACAAATTTGTGCAAACACCAACTGCTTTCTAGCTACTGTCATAGGGTCAATAGACATAAGCTCTCCAAAAGAACTAGCAATTCCATTCAAGAAGTCCTCATTCCAATATTCTAGAGGGAGACCTGGGAGTCTAGCCCAAACTGGAACATTCTCAAAAATGGAATCAGAGAGATCTAGATGATAGTTCCATTTCTTAAGGGCTAGGGAAGATTTTCCTATGACCAAAGGTCCACCACTCCTCACAGCCAATATGTCCTCCTTGCAAGTGAACTCAAAGGAAAAGAAACCTCTAGGAAGAGCAGCCATCATAACCTTCCCATTGATTCTCCACTTATTTTTGAAAAACTACCTAACCACCTCAACATTTGGTCTAGGGCCCATAAACTTACTGACCAAAACTTTTTCCATCAAAGCAATATTATGATCAATAATCAAATCAGGCACAGAGATGGAAAACTTACCTTTCACTAGGTCAAAAAAATTATGCACCAGAGGGAAGACTGATTTTCCATTTTTTTAACACCAAACAACAAAGACCAAGGTTTGTGCTTTGCTCCTTCCCTATTAGCGAACCCTACCACTTCATTGGTATTTTCGCCTTTTTCTCCTTCAGGGGACCCCTCCAAATTTGTCTTCCCTCTTGGGTCCACTTGAATTTTTTTCTGGTGTCCTTCTCATCTGATTCATCCTTTATAGAAAAAAATTTATGTTGGATCACACAAACATTACTTTTTGAATTATTTTTTGGTAAAAGGGAATACGCATGTATATATTATATATTAAAATATTAAAGGAATTACATACAGTAAACAACCAAGCAAGGCCTTGATTTCATTATCACTGTAATACAAGAATAATGGCATATATACTCATCTTTTTCTCTTTCAACCTAAGGTCTACCCCCTACTTTCAACCTTCACCTGACAACACCATATACAAAATACAATGTACTACTATGTATAGATATATTTTCACTATGTATGTTGGACTAATTTTTATAGACATTTGAAGGCACTAATTTTGACAAGATCAAAATTTAACAAAAAAAAAATCACAATGATATACCCCATCACCTTGTAGTTTACTTCCCTTCAACAAAATTTTCATCTTGCCACTCTGAGGACACCAAATTTATTTGGACTAGGTGGGGAAGTGGGTGTAATGGAGGATTATTCTCATGAGCAAGCAGGAATGACACCTCCTAGTATTTCTCTTATATTTTGTTGTCCATGATTGAGCAAAGGAAGTTCAAATTCTTGTGTATAGCTCTATGCAAGATCATTCATTTCTTCCTTTCTAGTGCCAGTTTAAACGTAACATAAATATCCATAAAGGCCCTACGATGTTTGAGGTATTTTCAAGGGAATTGGTCCCCAATGTATCCCTTACCCTAGAACAAGTCCTATCCTTGAGCAGATTTTAGCAATTTGTTCCCACCAATAACTGACCCTTCACCACTTTGTCTCAAATCACCTCCAATTCCCCTAATGACTGAAGCAAATCCATCATGCATTTGACAAAGAGATTGAGAGCACCTATGAAGGGAAGATTACCTATCAAGTCCTTGGGCCTGTAATTTTAGAACCCAATATTGACTGCACACTTTTCTCTACCCTCTTGTAGTCTAGATTGAAAATCATGTCCAAATTTTTGTGCATTAGATAACCCTCAAAGGTCGCTCTCATGGCTTTACAAGTATATTGATTCTAAGGTTCCACAAGATTTACTCCATACTACCTATGATTGATTACAATGTTCCTTCAAGCTACAAGCCTCGACTTCATCCCAGCTTGCTCCAATCTGAGAAGTCACAAAATAATATCCTCCTTATCTTGCAAAGATTACCATTATGATACCTGCACAACACAATCATTAGTAATTTATGTGATTTGTAACATCAATCTGATGTCACATTTCACCTTCCTTAAGAAGGTTTGACAACTTCTTTCTTTTATAAGTAATTTCCTAGACAATCTCCTTTTTGCCAATCTCTCAATCCAATTTCAACGATGATTTATGAACTATTTAGTACCTTATATTGATTTTTCATACTTCCTTCTGAATTTAAAACTCATCAACGCTTGGGATTTAGAGTCTGCATTTATGTTTCCTCCGTTACACCTTCCTTACTACCATTATATTAAAACTTGAATGTCTAAGATCACCCTTTCTAGTTTAATGTTGAACAACTTGATCTAGATTCCATGATTTCCCTCAGTTTCTCATTGGTGTCAAATACCATTTTATCTAATGATACTTCTACTTCCTCCTGATCATAGGCCATATTTGGGTGAGTACAGGATCAGGGGGTCCAAAAAGTGGCTATATGACAAAGGGTTTATTGAGAAAATTGTTAGCTTTCCAAAAATATAAGATATTCCCTATTTTTAATTAAATAGATAGCTATTATTGATTTTATACATAAATTTTTGACTAAATTCCTAATTGATAGGTTGATTGAAAATATCTATAACTCTTAAACAATTTCACAGTTTTTTAATCCAAAAAATCTGGCGCATTCTATGCTTCCAATAGTATAGGATAAAAAAAATGAATTTCACAATTTTTTGACCAAGATATGGTGGTCAAACAAACAAGTTTTCATATTTTTAAAAAATATTTAAAAACAAAATCATAACTAATTATTTACTTGCAAAAACAAAAAACATATATCTAACACATCTGAGCAAGTGTCATCTACTTATATTGAAATTTTCAAAAAAAAAAAATTATTGTTTGCTTGTACTTAGGTTGGTCAGACTTACAACTGTTTTTATTTTTTTTCTTGAAAGTTTAGTACTACTACATTGAAATTTCAAATTTTCACCAAATAAATTTACTTTTCTCCAAAAAAATGAATAGTATCTTAGAAACTGTATTCAATTTTCTACAATTTTTTTCTTACATATTTTTCAATTTATGCTAATAACTTATTCAAATTTTTATGTCAAATTGCCTAACTCTATCTTTTTGAATTTTATTACCACTTAAGGGCCTAGTTTGGACCCCTATGATCCTGTACTGACCCATTTACCAAGAAATCAGCTAGTTTGTTGCCTTCTCTATAGCTATGCATGATATGTGTAGATTCAAATTTTGGTAATATGTTCCAAGCCTACTTCAAGATGTAATTTAATTTCCAATTTTGTATTTTTTCCTTGCATGTGTTGATTATTACCAATGAGCCACCCTCTATCTGAAGCCTGGGGATGTCCTTAAGACTTGCCAACTTTAGACTCTGCAGGAGACCTTGGGCTTTCACTACATTATTCATTCCTTGAGCCAGATTAATTGATTGGGCACCTATCAAGTTTCCCTTCTAGTTCCTGATTACTATCCCTACTCCTAATAACCCTGGATTTCCCTTGGAGTCCTTGTAAAAATTTAGTTTACAAAAACCTTCTAGCAGTGGTATCCATGACATAATGGTGTAGGAGCACCATGTCAATTTTGGTCAATTGATGTAAATAGGTTTCTAATGTTGAGTCTGATGTGTTAAATCACATTTTTGATGTAGGGTGATCCCACAGTAGTGGTTTACAATTTTTGGCCAAACTAGACACTTAAATTATTATTTTTAACTAAATCTTCACATTCAAGCACCTACAGCAACTAAAATTATATTCGTTGGACTACCTGATTCCAGTTGGGTTTGTGAGGATTCCTCCATTTTCATCCTCAACTTGAGCTTTGAAGTGCCAAAATTTAGGTTTTTTGTGTGCCTTAGGGAGGGGATGAAGATTTAGGGTGATTTGTACGAACCCCTAGGGGTTTGAGCAAACCCCTAGGGGTTCATTTGAACCAGGGTTTGCTCGAACCCCTTTCATATGCATTTTTTTTTGTTTCTGGTTGCAAAAATTTTAAGGGGTTCACTTGAACCCAAGTTCGGTCAAACCCCTTTTTGGTTTGGTTGAACTTCTAGGTTCGTACGAACCCCCAAAATCACTTTTTTTTTCCATGGGTTCATATTTCTCAATTTTCCTTCCTCCATCAAATTGTAAACCACTATTGTGGCTTCACCTTGTAATAAGGTCTAATTGAGACCATTTTTGGTGTGCTTAATTCATATAGGGTAATTTTGTTTGGTTTTGTTAATTTTGTAAAATGTTGCAAAATTTGCTTGTGCAACATTGCAATTTTGTCATTTTTAGGAAGTTGAATAGTCATTAGTTTAAAAATTGGATGGAGACCATTGGTTTATGTTGGAACAAGTTTAAATATGCCTAAGAAGTTCAAGGAAATACTTCTAGAAGTTGATTTTGGTACATAACAATAAAATAAGCTCTGTTTTATGTTAATTTTGTGAGTTTTTTGTTGTTTCTATGAATAGTACAACTCCGTACAATTGATTTATGATCTAAAACATATGTGAGAATTTTTTGCAATGAATATACTATAATTTGGCTTTGATTTTATGGAATTTCATTAAGATTGAAGGTAGCTTGTAGTGTTTTCCTAAAAATGGTCTATAAACCTTAGGTTTGAGGGTTTGAAGCCAAAAATAATGTTTTGAAGCCCATTCCACCATTGAAACTTGGCCAAACTCGGTGGAATGGAGGGGTTTAGAGTGATTTTATATATATCTTTTGTTAGTTGGATTAGGAGATAGAGTTTGGGGTGAATTTGACTAAGCCCTAGCCTAACATCCTCATGTGTTAGCCTTAGGAACTAGGTAGGATTGTAATTTTGTGTGACAGCAAATTTGTGAAGATTTGTGGTGATGAAAAATACTTAGTGGGACCCTATATGATGTGTTAGACCCTTTGGAGTGGAGATTTTGAAATTGGTGTTTGAATTTCATACACTTGCTTTGTAAAAGTGGCCTAATTTGGCCTTGGAGTAGCATAGCAAACCAAATTTGAAGGATTTTTTACAAAATAACTCTAGTCCCAAATTGGATATGTTGAAAAGGGGCATAATGGGTATCTAAGATGATCAACGGTTTCTAGGTTAAGGGCCTTCTCTAAAAGAGATGCTTAAGAAACTAGGTTTGGAGACCTATAAGGAGAAATAAGAGATTGTGTGAGAAACCACCATAGTTAGGGTTTTGAAACTTGCAAAAGTTGTTAATTGCATTGTGTGGACATACTCCACCCTACACTACATTAGAAAGTGTTTCTATCAATCATTCTCTTAATGGTTGGTGGAGACTCCCTTTAAATGGCAGAGCTAGGTGCCTCCATTCTTTGAGCAATTTTGCATCCCATTTAGTGAAAATAGAGCTCACTATTTTTGTTTTCTGAACATTAGAATTTTTACCCTTAGAGACTATTTTCTCCAATAACAGTAACACCTGCTCCACTCATGTTACTTGTTTCCTAAAAATGCACTTATTCCATTCCCACTATATGTTCCAAACCACTACTATTGGTACCACTCTCCATATAATTGCAAACAATGAGGACTTGAATAGTTTTGGCAAACTAGTGAATACTTCCCATATTGTGGCTAGTAAGGGAGCATACCAAGACAAATTATTTTGCATATATTCCCAGCACTTCTAGGAACATGAGCATTGGACAAATAGATGATTAACATTCTCCAATTCCTCATTACATAGCACACAAGAGAAAGGTGCAGATACCCCAAGTTTTGAAAGTTTATCACTGGTTAAAATCTTATTTTTAACAGCAAGCCATGCAAAACATCCTACTTTTGGGAGTGTTGAATCATTCCAACATAGTGAAAAGGGCCTTTATGGCTGAGCATTCTCCTTGATGCTTATTACTACCTTATAGCCCTACCTAACTACATATTGTCTTTTTTTTTATGGATCCCAAACAATCTTATCTGGACAATCCGATTTAAAAAATAGACTTTCCTTTAAGACTCCTAAAACTAGTTTTTTTCTAAAAGCTTATTTAGACCATCCAATTTTATTTTTTTTAAATGTTGTTTTCTATTTAAAACTAGTTATTAAAAGAGATGTTGAAAGAATCTAATGGAAAATGGTAGATATAGTTGTAACCTATGCTAACTCAAACCATCAAAATACTAACTACTTCTGAAAACAATGAGGCACAATAAGCACTTCTCATACCATATGAACAAAATAGCAATACATAGCACAGTCAATTAAAGCTAAGATTAATCAATTCACAAGAGAGATATTTGCATAGAAAATGACTCTTCCTTTATTCATTAAAACAAGAGACATACATTATAATGCATTGGGAAAGGATAACCAAATCCTAGCACAATCTCATCACCATTCAACATTAGCCACAATCAATGCATTTGATTGAAGCAACAGAAAAAAAAAACACAGTTTGGACCTGCAAGAAGTAACAAGTCAGTAAAAAAAGTTTTTGATTTTAGAGGGAATCAATTTCCAATAATCTAATTTTAGACCAACAAAAACACAACCTCCAGCCACCACAACTCCTCAAATCGACTTCATCTATGAAGGAATTTTTCTTCTCCCTTCCATTTGTGTATAAAATTTGACTTCCTAGAAATGCCAACTCAGAATCGACCTTTTGTGGTTTTTCATCAACAAATTGGTTCTCTTTCTTCAAGGAAAAAACCCATCAACCCCCTACACAATTTGATCTTCCTTTTCAAAAAGAGTTATCCCTATTATGTGTTGCCTCTCTTTCTTTTACTCAAAACCATTCTTTTTCTCCTCTCTTGATTGAGCTACCTAACTTTCCTCTTGTGCAATCAGAAGGAAAAATAAAAATATTTCTATCCCATGATCATTCACCTCATGTCAAGGTTCTAGAAAACATAATCGGCCAAAAGAAAACCAAAGTTAAAAGAAAATTAAAATCAAAACTGCAATGCCCCTACATCAGATTCATAATTTATTTTGGAAAATTGTTAAAAATATATATTTAGAATCTACACATAAATTTCCACAAATCACTAGTTTTCATCATCTTCAAATTCTTAACAGTTTAACTACTATAGGTCTCAAAAGATAAAAATTCAGTTAAAAATGTTGATATAAATGTTCATCTTGGCAAAAAAGTGAGACATAGTATTGTGATTTCACCCATTTGCATCACTTTCATTGGTTTGATAGTGTGACCCCTAAGGTCATATGTCATACGACTATGTGTTAGGACTCATTTGAGATTCATAAATTAATACATGTGAATTTTGACTTTATTTCTAGCATAATTTGTAAAAGTGACAAGATTTGGCTAGGTGATCAAAACTTGAACTAAAGCATGAGGTAGTGGGACACATGGAATGATCCTAATAGAGGAATATTTTCTACTAATCTTGCTTACACAGTTGAGAGACAACTACAAAAGATGAAGTAGTGTCATGGGAATTTCTCACACATGTGAGAATAATTCTTAGTGTAATAGAAGACTAATTATGAAGGAAAAAAGTGGCACATTCACAATACAAGATGAGAATTTGAAGTTTCTCTCTACTTATTTAATTTGGTGACAAGAGGACTTTTGAATTTTAATTATATTTGTGTACAAATCTTGGAGTTTAGTTAAGGGAAGAGGGCAAAGATAAATTCAGGAGAAGAAATTGGAAAAAGAGTGGTATATTGAAGTACACCAACCTTCCTTCAAGTGGTGGAGGTAGTTCAAAGTAGGCCTCTTGCCTTATTTTCTTAAATTTATTTTAAAAGCATTATGTGTATGTATTTGGTTGCATTGTTATAGGATTTTTTAATTGATATGTGTATGTATTTGGTTGCATTGTTATAGAATTTTTTAATTGATACTGGTTATTTTTATGTGTGTGTGTCATTATTCATGTTATTTTCGAGTTGTTGAGTTTGGGGGTAGTTGGAGTAGGGTATCTCATAATGAGAGTAGTGCATGTTTGGGGTTTGAGTGATTTAGAGATCCTTGTAAGAAGAACCTTGATGGGCAATAGTACCCTTGCGACTTATTTGGAAAGGTATGTGTGTGTAAATGTATGAGAGAAGTGATCTTTTGAGATTTTCGGTCGGATGGTCAAAATGGTGAAGTTATGAAAGTATGGTAGTTGTTGTATTGAATATGCATTGTTGTGTAAATTCCCAACAAGCGAGTATCCTCACTCCCCCTTTATGTGGTTATTGAGAGAACCCTTGTATAGGTATTTCTTTGGGGTTATTGTGTAGTATTCTGGGTACTTTGTTGTGTGTATACTATTGTAATCTTTTGTGTGAGAGCTGTGAGCCTTGATTCCTATTTCACCTAGTTAACATCATTATCTCTCCAAGATTGGCGGTGGACAACTTACTATCATATGATTGGGAGCGAAGCTCCGATTAGCACACAAAGGTGTTTTCTTTTGTGTTTTTGTTCAGGTTTGAAAACCATGTGAAGAAAATTAGTGGATGTTTTTTTATAGATTCTAAGACTATATGTAACCTTCTAATGGAGAGACCATACATATAAACATCATGGTAAATAAAGTTATGTATGTTGTAATCAGACTTATCTACAGTAACACAATTTTGTATGTGATTCTGAATTTATGTTCGGGTATTGTTGAAGATTATATTCATTCTGAACTACAGATTTGAAATATGAGCTTAAGGCATGTGAATATGAGGATGCATGCTAAATGTAACAGGAATTTGGTGTTTTTTAGTACTGTCAAATGCTTTACACAGGTGTGTGTCCGAGTATCAAAACATGCTCACATAGAAAAGGACTTCATACCTGAGAGTTGAAAAGCAGAACAAGAGAATCCAGCAGGGTAGTAGGGCTGAGACCAAGCGGATTTGTCAAATAAGGAGATCTAACTCCGCTTGGTGACAATCTCTCTGAGAATCCCCCCTTCGAAGGCAGTGTTTGCGCCTGTTCAAAGTTGCCCTTGCTTGGCGTAGTCACACTCTTAAATTATTGAACTATCAACAAATCAACTCATCATAAAAAATTAACTCAAAACTATATGACAGAAGATTTATTTCTATTACTATTCAAAAGAGAAATACAAATGCTAGAAAAAATCACTGGTACATTCTATCTACAAATCTTGCAATATATAGACTAACTAATTCTAACTATTGTAATCAACATAAACTCATAATTACAAATGTCAAGTCATTCATGTAAAATAGGAAGAGGATTATTCCATCATAAAGACACGAAATGAAAACTTTGAAGAAAATTTATGTTTTAGACCTTGTAAGTTAGACGCCCCTGTAAAAATCATCAAAAGCTGGAGATAGTGCTGTTGATGGCGGCGCCCAGCAGCCGAGGGAAAATAATATGCAAAATAAACTTGGGGTTTTTATGTTTCAATTTTTATGGCTATTGTTTAGATATTAACCCGCCCCAAATTCTAGCCGTTGATTTTTCTTTTGCTCATCTAATGGTAGATAGGAGGCTGTAATGTGAGCACTATTTAATTGGAAAATAAAATTCAGATCTTGGATGCTGTTATGAGTAGGTTAAAAATAAAAAATAAAAACTCTCTAACTATCCTAAAAAAATTGTACACTATATCAAAGAAATCAACAGGTAGGAAACCGTGTAAAAGAAATGCGTAGTGTTGTAAGAATGGCATTTCTTCTCTCTTTGTATTGTCGTATTCAGAAGATAGGATTAAAATATTGAATCCTTGTGAGGAATACCTTTTGCAGAAATACAGAGAAGAATTATGTTGCTTATATGTGTGAAAATGTTGTGTAGTTGACTGAGTGTAAAGTTGGCCTTCAATATAGCTGAATAGAAGCAGCAACATTTCATCCTATTTGATACCCTAACAGTAACTATAGACTCACACCTTAGCCGTAGTTGTGTTATGTATCCATTTGGAGCAGAGAAGGATGTTTATATCCTATAAAAGAGTAAAAACAATTACTGTAAATGCTTATACAATCATTGTAAAATTTTAGATGCCTCTTGTATAGATAGCCGGAAGTCTTCGTGACAAACAAGAGCGGTATGGCGTTCTTTCTCCTTGCACTCTTCCACGACAGGTAAAAAAAATCCCATTTGCAATCCTGCACTTACGGTGTGAAAAAATGAAATAGGCTGGTCCAACTGTTATTTAAAGTAAAATAAAAAGAAAAAGAAAAACCATTTGTTACTCCTTTCAGATTAGGGCAAGAAACGGAATGAAAATTCTGTGTGGAGGGAATGGCCTCCACAGGTTGTCGCCTATTTGGCGGGGATATTAACCCTATTTCCCCTTTGCCATATCCAATAGAAATGAAATAAGTTTTAAAAATGAAAACAAAAACAATATATGCAGGCCTAATCTGGTAGTGTAGAAAAATTGTGACCTATTTTAATACGGCTTGGCCCTCGTAGAGTGCCAAATCTCCAGAGAAAAAAAACCCTAGCAAGAAAGACAAGGATATATTTAATGAAAAATACATATAATAGAACAAGGAGAATGAATGAGTACAGTGGCGCCATGTGCTGCCATTGCCACGCCCTCCCCGTGCCTGCTTGGCCAGCATCATGGCCGCCTGTAGACCTCAAATCCTCACGGCTATGCTTGGTGAGAAAGTAGAAAATAGCGTGAGTTTGAAGAGATGATCTTGGCTGCCATTCCTAGCTAAGATGCCACCAACAATAAAACTCATAAACTACGAAAGGGAAACTAACGCTACAGCCAACCCTAAGCTGCTCGGGACCTTGCAATGCAAAACTTTTGACAGAATTTTGAGCTCCCATATTCTTTTAGGGCTATTTTATCCGCCTAGCCAATTAGGGTTCGCTACTTTCTTTTAATGCACTTCATTGTTTCCTTAAGCACTATTCTACGGAAAAAGCAAGCGCTACTTCTTTTAATGCACTTTATTGTTTCCTTAAGCACTATTCTACAAAAAAGCAAGCGTCTAGTAATAATAATAATTATTATTTTATAGTCCACGAATACCAGGCAATCTGTTTTTGGGTCTACAGACAGCTTACAGTATATATGGGACTCTTCATACTTCCAAATCTGAGGGAGGCACCTAACTCGTGCTCCACAATATGAGGTGTACATACCTTACCCTCTGCAGGATTTGAACTTGTGACCTCTCTTTCAAGAGTACAAGTTCTCCACCATTAAGCCAACTCAAGCTGTACAGGCCAACTCAGGTATATAAGATGCTAAATCCATTCAGGTATGAAGTGTTCATTTGAAATAAATGAGAATGCTTTACCTAATGAAAGTAATGCATGATAGCCATTATTGTTCCTCCTTTTCCCTATCACAATTCCCAAGAGCAACCCGTAAAACTGGTTTGAGTTTCATTCTCCTACAATGGTGACGGGACAAGGGGACATGCAGATAGAATTTTTCATAATTTTTTCTTTGAGGTAGGACTTCATTCGGTATCGAGGCATTTAAAGAGTTAAAAAAAAATAGATATATATGATTACCTTCCTTAATTGCTTTGGTGGGTCTCAAGATGCGTTTATATAGAGAAAACAAAGTCACTAGTAAACCAGATTTTAATCTCCTAATCTTCTCGGTCAAGGAATAGACCAATGGATTATTGAAGGAATGTGTTGTTTATTTAATTCCTAGGAATGCATAATTAAGAAATGTCTCATTATTATTGTTCTAATAACACTGAACTTATATTAGTCATCATGTAAGTCTATAGTTATATATAATGTAAATATATATAATATATATGTTTGATTATGTAAATTTGAATTTAGGTTAAAGATCCAAAAGAATGACATAATATTAAGTTATCTAAATTTGGATGTAAGAACCTAGGTAATTAAGTGAACCAAATATTAGGTGTTTTAATTTAATCTAGTTCTTATGTTGAGTAAAGCCGTAATAACTATAAGACTTAATTGTTAGAAGACAATGATCTACTGAGAGGGGTGAATCATTAGATATAAAAACTTTTAGACTTGAAATCTATTTGTAGAATCGACCTTACAACCTAGATGTGCGGATTCAAAAAAATACACCAATATAACAATCATATACACATGAAACAACTCATAACACTAGATATACATGGAAAACCCAAGATAGGATAAACCATGACGAAAAAAATGCTTGAGTCTACTACTCAAATCCAGCATAACAAATGAAATCTTTGTTACAAAGTTTAGGGTTGCAACCAAAGGAAGCTTCAACTCCCTAATTTAGAAGCTATGTCTTCAAGGATGCTACTACACCTTGTTTAGGAGCTACAACTTAGTTCAATGAGGCTACAACCTCAACAAAATTACAAGTTCATATGTGCATACAATTAAGTGCTACTCAACTTGAAAATGCAACATTACATACAATGAATTGTTGCACACCCTGTAACTTGCACTATTGCTGTTGAAGATGCACTCTTAGAAACACTCCCTTGCTTTGCATTTTCTTCTACTTTGCATTATCTTCTCTACTACCTTCTCAGCTATACATCACTCTATTAAGAACTCTTTGCACTTATAGACTCTTCACACTTCTCCTCACATACAGATTTGACATATCACTCACAGCTACTACAACTCTTAGACAATTTCACAAATTATCTTTTCTCATTGACCTGCATTCAATGCCTCTAGATTCTCACACATGATCAAATCATCTCAAAAATTTTGTTAGGGTTTTCTTCACTTGCACACTTCACCAGCAACCTTCCTCAACCTTGAGCCACACAATATTGTCCAACTCATCAATAGTTCATCTGATAGGGTTTATTAGATATCACCATACCTCTACATCGAGCCACATAGCATTTAATTTTGTTGCTTAGAATTTTCCTTCATTCTCTCTATCAAACCTTTAAAATATGATTATACATTTAATGCGTTCAACTGTCCATTCGATATGATCTTAATTCTCATCCCTACGATCATTTATCAGGGTTTTCAAGAAACCTTCATTACACAACCTCTACATTGATCCTCACAACATTAAATTCATATACAAAGAATTTGCTCATAATAGCAACTTGTGAAACCCTGGAATCAGATGTTTAATTAATATGTTCTCCTGTTCAATCAATCTGATCTAATCTTGATCACTTGTGTAGTCTTTTCCGCCATCTTGAAGATCAAATCTTCATTTCATTAGTCATTGGGTGCAGTTGGACCAATTAATTCCTTCCTCTATGTCAGTTACTATTTGAAACCCTATTCACATAGACTTAGCCATTTGAGATCTTCATCTTTGAATCTGGGTTGTCAATCTATCTCCTCATGCCATGATCCTATGTTCTTCGTTCATTGTCGCCACTTTAAAACACAACCATCTAATAAATGGTTATTTAAATTTCCACTATTGAGGACATCCTTTAGTGATATTTAATGATCTTCATTGGATTTCGCATCAATCAATCAGATTCATTCCCCATTATCTTGCTAGAGCTAACAACAGGCCCATAAGATCTTCGTGGGCTAGCAGGCTTGTGCCAAGTGTAAATTTTCTTATCGCTAATTGCCCAGCTACTACAATAGCTTCCTTTCACAATGAGGATGTGAAACAATGATTCCACATGTTGAAGGACTCATGAAGATTCAAAATGCCAATGTTGTGCATCTTTGGATCAACAACATTTGATCTATACCATTTCTCATTTCCTCAAAAGATGGAGATAGATCCCACCACGAGTGCCATGAGCTAGTGGGCACCATCAGATCTTCTATATTCAATCGTTGTTGTACATTGTTGTGCATACATCATCTTCCACCATCTAGTCCCACGGGACTCTTAGCGAGCACCGTCCGATCAATAAGGGATAATCTACACCATTCCTCACTGACCCAGAAGACAGAGATGGGTCCCACCACAAGTGCCATGGGCTAGCAAGCACCATCAGATTTTCCACCTCATTGAATCTCTATTGTTCATGACATGTGTCAACTTATGTTGCCTTCGTAGGTCCCACCATTCATGTTGTGAGCATTGTCAATATTCAACATTCGATCACAGTCATTCCCCACTAACCTTGCGGGTCATGATTGGGCCATCTGTCCATCGTGACATCACTTTCCACTAGGTACACTTGTAGATCTCATAGTCCACCATAGATTACTTTCCACCAATCCCTGTTTCCCCACAGGATTTAGTTGGGACCCACCACTGTCTCAACAGGCTGGCGGGGAGACCGTTAGATCTATAAGGCTTGACCTCCACCATTGATCAAGTGAAGACAAATATTTTCTTGGGACTTAGGAAATATTGAATGCACCAAATATTTTCTTGTCCATTAAATGCAAGAAAAGGAGTCAGTAGCCTTCATGACACCATAGGCTTAAGTAATAACTTAAGCTACTTGCAACCTGCTATAGCCAGTCAATGGCAAAATAGAAATCCTATCACAATTCCATGACTTCAACCCTAGGGTTTAACAACTAAACCCTAATTTTTTCAAAGAGGAAACATAATTCATTTCTAGGCTCATCCTTCAACCTCTAGACCTATAGCTTATTTTTTTGAGAAGCTCTTAGAAAACCCACTTTGAATCTTCCATCTAATTTTCCATCAACTCCACTTCTCTCACACTTATCCTTTGTCAGTATGCCAACAATATCCTTTGTCATATTTTCCCTTTTGACATCAATGACAACTATATTCCAACACTCTCCCCCTTTGGCATTGATGGAAAAACTCTGACTACTCATCTAGGTACAACTTAAGCTCTGCAAAAATTTGATTATACACACTATAACTTAGCAACTCCCATATGACATACATCTCTTCTCTTCTCAGCAAGCTTCTATTTTGCATCACATTTCTCCCCCTTTGACATCAATGGAAAAGGGTACACTCCCCTTGAGGAAATGCTCCAATTTTGACAAACTCTGCAAGCATCAAGTCTTTAGAAATTGTAAAACAAGATTTTTCATGACTTGATCACACTATTCTTAACCAAGGTTAAATAAATTATCAATGAAGCTCCCCTTGGATATATGCCCTATCACTAATGTTTAGTGATATGATGTGGGAGAAACTACTACCAGCTTCTTCCTCAAGTATTCAAATTGTTGTGTAGGAAGAGGCTTTGTAAATATGTCAGCCATTTGTTCCTTTGTTGGAACATACTCCATGTTGACTTCCTTATCTGCAACTTTCTCTCTGATAAAGTGATAATTGATTGATATATGCTTGGTTCTAGAATGCATCACTAGATTCTTTGATATTTTTATGGAAATTGAATTGTCACAAAGAATTGAGATAGGATCACAGTACTCTACCTTGATGTCCTTTAATGTCTACTTCATCCATAACACTTGAGTGAAACATGTGGCTCCTACAACATATTTTGCTTCTACTATAGTCTAAAAAGTGACAAAATCTTACTTTTTACTCATATAGGAATCTAATCAGTTGCCCAAAAAGAAAACTCCTCAACTAGTACTCTTTCTATCATCCACACTTCCTACCCAATCAACATCTGTGTATGTTGTTAAGATGAAATATTTGCCTTTGGGATACCATAAACCATATTCAACAGTACTTTTGATGTATCTAAAGATTCTCTTTACTGTATTGACAAGTGATTCTTTTGGTGCCACCTGAAACCTAGCTACTAAACAAACCACTTACATTATATCAAGCCTAGATGTAGTTACATAAAGTAAACTTCCAATCATAGATTTGTATGTAGTCTGATTTGCATCAAGTGACTCATCTGACTTACTTAACTTGTAGCCAGTAATCATAGGAGTACTAACTAGCCTACTATCTTCCATGCCAAATTTCTTAAGCATTTCCTTAGCATACTTAGTTTGAGATATAAATATCCCTTTTACTGATTGTACTATTTGTAAACCGAGGAAAAATGACATCTCTCCTAACATTGACATTTCAAATTCATCTTGCATGAGAGTGGAAAATATCTTACACATTTTATCATGGTTACCACAAAATATGATGTCATCCACATATACTACTACAATTATCATGTGCTCACCTTTAGATTTCAAATACAAACTTCTATCAGCACATCCTTTCTTGAATCCTTGTTGTTGCAAGAATTGATCCAACATTGAATACCAAGCCCTTGGTTATTGGTTCAAACCATACAATACTTTTCTCAATCTACAAACATAATCATCATCCTCTAACAGTTGAAAACCTTTTGGCTGCTCAATATATACTTCCTCTTCAAGGTTTCCATTTAGAAACACATATTTGACATCCATTTGATATACTTTAAACCTTGTATACATAGAAAATGCAAGAAACATCCTAATAGCTTCTAATCTTGCAACTGGAGAAAAATTTTCTTCAAAATCAATACTTTCTACTTGAGCATATCCTTTTCATACTAACCTTGCTTTGTTCCTAGCCACAGCTCCATCTTCATTCAATTTACTTTTGAACACCCATTTAGTGCCAATTACATTCTTTCTTGATGGAATAGGAACCAATCCCATGTTTTTTTCTTTTCAATCTAATTGAGTTCCTCTTCCATTACTTTTATCCAACTTTCATCTTTACTAGCTTCATCAAAGTTCTTGGGTTCAATCTAAGATAAGAGGGAAAAGTTCACTTGTTCCTTGTTCTTTGCAAGCCTTCTTCTATTTTTCACACCTTCATTCTTATCACAAATTATTTTGATCTACAGGATGATCTTTTTGCACATATTTTCTAGGTGCTCATTTAACCACTTCTTCATTCTCTTCTTCTTGTTACTGTTCTTCTTCTATTGCACCTATATCATCCTTATTTGACTCAATTTCAAGATTGTTTCTACAAGGCTTACCTTAATTTTCACTTTCATCAACCTTGATACGTACACTCTCTACAATTCTATGCAATATCTTATTATAACACTTATAAGCTTTCTCTTGCTAGAATACCCCAAAAAATCCCTTCATCACATCTTCACTTAAAAATTCCTAAATTTTCATCTTCTCTTAATATAGCATTTACTGCCAAATACTTTGAAATGCTTGACTGATGTAGGCCTACCAAATGAGAATTCATATGGTGTTCTACCACTGTCAAATCTTATAAGTGCTTTGTTCTAAATGTATATAGTAGTTTGTACTACTTCTTTCCAAAATGTATCTACTAAGTTTTCCTCATTCAACATGGCTCTAGCCATCTCCTTCACAATTCTATTTCTTCTCTCTACCACAACATTTTGTTGTGGTGTTCTTGGAGTTGAATACCGGTGTTTGATTCCATGATCTTCACAATTTTTCATGAGTTCTCTTGACATAAATTCTCCACCTCTTTCTGACTTGAGACATTTAATTTTTCTCCCAATCTCATTTTATACAAGCTTCTTATAACCTTTAAATGCTTCAAATGCCTCAATCTTCTCTTTCAAAAATGTGACATATTCCATTCTATTATAATCATCAATCAACAACATGAAATATATTTTTCCTTGAAACACCCTTGTCCCCATTGGACCACATAGGTCAGTATAAATAATCTCCAAGGGTTTCATTTAACAATAGTCCTTAGTAGGAAACTTGAACTTTGTTTGATTTCCTTGTTGGCGTCCTTTATAGATTATATTTTTAGGCTTTACAATCTTAGACATATTTCTTACCAAACTTTTTGAGCTTATCTTTGCCAAATTGTCAAATTTTACATGTCCCAATCTTTTATGGCACATCCAACTCTTATCTATTTGGCTGATTAAACATGTTTTCCTTCCACTTCACATAGATTATAGAGATTACTATCATTCATTCTCCCTTGAGCAATTATTTTACCATCCATTCTTATCATCCAACCTTTAGAATCAAATACAACTTTGTACCCATTATCACACATCTAGCTGACACTGAGAAGATTATGTTTTAGACCTTCAACATAGAGCACATATTTATTTTTTTTCTCCCCATCTATGCTTACAATTCCTTTACCAAAAATATTAATAGCACTATTATCACCTAGGCTTAATGAGCCTCCTTTTCTCATTTCAATTTTAATGAATTTATTTTTACCCCCAGTCATGTGCTTAGAGCAGCCACTATCAACTACCCATAAATCTTGTTCCTTTGAATGCAATGTTGTTTGAGCAATAATAGACTGAGTGGAATTCTGTTTGAATGACTTTACACTCTCTAGCCCTATGACGAAATTGTTACAAGTATAGCAATACCCATTGAAATATGATGAGTACCTAGGAATGGAATATCCTTTAGCCGGATGAGGAGATATTCTTTTTCTAGGCCTCCTTTGATAGTGTACCCTTGTGAGTCCATCATTATGCACTCTCTTTATGTTTTGCATCTTCTTTTTTTATTAGGAACTATTTGGTTGTCTTCCTTGAATACAATCGATTTATTTTCATTATCATATTTCTCTTCAAATTTAGGGCCTTCCTCTTTGTCAAATTTTCCATCACTTGGGGTAGATTTTTCTCCTGCTCTAAATATTGAACATAAATCTTTGCAGAGGAATCTACAAATGAACTCTTTCCTTTTTCCAAACCTAGAGTAGATTTCTCTTTATTTGCAGGCTTTTGTGAACTCATCAATTCATTCAGAATATATGTACCACCTTTCAAATTTAGTCCATTTTTTATCTACTCATTGGCCTTCTCAAATTCTTTTCTTAAGGAAACTATTTCTACCTCAAGCTTTGTGCGCCTATCCACCTCATATTGTAGTTTAAACTTCATAACATCTACTATTTTGAGCTCTTCTACCTATAGTTTCAAATTTAGCACCAACTTATTTGATTCCTCAAGTTTTTGAGTGACTATGTCAGTCCCCTTTTGAGCATTCTTTTTTAGTTTCTTTGTTTCCTTCTTAAGATAATCATATTTATCTCTTAAATCATCAAGGTCTTCAAGAGCACTGATTAATTTTCCTTCAAGATCAACAACTACCTCCTCTTCTCCTTCATATGAGTCCTCAAATTGTGCATCTTTCTAAGCCTTAGCTTGTTTAGTCATGAATAGAAATTATCTTCTATCTTCTCTCATTACAAGGGCATGGCCTTCATCCCCTTTTGAACAATCAGTAGAATCAGACACTTCACTTTCTTCATTGATGTACATATACTCTTCTTCTTTCCAAAATTCTTCCTTTCTAGATAAACCATTTTCTTCTTTCTTGAAACCATCCTCTTTATCATATGGATATTTTGAATCAAAATGACCTATTCTGCTACAATTAAAACACTTGAAAGGGATCTTACCTTTATATTTTTTGGATCCTCTCCTTAGTCTTGTTATGAAGTTTGCTTCTTCCTCATCAATTTCTTCGTAATCAAATGCAATGACAACAACTTTTTCTTTCTTATCAACTTCATCTTTTTCTTTCTTGACAACCTTAAATGCAACTTATCTCTTGGATGATTCAGCATCAGGAATTCTCATTTCATATGTAGTAATTATGCCATTCACCTCATCAAGAGTGAGTTTATCACTTTCTCTTCCTTCTTTGATAGCAAAAATCTTGGAGTCATATTTAGTTATCATAGACTTGAGAAATTTCAACACAATATCTTTTTCTTTTAGATCCACACCATATCATTTAATGGTAGAAATTTCAACACAATATCTTTTTCTTTTAGATCTACACCATATCATTTAATGGTATTTACCACATCATCAACTTGTTGAAAGGTGTAAGACAACTACGAGGGGGTTGAATTACTTGTCACCAAACCAATCACAAATCCCAAACACTTATCAACTTCCCATCCACTTTATTATGTTATTAAGTATGAACATGAAATGAAAATAATAGAAATCAATATCAACACAAGAAACACTAGATTTACATGGAAAACCCAATAAGGGAAAAACCATAGTGAGGATTAACTCACAATATAAAGTAATAGAAAAATTGATTACAAAGAGGCTCATTGCAACTGCCCGAATACAAGGCTCGCTGCCTATAGATAGGACTCACTGTTCAACAAGGAGGCTCACTGCCTACATATACAAAAGATAACAAAAAAATCCACAACAAAAAATTACACACATCCATAACCTTGATTAGTAGATTGCAGACACCAATAGCTCACTGCTTTCAAGAGTCTAACACATTAAAGTATTTCTGCCTTAATTCACTTTCACACACTCTTTCTTCTTACACTTGTGGCATTCTTGAAAATGCAATCCATAACATTTCAACTTGCACTTATACTATCTTCAACCTTAGAAAATTTCTCCAAGGTCAGCTACACACACTTCATTTTACAAATTCCAATTAGGTCAGCAACTCCACATTCCCACAGTGGAAGAGAATGAGAGAAAACCAAACCTAAACTTAATCAAGACCCAAAAGAATGTCTTGGATCAATTACACACCTCCTTAGTTGATACTTATCCTTGCATGATGTGTAGACACTAGGTCAGCCAAACCTAATGAAAACACAAATGAATTTTGAAGTACACGCTTCCACAATAAGAAAATAACATGTGGACCACATAACATGCTTCACCATACACTCGAACTCATCTATGATACCTTTAGATTCATTTGCAATGAATGCAACAACCTTCACACACCAAACACTTTCCATCAATCCATCTAGACTATACATACACACACAGAAACTTTGAAACCGGTCTTTCAGAGCACAAAAAATGAACACCTTTGCTAGAACATAGATAATGCCTTTACAAGCCTTCTCTCAGATCTGCAAGACCAGAAACAAACCAACGGAAGACTGCAGAGCAAAAAAATTTCTCCTAGTCTAGAGACAAACAACTCTTTTGAACCAATTCACACACGGGTGAACACAACTTTCACTCTTCATCAAACCAAAAGCTACAATTCAGGATATATCACCCAATGATGCTTATAAACAACACTTTAGATCCACACAAGCATAAGATCAACATAGAAGAAATGCATAGCACATATTAGAGCACATTCTGATCACACACACAACTCTCACTTCACTATTTCTCAAAAGCACTTGATCACTCATCATATCAACACACCTACAACACGATAAAGATAGCTCCATGTACTCACAACATCTCAACTAGATACATGCACAATCTATAAATAATTGTTTTCTTTCTCTGCAACATCTTGTACTATGTTGATATCAATGACAACATTAATGACAACACGACCATACTCACTCATGCTTGCAACAATCTCCCCATCTATCATTGACGGAAACACATGACGTGAAAAACCATCAAAGACAACAATCCATTCCAATCCCGCACTCTCCTTTATTTTATAGATTAGAAAAACTACAAAGCATTTCTTGCATATGTCTATCTCTTCCTTTTTTTTCATTATTTTTCACATGACTCTCTCCCCCTTTGACATCAATGGCAAAGAAAAAAAGTTATGATCACTCCTCCTTAGGAGTGCACCCATTCATATTGCAACAATGATACTTCCTACTCCCCATGAGGAGTAGACCCAATCATCAGTCTAGATAAATGAAGAATTTGTAGATTCACTAGACTGATGCACCTCCATGTGCACCTAGTTCAAAGAAGGAGGGGAAATAAGCCTCAAATTCTCCCTAAGATACTCAAAAGTATCCTTCAGAAGAGCCTTAGTAAATATGTCAGCTATCCAATCCTTTGTAGGTACATACTCCAATCTAACTTCATTCTCCAATACCTTTTCTCTTAAGAAATGATATCTGATAGATATATGCTTTTATCTTTGAATGAATTACCAAATTCTTTGAAATATTTATAACACTTGTATTATCATAGAAGATAGGGATAGGCTCATCACAAATTACTCTTATATCCTTTGATGTTTTCTTCATCCATAGCACATGTGTGCAACAAGATGCTACATCAATGTACTCAGCTTCTATAGTGGATAAAGACACTAAATCTTGTTTCTTGATTAGCCAACCAATCTTCCTCTAAGAAATAATGCACCACCACTTGTACTCTTCTGATCATCTACACAACCAACCCAATTTGCATAAGTGTAAACACTCAAAGTGAAATGAGTATCCTTAGGATACCACAAGCCATAATCTAGAGTTCCTTTAAGATATCTGAATATCCTCTTCACAATTGTAACATGTGCTTCTTTAGGTTTTGCTTGAAATCTAGCAACCAAACATACTGCATGCATGATATTTGGTCTAGTAGCAGTAAGATATAACAGTCCAACAATCATAGATCTGTACATGCTCTGATAAACTTTAGGAGATTCATCATTCTTACTCAGTTTGCATCTGGTCACCATAGAGGTACTAACTAGTTTGGAGTCATCCATTCCAAAATTCTTCAACAACTCTTTGACATAGTTTGACTATGAAATGAATATTCCCTTATCTATTTGATTCACTTGAAGTCCAAGGAATAAATTCAACTCACCAATCATAGACATTTCAAACTCTTTTTGCATCTCCTCTGCAAACCTCTTGCACATACCTTTATTTCCACCAAAGATGATATCATCAACATACACAACAAATATGAACATTATATTTCCTTCAACCTTGAAATAAATATTACTATCTGTAGAGCCTTTGTTGAATCTTTGTTGTGTCAAATATCTATCCAATCTTGTATACCATTTTCTAGGAGCCTGTTTGACTCCATACAATGCCTTTTTCAACTTACAAACAATATTTTTTTATCTAATAACTGGAATCCCTCTAATTGTTCCATGTACACCTCTTTTTCCAGTTCTCCATTTAGGAATGCAAACTTGGCATCCATCAGATATACCTTGAAATCTTTATGAGAAAAAAAATCCAAGAACATCCAAATAGCCTCTATTCTTGCCACTGGTGCAAATGTTTCCTTAAAGTCTACTCCTTCAACTTGTGAATATCCTTTGCAATCAACTCTTGATTTGTTTCTCACATTTTCACCATTGTCATTTAGCTTATTCTTGAACACCCATTTTGTTCCAATTACATTCTTGATTACAAGTCTAGGAACCAATTCCCATGTCTGGGTATTCTCTATCTACTGCAATTCCTCTTTTGTAGCTCTAACCCAATTTTTATAGTTTGAATTTTATATATAATTACAAAATATATAATCATATATATATATATATATATATATTATACAAATTTATATTTCAATATTAAACTATTGTTTAAGATAATATCCATTATTATCTTAAAACAATAATTTAATATAAAATATATTTTAAAAATAATTATTTAAATTAATGTATAAAAAGGATATATATTTAAATTAATTTATAAGAAATCAAAATATATAATTAAATTATTTTTATTTTTATTTTTTCTAAATAGATTTCAAAATTTTAAGTAGTGCCCCACTAAAGCCCTATGGAAATTTTCTATGGTTTGCATTTATAGATGAAGTATATTATCTTCAAATAATAAATAAATTTAATATATATTAAAAATATAACATAGAGAAGCGATATATATATATTACAAATTCATATTTCAATATTAATTTATTGTTTATAGAAAATATACTTTATCTTCAAACAATAGTTTAATATAATATATATAATTTTTAATATAATATTATTAAAATTATTCCATAAGAAATGAAAAGATCTAATTTGATAAAGGGTTGGTCTGGTAACAAATAGTTATAATAAATATATATGAATATTTAATATTATACATTTAAGATAGTATATAAAACAAAACCTATAAGAAGATACACATTTCATTTAATATTATTTCTAAAAAGGCTAAAATATGATACTAAAACTCTTAATAAATAAAATAGTCAAATATATCTTATTAAAATGAATAATTTGTCTATTCACTATATTTAAGTCTATTTAGGTTAGTATCTTGTTTAAATGAATGTGCAAATTTTAAGCCTTTAGAGGTTACCAAGTTATTTGGTAAATCTTATGTGCTACATTTTTTAGGTTGGAAGACTTTCCCATCTCACCACAAAGGTTACTCAACACTTGGCATACACGTTGATGACTTAGTCAAATAGATTGTTGGTTTGCACGCTCCTAATCATCCTAAGGTTGACACCTATAGTACTTATTTGTGTCATATCATGGGACAGTTGTCAATCCATATGATAGGTGGATTGCTTCTTCCTTGTCTATATATACAAGGATTCCTCATTTATACATTTGGATAGACTAAGTACAATATTTCCATTGTCAATTGTGCTTATTTCTTATCTTCATGATCTCCTAATTCTTATATCGTATGAGAGCTCTAAGGGAACATTTTATAAAGCTTTAGGTGAAACAATTTATTGTATTTTGTTAAATTCCATTGCTCTCTGTGTTAAAATTTGTAGGTGAGCATTCCGAGCGAAGTGTCTGCGTCCAACTCTCTAGTGTTTGCACAAAAGCATCAGTCTGTTCGGGTTGCATATATGCCCTCTATGAGCTGTTAGGTATTTGAGGTAGCTCCTTTTTGGAGACATACGCTACTTTCGTCTCACGCAGCAGAGGTATATGTGTGATTCATCCCGTGTAACAGGGAAAGAGAGGGCTAAATCTAGTACTGTGCATAGGATCTGCTTAAGTCTCTCTGGTAAGGTTGTGTTTCTAAGATCAATGGTCGAGAAATTCACCTGTATCAGACTTCACTATGATATAGCAGGCGTGAAAGTGTGAACACAGCCCCTGAAGGCCAGAAAAGCGTGAAAAAGGGGAGGTTGAGAGTTTGTGGAGCAGACGGGCAGATAAGAGGCTTGTGTTGCATGAGTTCTCTTGACATAAATTCTCCACCTCTTTATGACTTGAGACATTTGATTTTTCTCCCAATCTCATTTTCTACAAGCTTCTTATAACCTTTAAATGCTTCAAATGCCTCAATCTTCTCTTTCAAAAATATGACATATGTCATTCTATTATAATCATCAATCAACAACATGAAATATCTTTTTCCTTGAAATGCCCTTGTCCCCATTGGACCACATAGGTCAGTATAAATAATCTCCAAAGGTTTCATATAACAATAGTCCTTAGTAGGAAACTTGAACTTTGTTTGATTTCCTTGTTGGCATCCTTTATAGATTATATTTTTAGGCTTTACAATCTTGGACATATTTCTTACCAGACCTTTTGAACTTATCTTTTCCAAATTGTCAAAGTTTACATGTCGCAATCTTTTATGCCACATCCAACTCTTATCTATTTGGCTAATTAAACATGTTTGGCCTTCCACTTCACATAGATTATAGAGATTACTATCATTCCTTCTCCCTTGAGCAATTATTTTACCATCCATTCTTATCTTCCAGCCTTTAGAATCAAATACAACTTTGTTCTCATTATCACACATCTAGATGACATTGAGAAGATTATGTTTTAGACCTTCAACATAGATCACATATTTAGTTTTTTTCTTCCCATCTATGCTTACAATTCCTTTACCAAAAATATTAATATCAGTATTATCACCTAGGCTTAATGAGCCTCCTTTTCTCATTTCAAGTTTAATGAATTTATTTTTACCCCCAGTCATGTGCTTAGAGCAACCACTATCAACTACCCATAAATATTGTTCCTTTGAATGCAATGTTGTTTTAGCAATAATAGACTAAGTGGAATTCTACTTTTTCACCATCCATACCTTCTTAAGATTATTTTCAACTTTTTCTTCCTTTTCTCAACGACCTTAATTTTCTTTTCAGGTTTGGGAGGTGTGCCTTTCTTCTTCTCAAATTGAGCATTTGATTTTACAAAATTTTCTCTACAATTTCTAGCTATATGACCAAAATTATTGCAATTGAAACAAACTACATTCATATCAACCACAGGAGAAAATAGATTTTTACTTATGAAATTTGTGTTTCTCCTTCGAATGACTTTACACTCTCTAGCCCTATGACCAAAATTGTTACAAGTATAGCAATACCCATTGAAATATGATGAGTACCTAGGAATGGAATATCCTTTAGCTGGATGAGGAGATATTATTTTTCTAGGCCTCCTTTGATAGTGTACCCTTGTGAATTCATCATTATGTACTCTCTTTATGTTTTGCATCTTCTTTTTTTGATCAGGAACTATTTGGTTGTCTTCCTTGAATACAACCGATTTCTTTTCTTTATCATATTTCTCTTCATATTTAGGGCCTTCCTCTTTGTCAGATTTTCCATCACTTGGGGTAGATTTTTCTCCTGCCCTAAATATTGAACATAAATATTTGCAGAGGAATCTACAAATGAACTCTTTCCTTTTTCCAAACCTAGAGTAGATTTCTCTTTATTTGCAGGGTTTTGTGAACTTATCAATTCATTCAGAATATTTTTACCACCTTTCAAATTTAGTCCATTTTTTATTTGGTCATTGGCCTTCTCGAATTATTTTCTTAAGGAAACTATTTCTACCTCAAGCTTTGTGCACCTATCCACCTCATATTGTAGTTTAAACTTCATAACATCTACTATTTTGAGCTCTTCTACCTATAGATTCAAATTTAGCACCAGCTTATTTGATTCCTCAAGTTTTTGAGTGACTATGTCAGTCCCCTTTTGAGCATTCTTTTTTAGTTTCTTTGTTTCCTTCTTAAGATAATCATATTTATCTATTAAATCATCAAGGTCTTCAAGAGCATTGATTAATTTTCCTTCAAGACCAACAACTACCTCCTCTTCTCCTTCATATGAGTCCTCAAATTGTGCATCTTTCTAAGCCTTAGCTTCTTTAGCCATGAATAGAGATTATCTTCTATCTTCTCTCATTACAAGGGCCTAGACTTCATCCCCTTTTGAACAATCACTAGAATCAGACACTTCACTTTCTTCATTGATGTATAGACTCTTCTTATTCTTTCAAAATTCTTCCTTTCTAGATAAACCATTTTCTTCTTTTTGTTATTTTCTTCTTGCTCGAAACTATCCTCTTTATCATATGGATATTTTGAATCAAAATGACCTATTCTGCTACAATTAAAACACTTGAAAGGGATCTTACCTTTATATTTTTTGGATCCTCTCCTTAGTCTTGTTATGAAGTTTGCTTCTTCCTCATCAGTTTCTTCATAATCAGATGCAATGAAAACAACTTTGTCTTTCTTATCAACTTCATCTTTTTCTTTCTTGACAACCTTAAATGCAACTTATCTCTTGGATGATTAAGCATCAGGAATTCTCATTTCATATGTAGTAATTATGCCCTGCACCTCATCAAGAGTGAGTTTATCACTTTCTCTTCCTTCTTTGATAGCAAAAATCTTGGAGTCATATTTAGTTGTCATAGACTTGAGAAATTTCAACACAATATCTTTTTCTTTTAGATCTACACCATATCATTTAATGGTAATTACCACATCATCAACTTGTTGAAAGGCATAGGACAACTATGAGGGGGTTGAATTACTTGTCACCAAACCAATCAAAAATCCCAAACACTTATCAACTTCCCATCCACTTTATTATGTTATTAAGTATGAACATGAAATGTAAATAACAGAAAGCAATATCAACATAAGAAACACTAGATTTACATGGAAACCCCAATAAGGTAAAAACCATAGTGAGGATTAATTCACAATATAAAGTAATAGAAAAACTAATTACAAAGAGGCTCACTACAATTGCCCGAATACAAGGCTCACTGCCTATAGATAGGACTCACTATTCAACAAGGAGGCTCACTGCCTACATATACAAAAGATAACAGAAAAGTCCACGACAAAAAATTACACACATCCATAACCTTGATTTGAAGATTGCAGACACCAATAGCTCACTGCTTTCAAGAGTCTAACACATTAAAGTATTGCTACCTTAATTCACTTTCACACACTCTTTCTTCTTACACTGGTGGCATTCTTGATACTGCAATCCATAACATTTCAACTTGCACTTATATTGTCTTCAACTTTAGAAACTTTCTCCAAGGTCGGCTACACACACTTCATTTTACAAATTCAAATTAGGTCAGTAACTCCACATTCCCAAAGTGGAAGAGACACATGATGTGAAAAACCATCAAAGACAACAATCCATTCCAATCCTGCACTCTCCTTTATTTTATATATTAGACAAACTACAAAACATTTCTTGCATATGTCTATCTCTTCCTTTTTTTTCATTATTTTTCACATGACTCTCTCCCCCTTTGACATCAATGGCAAAGAAAAAAAGTTTTGATCACTCCTCCTTAGGAGTGCACCCATTCATACTACAACAATGATACTTCCTATTCCCCATGAGGAGTAGACCCAATCATCAGTCTAGATAAATGAAGAATTTGTAGATTCACTGGACTAATGCACCTCCATGTGCACCTAGTTCAAAGAAGGAGGGGAAATAAGCCCCAAATTCTCCCTAAGATACTCAAAAGTATCCTTCAGAAGAGCCTTAGTAAATATGTAAACTATCTAATCCTTTGTAGGCACATACTCTAATTGAACTTCATTCTCCAATACTTTTTCTCTTAAGAAATGATATCTGATAGATATATGCTTTTTCTTTGAATGAATTACCAAATTCTTTGAAATATTTATAACACTTGTATTATCACAGAAGATAGGGATAGGCTCATCACACATTACTCTTATATCCTTTGATGTTTTCTTCATCCATAGCACATGTGTGCAACAAGATGCTACAACAATGTACTCAGCTTCTATAGTGGATAAAGACAGTGAATCTTGTTTCTTGATTAGCTAACCAATATTCCTCTAAGAAAGAATGTACCACCACTTGTACTCTTCTAATCATCTACACAACCAACCCAATCTCCATCAGTGTAAACACTCAAAGTGAAATGAGTATCCTTAGGATACCGCAAGCCATAATCTAGAGTTCCTTTAAGATATTTGAATAGCCTCTTCACAACTATAACATGTGCTTCTTTAGGTTCTGCTTGAAATCTGACAACCAAACATACGACATGCATGATATTTAGTCTAGTAGTAGTAAGATATAACAGTCCACTAATCATAGATCTGTACATGCTCCGATAAACTTTAAGAGATTCACCATTCTTACTCAGTTTGCATCTAGTCACCATAGAGGTACTAACCAGTTTGGAGTCATCCATTCCAAACTTCTTCAACAACTCTTTGACATACTTTGACTATGAAATGAATATTCCCTTATCTATTTGATTCACTTGAAGTCCAAGGAATAAATTCAACTCACCAATCATAGACATTTCAAACTCTTTTTGCATCTCCTCTGCAAACCTCTTGCACATACATTTATTTCCACCAAAGATGATATCATCAACATACACAACCAATATGAACACTATATTTCCTTCAACCTTGAAATAAAGATTACTATTTGCGGAGCCTTTGTTGAATTTTTGTTATGTCAAATATCTATCCAATCTTGCATACCATGCTCTAGGAACCTATTTGAGTCCATACAATGCCTTTTTCAACTTACAAACATTATTTGTTTTATCTAGTCATTGGAATCCCTCTAATTGTTCCATGTACACCTCTTTTTCCAGTTCTCCATTCAGGAATGCAAACTTGGCATCCATCAAATATACCTTGAAATATTTATGAGCAAAAGAATCCAAGAACATCCAAATAGCCTCCATTCTTGCCACTAGTGCAAATGTTTCCTTAAAGTCTACTCCTTCAACTTGTGAATATCCTTTCCAATCAATTCTTGATTTGTTTCTCACATTTTCACCATTGTCATTTAGCTTATTCTTGAACAACCATTTTGTTCCAATTACATTCTTGTTTACAAGTCTAGGAACCAATTCCCATGTCTCGGTATTCTCTATCTACTGCAATTCCTCTTTCACAGCTCTAACCCAATTTTCATAGTTTGAATTTTATATATAATTACATAATATATAATTACATATATATATGCATACATACATACACACACACACACACACATATATAATATACAAATTTATATTTCAATATTAAACTATTGTTTAAGATAATATCCATTATTATCTTAAAACAATAATTTAATATAAAATATATTTTTACAATAATTATTTAAATTAATGTATAAAAAGGATATATATTTAAATTAGTTTATAAGAAATTAAAATATATAATTAAATAATTTTTATTTTTACTTTTTCTAAATAGATTTCAAAAAATTTAGTGCCCCACTAAAGCCCTATGGACATTTTTTATGGTTTGCATTTGTAGATGAAGTATATTATCTTCAAATAATAAATAAATTTAATATATATTAAAAATATAACATAGAGAAGATATATATATATATATATATATATATATATTAAAAATTCATATTTCAATATTAATTTATTGTTTATAGAAAATATACTTTATCTTCAAACAATAGTTTAATATAATATATATAGTTTTTAATATAATATTATTAAAATTATTCCATAAGAAATAAAAAGATCTAATTTGATAAGGGGTTGGTCTGGTAACAAATAGTTATAATAAATATATATGAATATTTAATATTATACATTTAATATAGTATATAAAACAAAACCTATAAGAAGATACACATTTCATTTAATATTATTTCTAAAAAGGCTAAAATATGATACTAAAACCCTTAAAAAATAAAATAGTCAAATATATCTTATTAAAATGAATAATTTGTCTATTCACTATATTTAAGTGTATTTAGGTTAGTATCTTGTTTAAATGAATGTGCAACCTTTAAGCCTCTAGAGGTTACCAAGTTATTTGGTAAATCTCATGTGCTACATTTTTGAGGTTGGAAGACTTTCCCATCTCACCACAAAGGTTACACGTTGATGACTTAGTCAAATAGATTGTTGGTTTGAACGCTCCTAATCATCCTAAGGTTGACACCTATAGTACTCATTTGTGCCATATCATGGGACAGTTGTCAATCCATATGATAGGTGGATTGCTTCTTCCTTGTCTATGTATACAAGGATTCCTCATTTGTACATTTGAATAGACTAAATACAATATTTCCATTGTTAATTGTCCTTATTTCCTATCTTCATGATCTCCTAATTCTTATATCGTATGAGAGCTCGAAGGGAACATTTTATAAAGCTTTAGGTGAAAGAATTTATTGTCTTTTGTTAAATTCCATTGCTCTCTGTGTTAAAATATGTAGGTGAGCATTCCGAGCGAAGTGTCTGCGTCCAGCTCTCTAGTGTTTGCACAAAAGCATCATTGTCTGTTCGGGTTGCATATATGCCCTCTGTGAGCTGTTAGGTATTTGAGGTAGCTCCTTTTTGGAGACATACGCTACTTTCGTCTCACGCAGCAGAGGTATATGTGTTATTCATCCCGTGTAACAGGGAAAGAGAGGGCTAAATCTAGTACTGTGCATAGGATCTGTTTAAGTCTTTCTGGTAAGGTTGTGTTTCTAAGATCAATGGTCGAAAAATTCACCTGTATCAGACTTCACTATGGTATAGCAGGCGTGAAAGTGTGAACACAGCCCCTGAAGGCCAGAAAAGCGTGAAAAAGGGCGTTGAGAGTTTGTGGAGCAGACAGGCAGATAAGAGGCTTGTGTTGCATTTGCTGGCCGCTCCGCTTCATGCACACAGGGATGCCGCGATTAATCCATCTAGTGTTGTTATCTGCAATGTGTGGCAAGAAGGGAAGACCTACTTAGCCCGCGCTACACTCATTCAACCCGCGCTAATTCATCTCGCATTTGTGAGAGACGCACACCCATAATTTGCAGGTCATGTGAATATCAGTTGGCGTGAATAATCAGGTCGCGCGATGGGCAGAACAGATGCACACGTTTGGACGCTGGCTTTCTCACAGGTCAAACCCATTCCCACGCTGCCCAGCGATTTGGACGCAGCACAGAGGCGTGATTTGAAATATATATATATACATAATTACATTATATAGAGATAGATATGCATGTACATGTTTATATGTATGTATGTACACAAATATATAATTGATTATAGAATTTTCATATTCTAAATGATCATCTCAATTAGGTCATCCAAGGTTTGTGATCAACTAGTAGAAAGATGGGATCTTTCAAGTACATGAAGGGGTCTAGAAAGGGGGTAATGGATAGCTTGAAATCCCCTTTATGGAATGAGAAATTTCATTTCTCTTTAAAGATCTTTCTACTAAACAACCAAGGAAAACAAACCTTTTGACTTATTTTTAAGAATGTGTGGATCAAGTTACTTTAGGATTGGAGATGAAGAAGCAAGGGAAAAGATTGTTTGTTTGAAATTTTTCATCACTAATATGACAAAAACAAAAACAAAAAACCTCCCTATCAAGAGATAATGTGGGTATTTTAAAATTTAAAATTTAAATAGAGAAGTAGTGCATGGTGCAAGACATTTTTGATCTCACATAATTCACCAGCATGAAAATAATACCTTGGTGTAAGGTATAAACCCTTGGCTCCATTTTAATTTTGATGTACTTTTTACATATAAAAAGTAGTTAAAAATGAAAGGAAATAATTCTTCGATGGTGAAAGTGTTTTAAAAGAAAAAAATGAAACATAAACACTAAAACAAGCCAACCTCACAAGATTATGTACTATATTATGTAGAGGGCACACTCATTCTTGAAAGGCTTAAGTGAACTCCTAACATACATCAAATATATCTTTTATATCTTCTTCCCTTCATTATGGTAAGTATTAATAGCTTCATCTCCTAATTTTCTATTATAACAATTGAGCTTGCACATGAAATAAGAAATAACACTCTTCTCTAATTTGTTCCTCAAATTTCTATTAACCTGGATTTTCTTACAAGAGACTAGTTCAGTCCTTACCTTTTTCCTTATTCTACCATGTTTTGATTTCTCTAAACCAAAATCAATATATTTTCCAAATTCATCCACCAAACAACACTATTGAATGTCACTATAATTATAAGGAGAGTGATGAATAATCCTAAAAAACCCATTTTCTAGAAATGATTAATGCAATTATAGGAGGGAACATTAGATTGCATTACATATCATAGGGTACCTCCTCCCACAACCTCTCCTAGTTATAAGATATTTTTTTAAGATTGAAAAATCATTAGTAAGAATATCTTCCAAAAATCATCAAGTAATACCATCAATAGATGCCCCCAATCAACCAAATAGTAAGCAACTACACTAACTTCCTTATACACATGGTGTGTTTTATTATTCAATTTAAATTAGTGAACCTTGTCAATTGAAAATTTCATTTATATCACATTAATGATATAATTAATTTTTAATAATTTACAATAAGATTGAATATATTTATTTATTAAAATAATAAAGGGTCCGCTCATTAAACTAGAAAATTGAATCCTCCTTTCTAAGGTTTTTTTTATGATAGTTCAAAATTATTTAAAAATTATTTTATTATAAATTTTACAAAACAAAAACTTGAATTCATAGTATTTTAAAATTAGCAGTTTATCAAAGAAAAGAAAATCATTAGTTTTATATTTAAAACAAATTATATTTTACACATTTCCCTCCAACTAGATATTTCTTAGAAAATGGTACATGCTTACAAGAATTACTTAACTCTTGCCATAGTTGTAATTTTATTCTTTATAAAAAGATTTTTTTTCTAATTAAAAAAAATAGTTAATGTACATTATCAAATTTATAGCCTAAGGAATACAAAAGAATAATAATTTTATGTTTACAACAATTTGTGTTTACATATTTTTCTTCAATTAGATGTTACTTAGAAAAGAGGCATACTTAACAAGAATATGTTATATAACAATATAATTGTAACTTTACTCTTTAAAATTTTTCATATTTTTCAAGTTATAGATTCTTAAAAATTATGTTGGATAAGCTAACTTAAAAAAGGACTAAACAAAATTTGAGTCTACCATCCACTTGACATTTTCTAGGTATAATGAGTTTTATATAACAAAATGATTTTTTAAAAGAGAATCAATAACAATCACTTAAATGTGGACTACCAAATATATGAAACAATATCTCACATTTTAAAATTTGTACTAAATGTAAATAGAAGAGAGAATCATAACTCCTTAAGCATTTGGACATAGGGTATGAAGGTAGTGGAGGAGAGTTTCTTTGATTCCTCCTAAAGTTGTAGCTCTGCCAATGATAGTTGCCCTCGGGTGCTATCGTAATAGTGGTTTACAATTCCTGAGAGGAACGAATTTTAGCTGAAATCACATATTTTTAGAAAATATAATGATTTAAGCCTTAAAAAGTTTCATTTTAAGGATTCCAATTGAAGAGGGTTTGATCAAATCACCTTAGATCAAACCCCTTGATAGAACCTTGCTAGTTTTAAACCATACCTATAAATGCCTCCTTTTACACCTATCAAAATGCTGATAAAAAATCACGCTTTGATTTACATTTTGGGGATCAAATGAATTCATTTAAAATTTATTTCAAATGATTATGGTATTCCTCAGAACAAGCTATCCAATGAATATAATTTTAATATGTTTTGGTTTGTTATGTATTTGTTTTTTAAGTTTTATTAAACATAGGTTTTCATCGAAAAATGAATTTATTTGTTCTTCACATGTGGAAAAATAGAAGATTATCAAAAAATTTGAAAAATATGAGTGCACCAGATATTGAAGTCCTTGATCCAACAAAAAATTAAATTAAATTTTGACATATACAAAAAATACGTATTATACGTAGCAGGTCCGAATTGTAATTGCTTGACTTGAAACTTGATTAAGGAAAAAAATTAATAAATATAAACCAATTGGAAGCACTAGATATCAAAGTTACAAATCTAAATTTGAAAGAATTAGAATTTTATCCTTCATGGAAAAAAAGTTATGCATTATACTACGAAAGGCCACTTTTAAAAATGTTGTTTTCTAAAAATATATATTTTCATGGAGATGGAAAAGAAGTGCAATTTGATTCCAAAATTTTGAAAAAAATATTTTAGAATCTACAGACAAAATTTGATGAGACTCTAGTTTGCACCATCTTCAAATTCCTCACAGTTTAGCCACTATAGGTGCCCGAATGTGAAGATTTAGTTAAAAATAATAATTTCAGTGTCTAGTTTGGCTAAAAATTGTAAACCACTATTATGGGATTAGCCCCTCTCATGTCACTAATTGGAGGAACCCAAGGTATGAGGGCAATAGGGGAGTGTCTTTTATATTCTCTGTAATGTTTTACCTCTGCCCGTGACATTTGCCCTCACATGAGATGGATTGGACAAACCCAAGGTACCAAGATAGTAGATGAGAGTTTCTGGGTTTCAAGATAGTAGATGAGAGTTTCTTTGATTCTTTGTAATGTTGTACCTCTGTCAATGACAGTTCCACTCTCATGTCACAAAGTGGCGGAACCCATGTACCAAGACAATAGAGAATAATTTCTTTCTTTCATTCCTCATAATGTTGAACCTCTGCCAATGACAGTTGACATGTACATGACCAGAAAACACATGACCTGATTTTGCCCGTTTATTGAATATTCTTGTAATAAAACAAACACTATAACAATCAAAGTATGCATATAAGTAAAATTAAACAATGAAATTTCACATTCAGAACAATCTCATCAGATGGACCATTATAATACTCAGAATTTACTGATTTCTGACCGAAAAGATTGAAAAAAAAGAAAAAGAAAACACTTATCAAACACCTTATCAGAAGAACCACTAGGCAGCCAATCAGGATTCGGGATATTGTCGCCCACAACTCTCATCCTTCGCCTTGGAGATCTGCTATAAGAGATTCCGGTGTCTTTGTTCGCAAAGGCAAGAGATCATTACATGGCTTCATCGGATCATAACGATATCCTCAGATGCCATCAGGATCTATCGCCTTTAGGAAAGATAAATCACACCTACAGACAAGGTAAAACAGAAATCGCACACATGCAAAGGAAATCATTTTAAATAACTAAACAATGAAATGACTAGCACTAGGTGAGGAAGTGGGGCTCACAAAATCTATGTATCTGTGCAATTTCGGTGTGATCTGCTTTTCCTCAAGCCAATAGATTGTGATTGCATCTGAGGATATTATTACGATCAAAGAGGAGCAGCAATGCAATGACCTCATGCCTGTGCAAACAAAGGCACCCGAATCTCATAAATCGGATCTTGCACAGCGGAGGAGGAGAGATTTCAGTTCCTTTGTTTGCTAAGGCAAGAGCTCATTGCATGGCTTTTCCTCTTGATCGAACAATATCCTCAGATGTCTATCTCCTTTAGGAAAAAGGAATCACACCTAGAACAACCCGAAAATGGAAATCACACACATGAAAACTAAACCTACTGCCTGAAATGCAATGAAATGACTCGCATTATAAAGACACTAGGGGAGCAGGTGAGCCCTTAAAAAGTCGGAATATTAATAATAATTTAGGTTTTTCCAAGCCGTCGGCCCATATACGCGTGGGCTTTCCAGTCTTTTTAACCCGTCCCAATGCCAAAAAAAAACCTGGGAAATCCCACACTACTACCTGCTGTCCACTAGTCTACCCAGATTGTTCTCAATATATATTATTTTAAGAGAGGTCATTTTCCCAAATGACCCGTGATTTACGATCATAGATTAGTGCGACATTGTTTTTTTAAATTTCCAAACCTAAGGACTGTCGGTATGACACGTCTTCTTTGTCTATATTATTAATTTAAGAAAAATATCATACAGGCTAGTCGGGCTATAAAATTAGCAACTATATTTTTTTTTAAATTGGTGAATTTTTATGTTACTTAATAATTTTATAGAATAATGCAATAATTCTATAGTTCTGACGCTTGGCACATGCTAGTTGTTTAGAGAGATCTTAAAGTAAATGACCTTTTTATTTTGAAATTTATTTGGTTTTTATTTTATTGGATATTAATTTTATTTTAAATTAATAATAATATTTTATTAGTTTATAAGGTTTTTAAGTGGATTTGCAAGTTCATATTGTATTTGAAATGTTGTTTCTTATTGATATATAACATCTTCTATCTTTAAAGAGGTTTTAACGTCTTGTAAACATGCTCTCGAAATATGCTTTGGATGTTGACAGAATTGTAAGAAGTTTTCAATGTTCTAGAAGCTAGATGTTCATATTTACAATTACTCTACAATATCATATTTACAATTATTCTGCATGTTCTTCCACTCCCCCTCTTGTTTCTTCTTGTTCTTAGCATTACCCTGCCTCCTTCTCCCCTCCCCTTTGTTCTCTTCCTCTTTATGATGTAGTGTCCTTCCAGTTGCGACACTTTGTTTTAGTTTGATTTACCTTGATAGATAGATGCTTTAGTTGATTATGATACATTTGACATCTTGATTATCTAGTTGTGTTTGTGTGATGATATTGTAATAGACACATAAGTGATATGCATTGTGTTTATGAGTTTTTATGTAGTCATCATTATGAAATGGTTGTTTATGATATATGATGCTCGTCCGTATTTGGGCTTTTTATTTTGTTGGACTATGTAATTGGTTTGTCTTTTCTCTTATTGGTTCTTCATTAGCTTTCATTTTCATTCATTCTGATCCTCTAATTTTTTGTCTTTTTCTTGGAATTTATTTGGTTTTTTAATTATTTCTATGTTAATTTTGGTTGTTTCCATTTAATTTTCCTTTTTTTATCTATTGTTATATATTATTTATTTTGGGTTTTTTTTTTCTTGTTTTCTTTTGTTGTTTTCTTATTGTTCATTTTCTTTATTTTGTCTTTTTCTTGGAATTTATTTGGTTTTTTAATTATTTCTATGTTAATTTTGGTTGTTTCCATTTAATTTTCCTTTTTTTATCTATTGTTATATATTATTTATTTGGGTTTTTTTCTTGTTTTCTTTTGTTGTTTTTTATTGTTGTTCATTTTCTTTATTGCTTTAATTTTCATCGCTTTTCTTCCTTCTTTTTGGTTCTATTTGTCACTATATTATATTATCATATTATATAATCACAATCATATAGATTCTCCTTTTCTGCATTGGTGCATATTATGAAATATACATTTATATTATAATAAAATATTTATGTATATTCTTTTGATCCTACTTTAATGGTTTTGTTTAATTTTTTATCTTTTAATAGTTAATTTTCTTGGCTTAATTTTTGAATTTAGTGTCTTATTATTGGTTTTCTTAGTTTTTGGGTTTTATTATTTTTCAACCTTTTTTTAAATTCTCTGCAGGCAATGTGCCTCTCCCCTCCCTCTCTCCCTTTCTTTTTAACCTAATCTTGGTCTGCAACTCATCATTTTACATCTCCTTCAGCTCTCTATCCTGATGATGGATCACGAAGTGTGATTCAAAATGTTGATGAAAAAACTTACACACAATCAAAATCCAGAAACAACATAATCACATTCAGATGGATTGTGGAAATCTCATTTCTTTAAGAATTGTAGTGTAAAATATATACAATCTTATTTTAAAAAATAGCAATATATTTTACAATTATTCTACATGTTGTGGCAAAAAAATTCAAACTCATTTTAAACCCCTAACTAAAGCATATTCTAGAAAGTCCAGATTTCAAAACCAAGCTAAATAGACTCTTTGTTTCTTAATTGCTCTGTGATGTGGATCCCTGTCATTGCGTTTCCCAAATACAATTGTCCTATAACCACCAACTAAGATCTTTTAATCCAGAAAATTAATGCAATCACAAGTTTTTTTACTTTTACAGGGGCATTTAGCACATTTATTAACTTGAATTTCTTTCACCTTAACAAAGAAGTATTTGTTGGTAAAGATAAGTAAAAAAGAATTCCCTTTTTAAATGTAATTGCTCGTGAAGTAAACCAAATTTTATTTTGACTGGGCTATTGTGACATGCATCATAATGCAGAACATCGAGGTTTAAACATGTAATTTAATAGTTTCGTGAAATATTGCATTGTGAATCTCAACATCGTGAGTCTCTTTTGAATGATTATTTAGATTAATAACTCAACACTTGAAAGGGATTGACATTCTTATGGATGGATATTGTTTGTTTGAAGTATTTGTGCAAGACAAATATATTCTTTTCGAGAAGACCCAAATGACTCACATCACACAGTCAAACATCAAGAAAGTAAATGAAACGCAATGATAAAATAATTGAACGTACAAGGAAGCGAGAAGAACAGCCATGAAACGAGATGAATGGCGCGGGGGAAGGAACAGACGATTGTGCCATTAATAAGGCATGCTGTCCCACGCATTTCCATTCAGAATTTTCAGATAGGAGGACAAAAATAGGGCGCAGGGGAGGATATGCACGAACATATTTGGACAACCTACACTTGAAATGTTGGACAATGCAAACATTTATTTTTGAATTTTTGTTTTTTTGGTAAAAGGCAATAAGCGTGTATATATAATATATTAAAATATTAAAGGAATTACATATAGCAAATAGCCAAGCACAACCTTGACTTCACTATCAGTGTAATACAAGAATAATGGCATGTATAACCATCCTTTTCTCTTTCAACCTAAGGTCTACCCCTCGCTTTCAACCTTCACTTGAGAACACCATATACAAAATAAAGTATACTGCTATGTATAGATAGATTTTCACTGTGTATGTCAGACTCTTCTGTACAGATATTTGAAGGCACTAATTTTGACAAGATCAAAATTTAACAAAAAACATCACAATGATATACCCCATCACCTTGTAGTTTACTTCCCTTCCACTGAATTTTCATCTTGCCACTCTGAGGACACCAAATTTCTCTGAACTAGGTGGGGAAGTGGGTGCATTAGAGGATAATCCTCATGAGCAAGTAGGAATGACACCGTCTAGTAGTTCTCTTGTATTTTATTATCCATGATTGAGCAAAGTAAGTTCAAATTGTGGTGTATATCTTTATGCAGGATCATTCCTTTCATACTTTTTGAACCATGAATTTTTGTAGGAGTGTGCTCTCTTACACTTCTAGGGTTTTTCACCTAAAAGGAGAAAGGTATCCCACAAAAACTTGGAGGTTCACTAAAGATTAATGCTAGTATGATTGAAATATGACTAGATGCAATGTCCTAAATGAAAATAACTGATAAAATATAATGAATATTAATGTGAAACCTAAGAAATACAAGTTGTTTGAAAAAACATTGATGTAGGAAAAATGACCTAAAAGTGCAAACAAACAATGACAGAATTAAACAAGACTAGAGAGGTGCACCTAGAAACTGAAGTGTGACGTAGAAAGGTTCTAAAATCATATAGAATTGACTAGAAAAGCTAGCTGGGACACTTACACCAAGTTGGGTAACTTAGTCCTATTTTAGGGAGATTCTACCAAAACAGATTTATGCCAAATGGGTACTCATAAATGTAAACATCACTTTTCAGGCTTGGTAGTGGGACTAATTTTCCACAGATGGTGACTTAGTCCACCTAGGAATCTTGGGAAATTCAGGACAGGAATCTGTATCTTTTAGTTTGTACTTCCCTTCACATGTAGTTAAACTTCTATAGAAAATGGGCTAAAAGTGGTCTTTAAGCTTCAATTAGGGCTTTGTTGACTTGAATGAAGTTGATGGGTTGACAACACCTTTTAACACCTTTCTCTTTGACAAATCTACATACAAAACCTACAAAACACACATGCAAAGAGGGGAAAAAGGGTTAAGGGTTAGAGAATAGGATTTTTCCTTAGTCAAACCCCAACTATGTAATCAAACCCTAGAAAATGAAATGAAACAAAGAGAGAATGATGAATGAATAACACACAATGTCACAAACTCACCAAACCATTGATGTTGAAATTTGAAGATATGCAACAAGATGCTCCAATGGACACTTTAATGTTCTTAGAATTTTTGAGAATGATTAAGCAAATGAATGGATTTCTTGAATAATGAATGGGGTGGGCAAATGAGACAAAAACCCTTTATTTATACTTGAATTTACAATATTTCCCAAAAATAACACATCACAGACTGACCTCGAGGTTAAGAGAATAAAATCCCCTCAGAAAATTAAAATTATTTTAATTTTTTTGCCCAATGGAACTAAGTCGCCTCAGGTGACAACTTGGTCCCACTAGGGCAATTTTACTGGGTTTCATGGATTGAAGTGTATATAATAAGGTTTAATAGGAATATTCTAAAAAATACACTTAATTAAGGCCAAAAAGTGTATTAAGGGGTCATTTAAACATAAGAAAGGGTCAAATTAGTGATGACAAGTCTAGAAAAGCATGAGAGTTTGTTACAACTCTTTACAAAACTTTGAAATAAGACTTGGTAAGTGATAAAAATGGGTTATTTATGTGAATTGTAATGAAAGGGTGCTAGAAAAGCATGAAAGTGGGTTACAACACTTAACAACACTTTTACAAGACATCCTAGAATTCTTAATGATTCTCAAGGGTCCAAGACCTAATGTGAATGTGTTGACCACATTACAACATCAAATCTAGGCATAATCAAGCCAAATTCCTTGAGAGACTCAAGTGAGTGTAAAAATGTCCAACTATACATTTTTTGGTCACATTAAGCCCCACTTTAGTGAGAGTATGAACTTGCTTCAAACTCACACTAAAGTAGCCCAACATGCACATCAAGATGGATCCAAATGCATTGATGCTTGGTAAGATGGGACAACAACAATCAAGAGGGATGATCAAGCCCCCAGGATCAAGATCCCATGGAAAACCAATCATTAGCACAAAGGAACATATAAGAGAATGGTGAAAAAGAATGAAAGGAAGAAGTCAAAAGGAAAGAAAGTCCAATCAAGCTTCGATCATTTGTCCATCCCATTGTGGATCAAATCTAGGCTGTTTGTCCAAAAAAAGGAATGTATACTCACTCTGAGGCGATGAAACCCATGGCTGTTCGCCAGGTGAGAAGGCCAAAAAGGTGAGAAACATACACTCATGGCTAGTATGCACTCACACACATGCAAGTGGCTATGGGGAAAAAGTCATGATTCAGAATGGGCTTCTCGCTCAACGATATCAAAGTTATAACTCCTTATAACTTTAATAAGGTATCATAAAATGAAATGATATTTTGATTTTCACGAGACAAGCAAAGCTTCGTATGCTTGGAGCTCATGAACAAACATGATGGCACAACAAGCATGCAAGTTGTGCTATGCAAGGTGGCCATATAACAAATTCAAAATGCAACATGCAAAATGTTAGTGTAATTAATTAATTATTACACTAGCATAAGTTAACTTAGGTCATATATCATTTAGTCCTAGATTGCATTTTTAATAAATCATTTAATAATGGGGTGATGTCCCCTTCCATGTTTGTAGGGATAAGATTACTTCTAGAAGATGAGTTACCCTTCTAGAACTTATCTCACCATTTAATAATTTTCTAGATAGGGTTCGCATGTTGTCACATGTTGTTAGATCAAGACACATGTCAACATCTCATGCTTTTTAGGTTTTCTCTCATGCCTATATATTCCAGGCATCTTGTACATTTGTAATCATCCAATCCCATAATGTAGATCAATATAGAATCTCCATTATGCATGCCTAGTTGCAACACTTTCTATGTGGTTGATTATCTTTCCTGGCAAAGTTCCTGCATTGAAGACTGCAACTTTAGGGATGACATCAATATTCTTTTGATTTTTTTAATTGTTTTTAGCAATATTAAAAAAAATAAAAATTTTGTCAGCCCGATTAAAATTTACAAGTCTATAGAATAAAATATATGTGTTGGCTACATTAAAGTTTTCTATGGGGAGGTACTCATTCTGTCGGCCATTGTACTATGCCATCACATTGACCAGGTCCACATTGGCCATTCATCGCCAGTGACTCCTACTGTTTTTCACCAGCCACTGTCGCCTGTGCTTCGGTCATTGGGCTTGTCATCTCCTTTCCCACCAGCTTTTGTCACCAACTCCTTACCATCAATCATTCCACTTACAACTGCCGACTTATCTATGTTGCTGATCATTTGTTGCCGGTACATTGTGTCTGCCACCTTTAGCTGATGATTCCATCATAATCGAGGCTTTGTATATGTAGCAGTGCCACCAAAATAGCCACTCTGCCAAAGTTGCTCTGCCCCGCCACCACCATTAGGGTGGTGCACTCTTTTTCCTCTTTTTCACCCGTGGTCATATGAACAACCAGGTGCTAGCACCTGGGGTGCTCAAATTTTGCACCTAATTAGCCTATAAAGTGCCTCATATAGGATTTTTTTTCATTTTATCATAACTTTCACCCATGGTGTCAAAAATCTACAAACGAGATATCGTCAAAAAGAGGATTTGGTCTACTTTCCAGTGGTGCAATCTATTTTTTAAAAAAATTCCCACAAAAAAAATCTACAATCAACTGAAGTAGAACTCTAATTTGGACTCAAAGGCTAATAACTTCACAACCGTTCATTGGATTTTGGTGATTCCAGCAGCATCAAGAAGTATTTTCAAAGGTTTTTTCATTCATCTAGACCCCTTGATCATTTTCAGCTCCACATACTCTTGCATTGATTTTTTTAGTTTGGTACATTTACTCAATAACTTGGACATCCTGAAGCTTGGGAAAATATTTTTTGATCTGGGTAGCATCACTTCAGTTGCACATCATATTTGGAAGTCTTTATTTTTTGTTGAAGGTCATTTGTCTTTGTATTTTTGGAGAAATTTCATTATGGGGCTTGCATATACTCCTTTGGTTATGTTGCACAAGGAAAACTATCAACAATGGTGAGATGGGACCAACCACCATCTCCAATCACTTGATCTATTGCCTCATCTATATGGTATAGTTCCTCATCCAAGTGAAGGTATTCAAGAATTTTCTTGGAGTTGCAGCAGATACACTATTTTGGAGATCATTGCTATGCATGTTGATTATGATGTTTTGAATGCTATTGATCACTGTGATTGTTCGCATATCCTTTGGATTAAGCTTTGGGAGATCTATGGAGATTCTGACACTCCCCTATTCCCAGATGGTCATGATTCAGAATGTCATTCTTCAGATCAGGTACCCCATGATTATATTGTTGTACAAGAGGTTGATTGCCTTGAATCTTCCGAAAAGGTTGACAAGGCTCCTTTAGGTGCTTCTTCTCCATCAAAGATTATTGGTATCCCTTCACATTCAGTGATTCCTTGTCCAAATTCATTGATTGAGGCTTCCACCATCATCATTCATTAGGACACCTTCAATTTTTTAGACTTGGCATCACAAGATGGCTTTGTTTCAGGTATCACTGACTTGGCTACTTCTACAGGTTTGGAAGAAATTCTTGAGGGGATATTACTCCTCTATTCAGATCTACCTTTGCAGGTTTTTCTTGAGTCTCCTCATCCTTTTGTCTCAACCATGCTTGGAGATCCTAAGACTATTTTGGAGGCACTTGATTTCTCTTTAGAGATTTCATATCTGAGACTTCTTCCTTGTTACTCCATTCAATATTTGAGGTTTCTTCAGCATCCACCATTGGATTTGCTTCTTCCTAGTGGGAGATTTGTGGTTTGGACACCTTCATTGCTTCAGACTTCATTTAGGGAGGGCTATCAAGTCTCCATCACATCCATCATATCCATCACATTGTCTTTAGATATTGTTCAACATCAGTTTCCACATCATCCTGGTTTGTCACCCTCTTCATTGATTGTGGCATCTTCATCATCAGGCAAGGAGACACATGAGCAGATTCCTGAGACATCATCATCCACATTCATGCTTCCTTCCTTCAATTCCTATCTGGAATGGGAAGCATCACTACACTTGCACTTGGTTTTGTTTCTTCCGAAAGGGAGACAAGTTGTTTGTTGACATTGGATCATGTTCTGTCTTCAGACACTTACCATTTTTTTAGGTGATCACATCTTCTGGGGGGGCTATATAGTCTCTCTCTTTCCCTCATTTGGGGGGGCTATTGTATTGTATCCATGTGATGGATGGTGTCCATGGGGAGTATTTGGGAGTCATCCATCCTTCCCATGCTATCTCACATTTTTTCTTTTTCATCTCCTTTTTGGAGAGGGCTTTTTCTCCCACTGGGTTTTCCCCTTTTATCCAGTTGTGGGAGATTTTATGCATCTTTATCATGTAAATGGGTACCTAATATGGCCTCATAGTTGGGACCCATCATCTCTACATAATCATTGCATTTTCCTCCCCAAGTTGAACTTATGGGGGGGTGTAAGTGTAATTAATTAATTATTACACTAGCATAAGTTAACTTAGGTCATATATCATTTAGTCATAGGTTGCATTTTTAATAAATCATTTAATAATGTGGTAATGTCCCCTTCCATGTTTGTAGGGATAATATTACTTATAGAAGATGAGTTGTCATTCTAGAACTTATCTCAACATTTAATAATTTTCTAGATAGGGTTCACATGTTGTCACATGTTGTTAGATCAAGACACATGGCAACATCTCATGCTTTTTAGGTTTTCTCTCATGCCTATATATTCAAGGCATCTTGTACATTTGTAATCATCCAATCTCATAATGTAGATCAATATAGAATCTCCATTGTGCATGCCTAATTTCAACACTTTCTATGTGGTTGATTATCTTTCTTGGCAAAGGTCCTCCATTGAAGATTGTAGCTTCAGGGATCCTGTGCACCCATAATCTCAACAAAAAAGGATGTTCGAAGGAGTCTTACTTAGTTCATGCGAGGTATTTAACTTAGAGGACATTGTGTCTAATGTCTCCAAGAGAGGGCCAATCAAAGAATAGAAAATTCACAACTTAGGGGATGCAGTGTGTCACATCAAGCCACCAAGAGGAATGTAATATGCTAAGATAAATCATGCTCATGAAGGACACTACACCCAATGTCATCCACAAAGAAAAAATGTATTATATAAAGTAACAAGGTTGCATTGAGAACCATGGAAAGGAAAAATGCAAATGAAAAATGCCAATGTATGTCCCCACTTTAAAGGAATTGCTACACACTATACTATGAGAAATTACATTAAAGTAGCAAATGAAAAATGAAAAATGAAACAAGACATGAGAGCAAACTTGTAAATCCTATATTCCAAGTCATACAGTTCTAAGTAAGTCTACATCATGTGAGAGAAAGGAAAAAGAAAAGAAAGGGATTTCCCCTGAAATGAAAATACCAAACACATAAGGGATCTATGGATTTGGGGTATTATGTTCTTTACTGCAATGTTTCGTAAAGAGCTCGAAACTGCCATCATTCCCTGAATACATAGAAATGGAAAAATGACACAAAGAGAGTGAAAACAAAGAAAAGTAAAGATCTGTTAGTGTCAACATGGAAGAGATATAGGATGTTGATCGACACTTTGCATCATCCAGAAAAGGAAAACACAAGCGAAAAGAAAACAAAAAGGTGAAAGAAAAAGAGAAAAAAATTTTGGGTCAACATGAAAGAGACATTATGGTCTAAATTCCTTGCATCATCCCCAAAAGGAAAACACAAGAGAAATACAAAAGAAGAGACAAGGAAACATGGGCCTTTTGGGTGAACATGAAAGAGAAATTTCAGTTTCAATGCTTTGCATCATCCCCAAAAGGAAAAGGCAATAAAAAGACAAAAGAAAAGGCAAAAGAAATGTACGAAATATAAAAGAATGAACATACAAATAGAGGAATGTAGAGAGAGAGAACATCAAATGACACATCATGGGAGAACACATTACACATAAAAGAAAGAGTAAAAGAAAGCACAAAAGTTACAAAAAAAAGAAAGAGAAAAAGAAAGTGCAAAAGCCTAGTAAGGAAAATGCAAGTCAACCTTTGAGCAAGTTATTTGCCTCCCAATCTCAATAGGTATAAGTGAGAAGTGAATAATGTAGCGAAGGGACAATGACAAATGTTTTACTAGGAAAAGGCTAGCAATTTCTTGCTGCCACTAAGTGCAAGACAAGAATGCGCTGAGATAGGTGATGGGAGATGTCATGTAATAGTGAGAAGAGAATATTCTACAACTATTACATGATAAGGTGTTTTGTAATGTTTTATGGATTGATTGGAAAGCAATTATTGCCACCAAAGTGATACTTGCTTAGTATTTCTTTCAATTAAAGACACTCATCACTTCTATGTCCTAGAACACGATCATATGCACAATGTGGGACATTAGCATCTTTAGGATAGATCACCAACCTATTCACAAGTGGTAATAATTGAGTCCTTTTTTTAAAAGGATTTGTAATTTCCTTTCTTATTCAGGTGGTGGATGGAGAGAAAACCTAAGTTTTTGTAACTTGTAAGGCTTCTTGCATTTGCTAGATTCGCCCTCTTCTCAAATAGAAGGAGGAGGAGGACCAAAATTTATCCTATCATCCTTGTCATTGTTATCATGTAATAGTTGTTCACGTGGAAGGAGGACATTCAGATTAGGAGGGGAATCAAAGATCACCGTGCCATCATCACAAAGTCTCTAATATTCTAAAGGAGGATTGTTGTCATGAGGAGGATCTTGATATCCTAACTTGATTGTGTTTTTATCTTTTAGATTTTGTTCTAAAAGTTGATGAATGCCATGTTAAATTGTTGTGTCACATCCTTGTTTGCTTAAGATGGTAAAATATTTTCCATACGTTTCTTCAAGCTTGATTGGGGTATTTGTAACTTTGTGATCATAGAATAGTTGAGGGGTTGCTTGTTTAGAGGAACTAGGTCCACCTAATGGAGGGAACTTAGGTCCTTCATTTGTTTCAGGATGTAAGTAACCATACATATCAGGTGGTGAGACTATAGGAAGGTCTTGTTGTTTCATGGATGGATAAAAGGATGCATGGGCTTCAAGGTTGTCAAGACATTTGTTTAGGAACTTATTCATGTTGTCATCATCTTCTCCAATGATTTCAACATCATGAGGAGGACATTCATGAGGATTTGAAGGAGCATGAGGAAGCTCAAGATCATTAGGATCAGTTCCAAATGCATAGTTTGACATGTCAACTAAGGATTTTACTGACATCCAAAAATTATTAAAATAGAAAGCTATGATGTGAACGTATGAAAGTAAACTAAATGTAAGAAATGGAATAAAACAACAAATCTAGAAACTATAACAAAAAGAAAGAACAAAAAATAGAAATGCAAAAAATGTTTAGGAAATGCCAGAAATTATAGTGTGAAATGTGTAGGAGGACTAAGTCACCCAGTGTAGCGAATTAGTACCATTGATGTATTTTTTGATATTTTTCAGAAATTTTAAATGCAATTTTATGGTTTTCAGATTTTCAGATGCAACTACAGTGTGAAAATGTAGAACTTTTACTATTTTCCAATGAAATAAAATGCAAAAATACAAGCTACATGAGCTTTTCACTAATGCAATTTTTAAAACCCTAGGATGCAAATTAAACAATGCAAAACCTAATGCAATGTTGATGCAAGTTATTCCTAATATGTGAATGCATTTTAAATCAGAAGTAAGATGTTCAAAAGTTGGGTTCACCAAAATGAACTAGAAATTTTTGTAGGAGTGTGCTCTCTTACACTTCTAGGGTTTTTCACCTAAAAGGAGAAAGGTATCCCACAAAAAATTGGAGTTTCACTAAAGATTAATGCTAGTATGATTGAAATATGACTAGATGCAATGTCCTAAATGCAAATAACTGATAAAAGATAATGAATATTAATGAAAAACCTAAGAAATACAAGTTGTTTGAAACACATTGATGTACGGAAAATGACCTAAAAATGCAAACAAATAATGATAGAATTAAACAAGACTTGAGAGGTGCACTTGGAAACTGAAGTGTGATGCAGAGAGGTTTTGAAATATTGTAGAATTAACTAGAAAAGCTTACTGGGACACTTACGCCAAGCTAAGCAACTTAGTCCTATTTCATGGAGATTCTACCGGAATAGGTTTCTACCAAATGGGTACTCAAAAATGTAAAAATCACTTTTTAGGTCTGGTAGTGGGACTAATTGGCCACATATGGCAGCTTAGTCCACCTAGGAATCTCAAAAAATTCGGCATAGGAATCTGTAGCTTTTGGTCTACACTTCCCTTCTTGACATGTGTTTGGTTTAGATTATGTAGAAAACGGGCTGAAAGTGGTCTCCAAGGTTCAATTAGGGATTTTTTGACTTGATTGACTTCAACAAGTTGACAACACCTTTTAACACCTTTCTCTTTGACAAATCTGCATACAAGACCTACAAAACACACATGCAAAGAGGGGAAAAAGGGTTAAGGGTTAGAGAATAGGGGTTTGCCTTGGTCAAACCCCAATTTGGTAATCAAACCCTAGAAAATAAAATGAAATAAAGAGAGAATGATGAATGAATAACATACAATGTCACAAACTCACTAAACCCTTGGTGTTGAAATGTAAAGATATGCAACAAGATGCTCCAATAGACACTTGAAAGTGCTTAGAATGCTTGAGAATGATTAAGTAAATGAATGGATTGCTTGAATAATGAATGGGGGGTGAAAATGAGAGAGAAACCCTTTATTTATACTTGACTTTCTAATATTTCCAAAAAATAACACATCACAGAACAACCTAAAAGTTAAGAGAATAAAATCCCACCAAAAAATTAAAATTATTTTGATTTTTGTGCCCAGTGGGACTAATTCGCCCTAGGTAGCGACTTGGTCCCACCAAGGCAATTTTACTAAGTATCGGGGATTGAAGTGTATCTAATAAGGTTTAACGAGAATATTCTAAAAAATACACTTAAGTAGGGCCGAAAAGTGTTTAAAGGGGTCATTTAAACATAAGAAAGGGTCAAATTAGTGATGAAAAGTCTAGAAAAGTGTGAGTTTGTTACAAGACTCTGAAATAAGACTTGTTAAGTGATAAAAAGGGGTTTTTTAAGTGAATTATAATGAAAGGGTCCTAGAAAAGTATGAAAGTGGGTTACAACACTTCACAAAACTTTTACAAGACATCTTAGAATTCTTAATCATTCTCAAGGGCCCAAGACCTAATGTGAATGTGTTGACCACATTACAACATTAAATGTAGACATAATCAAGCTAAAGTCCATGAGAGAGACTCAAGTGAGTGTAAAAATGTCCAACTATACATTTTTTGGTGGCACACTTTCTAATGTCAATTTAAATGCAACATAAATCTCCAAAAAGGCCCTATGATATTTGAGGTATTTTAGAGGGAATCGGCCCCCAATGTATCCCTCACCCTAGATCAAGTCATATCCTTGAGCAGCTTTGAGAAATTTGTTCCCCACCAATAACTGACCCTTCACCACTTTCTCTGAAATTGCCTCCAATTCCCCTAATGATTGAGGAAAATCCATCACACTTGACAAAGAGATTGAGAGAACATATGAAGGGAAGATTACCTGTCAAGTTTGTGGGCTTGTGATTTTAGAACCCAAGATCAAGCACACACTTTTTGCTACCCTCTTGCACTCTATATTAAAAATCACTTCCAAATTATTGTGCATTAGATAACCCTCAAGAGGCTACCCCCATGGCTCTATAGGTATATTGATTTTAAGGTTTTACAGCATATACTCAATACAACCTACAACTAATTACAATGTCCCTTCAAGCTACAAGCACTCAACTTCATCCCAACTTGCTCCAATATGAGAAGTCACAAATTAATCTATGAATGCAATCCTCCTTATCCTGCAAAGATTACCACTATGATACCTATAGAACACAATCGTTAGTAATTTATGTAATCTGTAGCATCAATCTGATGTCACATTTTTCCTTCCTTAGCAAGGTTTGGTAGCTTCTTTATTTAATAATGAATGTCCTTGACTATCACCTTTTTCCCAATCTCTCAATCCAATTTCAGCGATGATTTATGAACTATTTAGTACCCTATATTGATTTGTTGTACTTCCTTTTGAATTTCAAATTCGTTGATGCTTGGGATTTAGAGTTTGCATTTAAGTTTCCTCCTCTATACCTACCTTACTACCATTATATTAAAACTTGATTGTCTAGATGATCACTCTTTCTAGTTTAATGTTGAACAATTTGATTCAGATTCCATGATTTCCCTTAGTTTCTCATTAGTGTCAACCACCTTTTTATCTATTGATACTTCCACTTCCTCCTGATCATGGGCCATATTTGGGTGAGTGCAGGATCAGGGGGTCCAAAAAGTGGCAATATGACAAAATAATGGATAATGATTTTTTTAATCCAAATTTGATGAAATGAAAAGGGTTTATTGAGAAAATTGTTAGCTTTCCAAAAATATAAGATATTCCCTCCTTGGAATTAAATCTATATAATTATTATTGATTTTCTACATACATTTTGACTAAAGTCCTAATTGATCAGTTGATTGAAAATATCTATAATTATTAAACAATTTCACATTTTTTGAATATGAAAAATCTAGCACATTCTATGCTTCCCATACTATAGGATTAAAAAAAAATTGAATTTGATAAATTTTTGACTAGGATATGGTGGTTAGACAAACAAGTTTTAATATTTTAAAAAAGTTTAAAAAAAAAATCATAACTAATTATTTACTTGCAAAAAAATAAAAAAATAAAAAAATATTTGGCACATCCGAGCAAGTGTCATCTACTTATATTGGAATTTTCAAAAAAAAAAATTATTGTTTACTTGTACATAGGTTGGTCAGACATACACCTTCTTTTTATGTTTTCCTAAAAAATTAGTACTACTGTACAATGAAATTTCAAATTTTCACTAAATTCTAGATTTAACTTTTTCCATAAAAAGGAATAGTATCTTAGAAACTACATTCAATTTTCTACAAATTTTGTTCTTACACATTTTTTAATTTATGCTAATAACTTATTCAATTTTTTATGTCAAATTGCCTAACTTTGTTTTTTCTAAATTTTATTACCACTTAAGGGCCTAGTTTGGACCCCCATGATCCTGCACTGACCCATTTTCCAAGCAATCAGCTAGCTTGTTTCCTTCTCTGTAGGTGAGCATGATATGTGTAGATTCAAATTTTGGTAATAGGTCCCAAGCCTATTGCAAGATGTAATTTAATTTTCAATTTTGTAGTTTTTCCTTGCATGCGTTGATTATTACCAATGAGTCACCCTCTATTTGAATCACGGGGATGTCCTTAAGAATTTCCAACTTAAGACCCTACAAGAGACCTTGGGCTTTTGTTACATTGTCCATTCGTTGAGCCAACTTAATTGATTGGGCACCTATCATGTTGCCCTTCCAATTCCTGATTACTATCCCTACTCTTGATACCCCTCGATTTCCCCTAGAGGACCCGTAAAAATTTAGTTTACAAAAACATTTTGGTGGTGGTATCCATGAGATAGTGTTTCTATCAATATTTCTCTTAATTGGTTGGTGGAGACTCCCTTTAAATGGTAGAGATAGGTGCCTCCATTCTTTGAGCAATTTTGCATCCCATTTAGTGAAAATAGAGCTCACTATTTTTGTTTTCTAAACATGAAAATTTGTAACCTCAAAGTTTTTTTCTCCAATAACACTAACATCTACTCCACTCATGTTACTTGTTTCTTGAAAATGCATTTATTCCATTCCCACCATATTCTCCAAACCACTACAGTCGATACCACTCTCTATATGCTTGCAAACAATGATGACTTGAATAGTACTGGCCAACTAGTGAATACTTCCCATATGGTGGCTGGTAAGGGAGCATACCAGGAAAAAATATTTTTCATATATGCCCAACACTTCTAAGAAAATGAGCACTAGACAAATAGATGATTAGCATTCTCCAATTCCTCATTACATAGCACACAAGAGAAAGGTGTAGATACCCCAAGTTTTGAAAGTTTATCATTGGTTAAAATATTATTCTTAAGAGCAAGCGATGGAAAACATCCTACTTTTAGGAGTGTTGAATCATTCCAACTAATGGAACCCCTCAAAAAAATCTCTGTATTCCATTTTAATCTTGCAAATACTTGGCTTGGACTCTCATTTTTGGCTTAGGGTTATGTTCCTTATCATTGTTTTAGGGTTTGTGTTGTCTAAATCCCTCACAATTAACTTATGAATCCAAAAACCCTTGGCCATTCTAATTTTGCATTGACCTAATGTTCTCGCTATCCAGTCATTCAAGTTACCTCTTATGCCATTGAATCCGTGTTAACTACCCCCCTAATTTTAGGTTTGTAGGTCAGTTTAGTCCATTTCAGCATCAAATTTTCCTATGCCAGGCTTGATTTAAAAGACTTACATCTTTAGCCTTCGTTCTTATGGGTCAATTTCCTATTTTCCTAGAGGTGACCCCTTTTTTAAATTAACTTTTATAGCATGTGTAGAATTAGGTTTTCATGCTAGTAATTCAATCGACAAGGGTTGATCACCATTGTTCCCCTTGTGCCCATTCTGATTTACTCATTATTTTATTCGCACATGCTGTTGGGCTTCAACCACATGTTTGGTGCATTGGTGGACCCAGTCTCCTTGGTAAAGATTATTGGTGCCATTAAAAGAAGATCAACAACAATTATTAAGCAACGTGGCCACATATTGACCACTCCCCGCATGCCCCTGTTGGTTCATTTCATATTATTTTAAAACACATGGACTAGCAAGTGATGGCCATGTGTCATGTCTAGTAGTGGGACCAGTGTTTCCAAAAGGAAAATGGACATATCTTCTAGAAACATCAATTATGGACACCACAACATGTGTCTTCATCAAGATCGTACCCCATGCACCCATTTGTATTATGCATTAAGGGGAGATACTCAAACGGGCTAGCAGACAGGGCGACATCTATCACTTTTTGTGGGACCTGCCAGGCTTTGAAGATAATGATTGCTTCATAAGAAAGGGCATCGATGGTTGATGGTAGGTGATGTGGGTCAATCCTGACTGCTCCTTGTCATCCCATGAGGGGCCCATTTGTATCCCATGTTTTTCAGTGGGAAAGGAGGCAAGTGCAAGATGGACATTCTAAAGGCTCCGATGGAATTTAGTGTCTAGTTGGAATGCCACTAAATTTAGCTAATGCAGCACTATGATAAAACTAACACCATTTTTGAGATTATTCTTTAAAGCACATGTTTGAGATTTCAATCGTCAATTTTGACAGTTATTGGTACGTGTGGGAAGGTGAAAATAAAGAAAGGCAAGGTACAAACCGATATTCTGAGATAAAAAAAATCATTCTCCACTATTTTTCTATGAATAAATACAAGTGTATTAATTCCCATAGGTGATGAAGTAGCCATGGCACAACAAGTTTTTTAATTGATGCTAAGTATGTGGTTGAAATATGTTTCCAAAGTGGATGTATATCTACTTTGGATTTTTTGATTAGGAAAAGGAATTAATAGAACACAATTAGGCTTTATCATGATTGGTTAAACCAATGATAAATATCCATTGATTTATTTTAAAAAAATGATTAACGGTGGAGATTTTAAAAAATCAAAGCAGACTACTATCAGTTCACATGCATACGCCTTTCTTGAGTATTAATGGTTGGCACACTTGCATGGCTTGATATAATGAGGACCGATGCCCATATTTTTTATTTCAAAATTTACATTCAGAGATAGACAATTGAGTTTCTAGTTCAAGAGTAGAATTGGTGAGAGTATTTTGAGTCTTCTTGTTCTAGTTATTGAGAAGATGAGTAAGGCAAGTGATTCTATCAAGCCAATCCAGAGGTCCAGGAGATTGATTTTGCTAGGATCTAAGGAAAGTGCTCTTGAGGATGAGATTGAGATAAAGGGAGATATTGAAGCACAAAAGTGTATAAGGGCACACAAAAAATTCAAGAAATATGGTGTAAGGAGCAATTATCACCTGAGAAGTCAATATGTTTTAGAAGAACTTGTCAATTTTAAAGGGAAGGAGCTAGTTGAGTATGAAATGAAGGAAAAGAAGAAGTGCAAGTACCAAAAGGCCTATCTGGGGAAAAAATAATTCTCCCATTGAGGTTTCTGATAACCCTTCAGATAGTGGAGGTGACATTGATCCAGAGTGTGACTATTATCCCCTTTCCCTAGTACCTTCTAAAGAATTTGACAAGGAAGTGGTGACCGTTCCTTCAGTTCCACCACGAACAAGATGTGGGCAAGCATACTCTAAGGCTAATGACTCAAAGTGATGACTTTGCCCCATTTTTTTTTATGAAACCATATCCACCTTTTCAAGATTTTCCTCTTCAGCATGTCTATGGTTTTTTAATTTTAATGCTGATGTAGAAATTTTTTGAGCTGGTGTGTTGGAGAACTTCCAAACTTCCTAAATTTAGTGGCAGGTATACTTTCTCAAGGAAGTATGCAAAATTTTGCACTGGCTATGAATGGATAATCTTCTTTGGTCAACAGGGACAAGGTGATGCTACTCCACCAACAAATTTTTCCTCTTGATGAGCTAGCATGTATTAATTCAAAGGATGTGGATTTTGGTCTTTTACTCTTCCATTTTCTGTAATGATTACATGTAACTAACTGAGGAAAATCTCAAATTTTGGTGCAAATGATCTTCAAATGAAATGAAATGTAAGTGTAATTGAGCCTGATGCTTGTTGCTCCCTTTTTCTATGAAAAGGATCTTAGGGTTCATTACATGGGTTGGATTTTAAAGTCTCAAAAATGGTCTAGGTGAAGAGTTAAGTTCAGAAAAATCATTTTGATAGAGAATATGGATCAATAGAATAGTAGATTTTCTTGGGTACGAGTCATGTATGTAATAGTCTTAAATTGGTTTTTTCGAAGTTATTGATGTTGGAAAAAACCTTAGTTCAGAAGAAAATTATCTCCTATGTATCTTTCTTACAAGTTATAAATGAAAATATTAATGATGTTCTCATTTATCTTCTGTTGTTCCATTGAATGTATGATTCTTTTTTAGTTTTAACTCAAAGAGTTAATTAAATTCTTGAAGAGGGTTATAGATTTGTAAGGAAATGCATAGGATTTGGTAAGAAGTTATTGTTTCATGCATTGTGATTTTTCATATTGCAAAGTATTATGAAAATAGTCCATCAATTTTTGAATTAAATAGTTTATATATTATTGGTTCTTGCATATTTGAATCCATTGTCCCAATTGATGAGAAACTAGTCTATTTGTTGGATAACATTGCATAAAAATGCGCTACTAGCATACCTGATCATAGATTTAAAATAAGAACAAAATTCATTTAAAAATATTTTCAATTATAATGTATGGGTTTGAGATACCCTTGATTCCTAGCAAATAGATAATCATTTACTCAAAATGTCTACCAAATCTTTAATGAAGTGCATTTCTTTACAATAAATAGGAATAAATCTATGTATGAATGTGTTACCAACTAGATATACCTCATTTGAACTCATTAAGGAACACCCTCCTAGGTCTTGTAGAGCCTAAAGTGTAGGATTAAAGACCTCAGAATCCTTTACTTTTTGTGTTGGCTAATAAACTTGAAGTTTTTTAACCATAAGGGTTGGCTACCCTTTAGAGAAATTTAAGGTTCTGCTAGAAAAATAACCAATAAAAATGGTGACACTGCAAGGGAATGACTTGAGAAAATTTTGATAGAAGATCATCTAGCCTTAAGAGTCAAGAATTTTGTAAATCTGAACATTTGGTTCAGATATTGAGAAGTTTTCAGACTTGGAAGTGATTTTGTTGCAGAAAAATTTCAAATAATTTGTGTGACTCTGTTGTGGGAGAAGACCTAGAATGAAATTCATTCTTCAAAGAGCTTCATGCTATTTGAAATTCAGTCCTTTGTAAAGAGAGGATGTGACTCTATCCAGAGAACTATTAAATATTTGAAGAAAATCTCAGATCTACAAAAAAATTTAATCAAGAAGAAAGGTTAGTAGCTGCTCCAAGTTTCTAGATATTTTCATAAATTTAAAGAAAGTATTATTATGTTTGAAAGAATTTTTATGAGAAATCATGTTTGAAATAAATTTGGTTCACTATTAAGTGAATAAGCACTAAGAAAGGGAAAGGGTAGTAGTGGTTTTACATACTTCTAAGGTGCAATTGGTAGTTTTTGTATTATGGTGAAGAAGTATGTTTATCTTGAAACTTTTCCCATCAAGAAAGTCATAAGCAAATAGTGGTAGAAATTTGCATTTATAAAATCTTAAGATTATGTGGTAAATGAAGTTTGAATTACCTTGTGAAATTGCAAAGTTGATAAGAAAGAGTTTATAAAGGTGTAAGAAAGTATATCATCAATATATGCATCTTTGTATGCT